>VZTH01015019.1:155823-229205 GCA_013397815.1 Aleadryas rufinucha | reverse complement strand
TAAATTTTTCTTTATGTTGTAACTGTTTATGCGTGGACCTGTTTCGACTTGCATCGTTTTCCTCAGTATAATCATGTTTCCCCTTATGAAAAATAACTGATTTCGTGGGGCGTGGTGCTTAGCTGCGTCGAACCACGACACACTCACTAAGTTCATCCCTGCCCCGAACTGTTTGGTTTCAGGAGGGAAAGACCTTTCCATTTACTCATTAGCTTTCTGATATTGTTTGTTGCTTCTCAGCCTTAAATCAAGGCCATCCTTCTTTTTCAAAGATACAAATATCCTTCTTTCAATTTATTTATTTAGCTTTGATTTTCAGATATATTCTGAATTCTGAAGCCTGGTATACCAAATATCTGATGATGATGATGTCCTTTTCCCACTGATGCAACTTTTTACAAAAGATATTAAATCCATAGGTTTCATCAAAGTCAAAACTGGTTGGAAAAGAAAATTTCTGTTTATCCTCCCCATTATTTAACCTCACAAGCTCTTCCTGAAAGAAAAAGTTGCATTACAAAAAAAGAGAGAAGGATTAGAGAGCTCAGTTCAGCCTTTAGTAATGAACTGCAGTTTCTGTGATGATCACGAAATTATCAGAGGAACCTGCACATGCTATTGTAAGGAGAGAACACAGCAACTTTCTTGATTAAATTCCAGCACAAATTAATTTGTAGAAATAGAATATATAATAAGAAATTAGTGCTATGGGTAAGTCATGACACAGCTTATATTTCATTTTCTTAGACCCCATGTAATAGCTTCTTAGAGGTGCGACATGCTACCATGAAACCTTTGACTTCCAGTGCAATAATTAATGGTAAAATTTCCTGTCGACAGCATAGGGGTTTATTCTGTCAGTTTAAGTGTAATTAAGAGTTGAAAATATTTCCAGAGGACTTGAAAGAAAGCAATAAACATTGTGCACAAATTCTTACTTATTTAAAAGGAACAGAACTTTAAAGAGCATTTAATTGTGGACTTTGTTGCAGTGCTTTTTCAGGTAGCAGTTAATAGCCATGAGTGGCCAAAGGTGCCAGAACTGCTTGTGTGCTTTCAAAGGGGTAACTTTAATTAGGAACAAGCTTTTAAAGGTCAATATCTTTATTCCAGGGCCTAACTGTGTGGCACACACACGGAGTGCAATGACTTCTTTTTAAATATCAAGGGGAAAAGTGAGGGGATGATGCCTGATTCACCAAGGTAGTTTGTTAACTTCTGCAGAAGTTTGCAAGGAATCAGGCAGGTGGGATTTGCCTCTTGCTCCTGTGTGTTTTCCCCTCAGTCTCTTCTCTTCTGTACTCCATTCAGCTGCCCTGTCTACATGTAGGAAATAAAACTGGGCACTGTCATGTTTACTTTATTGTTGGAACTGATCCACTGAAGTAAATGACCAGTTTGGAGGCCCAAACCTTTATTTTTTTATTAAGCAATGTTTGCATGACTGCAGACTTAACAAGGATTGAGCACAGAAGGATTCAGTTAGAAGAATGATGTCTCTTGGAGGCTTGGTGGTTGGTGTGTGGTTTTGGGCGAGGTATTTCCAGTGACAGGCTAGCTGGGAGGTGAAGGGATCTGTGTTTCTGCTTTTCTACCAAATCCAGTAATACAGCACTTGTGAATGATGCAACTTAAAGGATCATACCTTACAATAATGGTTTCAGAAATAAAAAACAAACTCCAGGCCATTATTTTACACATTACTTTCCTCAGCCAAGGTGGTCACTTTCTCAAAGAGTGAAAATTGAAATTGTTCTGTTTCTGCTGAAAAGGTTCAAATATAGGTGCTTTCTGCTTACTACAACCTCAGAGGCTGGAACCTCTTCAAAAATGGCAAATGAACCTGTTCAAAAATGGCAAATTCTCTGCTGTTTTCCATCCGTCAATGCACAAAGCCTGCAACTTCCTCTCTCCACTTTTTCTTCCATTTTCAGTTCCTTCTGCGGGTCTCAACGCTGCAGGTTTGGCTCGCATTTGGATCTGTTTTTGTTCACCCTTTATCTCTGTGATTCAATCAAGTAATGTTCTCATCTGAGAATGCTAATGCTCAGTTTTCCAACAGTAGTGGCTTGAGACACCGTGACAATTCTATTTAGCTTATGGTAAATATTTCAGCTAGGAAAAAAATCCCTTGCCTTGCAGCTTAATAAACTGTCACAGCAGATGCAGCTGTGTAAAATGGATTTGAAATCCTCTTTACTTTTCTTTTAAATATTTTCACTTCTGGCTTTACATTGTTCCCCGGTTGCTTAAAGCTGCTTTGGATTTCCAGCACCTCTGTTAAATATTAGGAAATCTCAGTCACAAAACTAAACAATACAGTGTAAATGGCTTTGGTTTCCTTTTGAAGTGAAGATAGAGCCTGAAGTAGCCAGTGGGACCTCTTAAATCCTGCCTAATTACATTTTCCCTTAAGTGAGGCTATATATAGCTCTTAAGGAAGTCTGCAGAAAAGAGTCATAGGGCATTTTCAAAAAGTCCTGACTAAAATATTAATTATCTGAACATCAGCATTTTTACTTGGGATAGTTTCTCATTTTTAACTTCCCACTGCAAAGTACAATTTCAGCAATGACTATTATGGTGCTAAATGTCAAGCTGAATCTTATTAGACTTTAAGTAATGAAGGAATCAGCTTTTTGATACAGATATTTCAGCATTGCATACAACAAATTCATTTGCATATTTAACTTGCCCCAACATGCATGAGAACTTGCAATGCTCTGATATTTTATGCTCTTCTGAGGAGCAGTCCATGAGGTAATGCTAAGAAGCATTACCTATATACTGCTATTCACGAAAGAAGGTGAATAGCAGTAAATAGGTAGTGCAGTAATAAAGTAAGAACAAATAAGATTAATTACAAAGCGATTATAGGGCTATTGAAAGTAAAAATATTCTGTATTTTTGAAAAGTTTTAGTGTCACAAGAAGTTGTGGTAGGGAGGAAAGAAATGGGATTTTTGGTGGTTTTCCAAATGAAGTGAGAATTTTCTCAAGAATTCTTTTAAGTCTATCAGTCACTATGAAAACAATGATAGAAAAAAAATTTAACTGTATTTTGAAGTGCAGAATGAAAACTGTAGAAAAATTGAGTCTGAGAATAATTGAGAAGATAAACACCAGCTACTGAAGAGGAAAAGCCTAAGGTTTCAGTATATGTGTCATTTAAACATTTTGAGGTATCCTCATCAAAGGTCTCATGAAAATGTTCTAGAAATATCTCTGAAAGTGATTTGGATGACAACCAATGTCAGTGGTTTACTGACAGTTGTCAGAAATGCTGGTGACGTGTTGCCCTTTTTGCATCATGTAAACATTGAAAATTCATACTTGTCTCTAGATGTTTGCAGCTGAAAATGGCTGGGATTTATTTTTGTTTCAAATAAAAAATATGTTGGGGGAAAAGAGTTCAGAAAAGTGGGCTGGTGTGACTTTAAGATTTTAGAATGACAGTTCAAAGGTGAAATTATAATGGGAATCCAGAGTGCGCGACAGAGAGCTGAAGTTCTCAGCTTGATGATTTTAGGTGTAGCATATGTCTTCTGTCCACGTGTCCACTGTCAGGACTAAGATTAAACATGCAAAAAAAATCGTTTATAAAGCAAGAAGGCAAAATTTATGTGAGGATTAGTGTTACCTACAACAAAAAATTGAAGCCATATGATGAAGAAGAAGGACCATTTGTCATGGTGGATTGTATTTGCATCCTATCTGCTCCTTGCATTGAACCAAAGTTTTATAAAATTCATATTCTAGCACCATTCTGGTAAAATTTGGAGAAGCGGAAGAACATAATGAGGTGTTTTTTTGAAATTTGCAAATGTTTCCAACTACTAAAGATGGCCTCAGAAGAAGACAATCGAAAGATCTTTGAAAATTCAACAGAGGGAGAACTGGTTGGGAAAGTAGGAGCATGACACTTTAGGAAACCAGTGATTCAGGAAGATAATTTTGCATTTAATTCAGAGACAAAAGAAAGCCATTGAAGGAAAACAGAGTTGACAGGGTACGTGGGATTTAAGGAGGAAAACTGATTTTTGTGCAGCATTTTGAATGGATTTCCGTGGTGTAAAATGGTGGAGGTCAAGGCTGATGAGAAGATTGAAGTATGTTGGAAACCAGACCAACCAGGTGCTAATTTCATCTGTTCAGAAACAAAAGAAAGTCTTCCCTTTAGAAAATTTGTGTAGTGAGATGAAGTGGGATAAGAATATCTTAGCATTTTGAGGACTTGGAAAAGATTTGCATTGAAGGCTGTGCCTGGGTCTGTGGTTTGAATTATAGACAAGATGTTAATGGTATTTATAAAGACTGAAAAATTAATTAGGGCAGCAAGGTGGAAAACATACACTTAGATTTGTTCACACTGACTGTAAAGTGATACCTGGCAACCCACAAAGAAGCATCAATACAAAGTTCACAGTGTGAAGCTCTTTTCAGTACATAGGCAGAGTTGTGTGCAAATTAAGCCAATGAAAATCCTCTTTTGTTGTTTCTATTACTGTTGCTGAGTTTTGTTCCCTGAAAGTTGCAAAAATCACCATCTATGGAGTTAGTCACACAAGGCAGATGCTAGCATGCCCACATTTTATCAGACATTCCAGTTTTGGCAATGAACTTTCCTTCCAATGAGAATATGTGAATGAGAGTGTTACTCATACTTCTTTATTACAATGCTTTGACTTTTAGCTCCTGTGGTATGTTTGAGAGCAGCAGATGTCTAAAAAAAGTTCAAACACAGTGAGAGATGAGAAAATACCGTATAAAATAACAAACAGCTGCGAAAGTTTAATGTAGAAAATACCAAAGAATAGCTGAGACTTGCCTGAAACTTTTTTTTTTCCCCTGGATACCTACAGGTTAATTTGGATATGCAAGTAATATGTTTTGCTTTGTTTTCTGGAAATTTAGGTTCACAAGGAAGTCTCATAGGCCATATTGGAATGTCAGTATGGGACCAAATTACTTGTGAACTTGAGGTAAAAATGTATGCTATGTTGATAATTTCATCAATAGGATTATGTCAGTTTACTTTTCATAGGACTCGATATTATGAAGAGCATAAAAACACATTAAAAAAACCCTCTAGATCTTTTTCAGATTACAAATAAAGTTATTTTGATAAATTTACTTAAGCTGAAATGTTCCCAGTGTAAGAACTGTAACCAATCTGTTGAATTACCAAGGATGATGCCCTGTGCTGTCACTGTCTTCAGGGATATGCTGTTGCTTCTGATGTTATGGAGACAGAATGAAGGATACCGCTTTCATCTTGCATCGGATAAGTAAAAATTCAAATTCTGAACTGACAGTTCTAGGCTTGCAGTGTTTCTGTAACATTTCTGATTTCTCCTGTATATATATTTCAATTTCAATCATTTTGGGACAAGCACTATGACAAAGTCATATGTGCAAAGCTCTGAAAGAGCCAAGGTTTTTTAACAGGAATATTGAAGAGCAGATGTATGATGGTAGCTAACTACTTGATAGGAGCCCTTGTAATGGTGCTGCATTTGTGTGACTGAGGTAATGCCTTAGGTGCCAGCACACACCACCATTTCCACATTTTCTAAGGGCAGATTTAATACCTGCAATTCTTAACTTTAAAGGTGTAATTGGATTTTTTTGTTGATTTTCAAAGGAGAGCAAGGTGAATTTTTCCTTTTATAAAATGCCTTCTTTCAAGAAATGCTAAATGCAAACAAAACAATCTGTAAGGGTTCGAGTGTCCTGAAAAGAAGCAGCAGTGTGCTTACTCCTTGTCAGCATAATGAGGCACATGCTATCAACAGTGGCGGAAAAAAAGTGGATTGCGCATCCACATCCTATCCAGCCAAACAGCGCGCATTTCCTTCAGCTGAATTGTACATGACACCAATCTAAATCCAGAATTCCAGTGATATGAATATGAATTTCCTCAGTGCTTGTAAACATCATGATACAATATTAGTGCCATGCAACTGCAAAACACTTTAAAGATATGCTTGACAGCCTAATGCGAGTTAGACCTGAATACGTTAAACCCTAATGCCGAGCAATAGTAATTGATTTGTCTGTAATTGGATATCTGTTATTGAACGTAAAATGCTGGTGACTTTTGAATACCAGCTCTGCACCTCTTCTTCTAGTGTTTTCCCAGGTAAAAAAAAAAAAAGAATCAACCCCATACAAATAGTTTTTTAATTTTCTGAGCCACTGTTGCACAAGACCTGTTAGTGTACAATGCAATTAGTGGCGTCCCTTTCCAACATGGGTTAAATTTGATATTTCTATTTTTCTAAATGGCCTTAATTTGCTAGAGCTTGCAATGATGGTTATTTATTTTTCAGACAGACCAGGAACACTGTGATCCCTTTAATATTGGCTATGTATGATAATAATAGCATAGACCATGAACGTATTTTCACTTTGCATGTTCTACTATCTTAAAATCTGTGATTTAAAAAAAATCAAAGTGTATATTAATACCTTTACCTAAAAAACCATGTACATTTTACTATCATTCAGCTTATAGCTAAAGGCTGCAATCTTTTATTAAAGCATTTTATATTTTATGTGACAGCCTAAGGGACCTTTTTAGATGAAAAATGGGTCAAACACAGGGATTTGATCAAACCCCCATTCATTGTTTGCTCTATCAGCTTTTTTTTTTTTGGTTCATCTTTCAGCTAGGGCAAAGGCAGACCTTTTCATTTATGGCAAGCTAATGACAGTTTCTGTTTCTGACTTCTAATGCTCTAGGATGTTACAGAATTTCAGCTGCAAAACTGCAGATGCCTATTTACTTTGGGCTAAAAAAATCTATAAAGATAACTAACTAATTAAATGTCCACTGTTGCTTTTGATTAGAGAATTTTTTTAAGACTAAAGGCATTTTTTTTCAGTATATATTTTGCAGGATGTAAGTCCAGAGGTACAAACTGTTCTGATACTATCCATATAAATTAACAAATTTCAGTTTTACACTAGCAAAATACTTGTGCATAAAATTAAAAGAACAGGCACATGACTGAGTTGGGATTGTTTTCATGCTTCTAATCTGAAATGCCTTGCTGATTTACCTTGTGCTTGATTAAAACCCCTTTGAGTCCAGCTATCTGTCCAGAGTACATTGAAATAGTATAGTATGTATAGACAATGTAAAGCTGTGAAATATGTTGCCATAGACATTTGTGTAAAACTTTATGCTGGTTCAATGAGAAAAAGCTTACGGGAAGATAAATCCTTTCAGCATTACAACATCCATTGAAACCTGCCATTTGAGTAATCTGTCTCACATGTTTGAAGGTGTTAGAGTACTGAAGGAAACAGCACATGTATTTTCTTTATTTTTGTTGTGTTCTTTTTAACTCTGCCATTGGTGAAGTTCCTGGGTATGAGGAGCTTTGGGCTGACTCTCACAACCATTTGTACATATGAAATGCTGCTCATATTTTCAACATTATGAGATTTTTGTATTCTGACCTAAGTGAAATGCACTTACGTAATGATATGTGCAGCAGTAGTATATGAATAATTTGGAATTACATTTATTTAGTTACTTTTGGTGACATTAAAGCTGTAATGCCTTCAGTCTTGAGCTTGGTTTTACAGTTTGAGAACAGAAGACACAAGGCAGACAGTATGCCAGTGGGCTTGCAGCTAGTTCATAAATATAAGGACATGTTTTTATTATTGCAGGCAACAGTTAACATTAAAAAAATCTGTGGTTTTTTCAGGTCTTGTTGGAATCCAAGGGATTCTAAATGAAGTATTATGTTTTGGGGTAACTCAAACAATTTTTTCTTGCTGTCCAAATATAACTGACACCTGTACTCCACATCTGAACCGCTGACAAACTTAGTGTTAAAGTGGGACAGCAAGGGAATCTGGATTGTTTTGCTCTGAAGTGACTTAAGTTATGCAACTCTTACTGGAGAGCCTTCTCAAACTCCAAATACGTTGCTGCTTCTCACTGTTTCTTTGAAATTTGGCCTGTATGACAGGAAGCTCTGTGGGCACTTGCTCAGATTTGCACTTCTGGAAAATTATAGCCTAATTCTTCTACCTTGGATCAGATGGCTATACTCATAATGGATGGTGGAGGTACCTTGCAAACTTGGGAGATCCATAGAAGGTTTAAAGGGTTTTTTTTGAATAAGTTGCCACTCAGCCAATGAACTTCACAATGCATGCATAATCTGGCTTTTGTGTTGTTTCTTTATTGTTGGGAGGGTTTCGTGTATGTAAAATTATGTTCTCCATTATGCTCCTTGTTCAGGTAGACATACCTGATTTCTATGCACGTGCAGGCATTGAGCCTTGTTGGGCTACATGCTGGTTTTTTGTCATTTCATGTAATTCAAATATAATCTAGGAAGGAAAAGCACTCAGACAATGCAGCAGGACCTTAATAAATGCATAGATCATGCCTAGAATTCAAGAAAATACAGCAAAGGTGACCTCTCAGTTGGTGAGCAGTTCCCTATACTCACCCCTTAGGCAGGAGGTGTGAAGAGGGGCATGACAGGATGCTTTGGCTGTGCTTTTTTGGTATATTGCTCTAGGGACTGTAGCCAGCTGGTACCTATTAGTGTCCTTCAGTCTCATCTAAATAACATCAGGGTATAGAATGGTACTGAGAGTTTCTTTTGATAGCTTTCTTCTTGGCCATTAGTGTGCCAAGAGAAGATCTGCAGAGCTGAAACCTCAAATTTTATTTTTTTTTTAAATTTTGAAAATCCAAGAAGTTTGCATAACATATTAAAGATGGACAGAAAGGTGACAGCAGTCCCTCTTACACAATTTTTGGGTTGCATGGAAAGTAGAACTGTCAGAAGTGCTTTTGCCTGCCATGTTTTCACTCTGTTTGGGGTAACCAGCAGACTCAGAAAAGCAGCTGAGACTTTGCACGATCTACAAGTATCAGCCTCTGAGCTTTCTAGAGCTCATCTGTTGTTACTTTATTTATAATGATTCGTTCCTGTATGTAAAAAAATAAAATCCTTAAGTGACTGCACGATTCTGATCTTACCACTCACTATGATTTTAATACAAAATAAGTGTGGACAATTACAGCACTTATCACCCATCCTGTCACTTACATAAATCTTGTATCTGATGGTGTAGGTCAAAGAGAGAGTGCTTTTGGCTTAGGTGGATTTCGTATCACGCCAATTTATAGTACAAGGAGCATTACTCAGGATAGCCTGACACAGCCCTGCAAATTGTTTCGTACAGCATCACTTTCTTTTGGATCAGATATCTGTTTTCAATTTGCATAGAGAATACCTCATCTAAACTTATTGCACTGGAGACAAGTGAGCCAGACATTTTCATGAGTATAGTGGGTGCATGTCTCTGCCTACTGGTTTAGAGGGAACATAAATTAATTTGCCATTATTAATCTTATCTTGGGAGGCTAAATAGAATTTCATTTTGTGAGTATTACAAACAGTTTGCTGCATCAGGTTTACTTACATTTTTATGGATGCATTATACAGTATGTTGCATATAGCACACAACAGCCTGCTTTGCCTGTCATTATTCTTGGATTTGAGTAGCTCACTGTCAAGTAAGAAAGAAAAGCTTAAAGAAAAAAAAAATTATATGTGCTTTACAATAGTACTAGACATCTCAGCTAAGAGCTTTGCTTTGTCTCCAGTTCTGCTAGTGCCAAATTCTGCCAAGGTCTTTCTGCATCGTGGCTTTCTTTTCCTCATCCAGGATCTTAAGTTGGGCTGTACTCAAGTTCCAGCATATATGCTGAGTCTAACTTCTTGCCAGCCACCTTTTGTACAATTTACTCTCTCTTTAAAATACAAACATTTATTTTTTGTATCTTCCTGGCTTGACTATTTCCTCTTTTAAACTGTCTGCTCAATTCTTCCTCCGTTCTTTATCTGTACAACTGAGGAATGAACAACATTTTTTCTTTTTATCTCTTCACCCTTCCTCTCTTTGGTGTAGCAATCCAAAACGTACTGGTAACAGATGCCTCTTAATGTATGTTTCCCTAACAAGTATGTCTGAAATGTCTTTCCCTGTCTGGAAATTCTGTTTTAACAATGCTCTTCCCGGGAGGTCTATTAATCCAACAGTAATCCAGTAGACAAACCAGCCAAAATAATACCCAGCGTTTTAAACATTTTAATTCTCCAGGTAGCCTATAACTGTATTCTGCAGCTGTATTCTTTAACTTTTAATTAAATGCTGATTATTTTAAGACTATGTCAGACAATATAACACGCCTAATGTCAAGTGCAGCATGGAGTGGTTAGATGGGACCAAAATGCTCCAGAGATGAAAGTCAGCCACACAAAGCTCACAAAATTAGAAACGTCTTTTTACAGAGTCGCTGCCTAAACTGGTTTTGTATAACAAAATTTATACAAAATATTTTCCATCCAAATTCACATAGGCAACTGAACTACTTAATTTTACCTTGAATTTGCAATATTTTGCCAATAACCTGAAATTTTGTTATCTGGTATTTAATTTTTTCAACTGATGATTAAACATGTGCTTAATATTCTAAAAACATTTTTACTCACCAATTATTTCAAGTTAGGTTCAGTAAATATTTTAAAATTTTTATTCCTTCTTGTACCATAGCTCGTCTGTTCTATTATTCTACTTTCATTTTTACTGGAATTGCTTTCCAGTGCTTCTCTTTATGAAATTACCTAAAAGCATTTTGCATGATAAATATGGATTCACTTTTTACATCTTTCTTTAGTTTGTAGAACAACTGCTTTCACTGACTTTTAAAATACAATTTTAGTTGTGGGCAGATTTGTCAGCTGTTTCAAAGAATTCCCAAAAACTTTAAGTTTATCCTGATGGACAAAGAGTAAGAGGTGATTTTCAGGGGTTTTGAGGTACTCTTTAAAAGGTTTTTCTTATTGAATTTTGTTTTGAAATTGAACGATAATTTAAGTCAGTGCATTGTTCAACTATCACAGCTTTCTTCAAATCTTAGTTATTGTATTAAATAAAAACGGTAGGCATTTAATTAGATGTAATGAGGTTTCACTATAGCAACTCCTAAGGACACAAGCAAAACAGGTATGTGAACAGTATTAATACCGTTAATTAGACCAGCTTATATCATTGCAAATTTATACCCTCTGTAATTACCCAGAAAAGGACTTCTGTGCATGAATGCGTGATAGTTTTATCAATTATGGGATTTAGCCTAATGAAATGTGTTTTAGTACCTATAAACCTATTTTTATCTCCATAGATACACAACATGGCTGTATACCATTATTGTGCTGTAAATATATACTGGACTTCAGCAAAGATTTGGATATTGTCTCTCATAAGAGACAATCTTCTGGACAAGATGACCAGCACACAGCTGGATTACCATGGTCCATGACGGGTGAGCAACTGGCTCACAGATTGGGCACAAAGGGGTTGTAGGGAATGGGGTGACATCAGGCTGCTGTCCGGTCACTGGTGGGATTCTGCAGGGCTCCATCCTTGCCCTGTGCTCTTCAACACCTTCATAAATGACTTGGACACAGAACTGGAAGGGAGTCTAAGTAAGTTTGCTGATGACACTTAATTGGGAGGTGCTGTTGACTCCCTTGAGGGCAAAGAGGCCCTGCAGAGACCTCAGCAAATTAGCGGGCTGGGCAATCACCAACCATATGAAGGTCAACACGGGCAGGTGCAGGATTCTGCACCTGGGAGGGGGCAGCCCTGGTTGTGTGTGCAGACTGGGGGATGAGAGGCTGGAGAGCAGCGCTGTGAAATGGGACCTGGTTGACTGTAGGTTGAATATGAGCCAGCAGTGCCCTGTCAGCCAGGAGGGCCATCCATGTCCTGGGGGGCATCAGGCACAGCATCGCCAGCCGGGCAAGGGAGGGCACTGTCCTGCTCTGCTCTGCTCTGGCGCGGCCCTACCTTGAGTCCTGTGTGCAGTTTTGGGCACCACAATAAAAACAAGACATTAATCTACTAGAGACCATTCAAAGGAGAGCTATGAAGATGGGGGAAGGTCTGGAAGAGAAGCTGTGTGAAGAGTAGCTGAGGTCACTTGATCTGTTGAGCCTAGAGAAGAGGAGACTGAGGGGAGACCTTATTGTGATCTTCAGCATCCTCACAAGGGGAAGAAGAGGGACAGGTACCAATCTCTTCGCTCTCATGACCAGGGACAGGACTTGAAAAACCAGCATGAACCTGAGTCAGGGAAGGTTTAGGTCTGATACCAGGAAATGGTTTTTCACGCAGAGGGTGTTTGGGCACTGGAACAGGCTCCCCAGGGAAGTGGTTGCACCAGTATCTTGAATTCAGGAAGCATTAGGAAAACGCTCTCAGGCACATGGTGGGATTCTTGGGATGCCCTGTGCAGGGCCAGGAGCTGGACTCCATGATCCTGATAGGTCCCTTCCAACTCAGCCTATTCTATGCTTCTATGATATTTTATCTTTATGTGTTGGTTCTTGGTTCATACTCCCTTATACAGGCATTGATTGAAGGATGCATAAATAAGCTCGGGCATGTTATGAGCATTGTACATGTGGGGTTTTATTCAGAGGATTTTTGGCTTAATTTTTTTCTCCCCTATAGTATGAAGGGATTATTTTTCCCCTTCTATGCTTTCCTTATCTTTTAGTTGGTAGTCTTACATTAGGCAGATAGATTGTCTGTCAATGATTTTAGACACTTTGAGAGTATTTTGTTCTCTTTCACATTCTGGATTTATATATTCAGCTTTGATCCCCATTACATACTTACACATTTGCCTAAGGAATGCTTGAGATTTTTTATGGTCTGCCCCTGTTTTAGGATCATGCCGTTTGCTTTTATAAGAAGATAGAAGCAGAAATTTAATTCAGCATTGAAAATTTCATGTACTGAAATTCCAGCTACTTTAAGATACAACTTGCATTTATCATAAAAAAATAACGTTGGATACAAAGGTGTAGTGTAAATGTTTACTGACATCTCTTTTAGATGTATCAAAGATTGATAATCAGCAAGGACATGAACGAGCTATGTAGGTCATCCAAACGAGTGCCTTTGTAACAATATAGTCATGCTTTTAGCGTGTGCCACAAGTATTATTAGAGAAAAGAACCTTATTAAGAATGGATTTAGAGATTGTTGTTGTTGTTGTTGCTATTTTGCTATCTAGTCACTGCACAGAGAGAGGTCTCCTTAGTAACATGAATCTATTCGTTCTAGTCTCAGAGAGTGAAAACTATTTTGATTTACTAAATTCAAGAGAACCTTTGAAATACTCTTTAAAAATTTTTCTATGAACCACAATATAACAATTATCAGTATATAATAATAAGATCTTGTATTTGGGGCCACCTGTGCTTGAACATTAATTAAGAAAGACAGCATGGCTTATAAAGCATGAGCTCTGACATGGTTTTAACCTTGTGCTGTATAAGCTAGGCTATCACTTGGGGTCAGCCTTTGAGGGGAGCTGGGGTGCCCCAGCTACAGTTCCATGAGGATCCCTTGGACACTGGGCTTGGGCAGGCCCGCAGAAGCTGCAGACAGTTTTAGATAGTAGTCTGGTTTTCCTTATCACTCTTGGAACCTTTCTCACTCTTGCTGTTTGCCAAAGAGATTAATTCCTTGTATTTCAGGATGTAGTGACTAAAACCTAACTGATCATACCTTATACACAGGGAAGAATAATCTGGCGTATTTTTCATTCTGAGATTGATGCAGTTGTTTCACTGAGCAGCGTTTTGGATCTTCCTGTGAAGCACTGGCTACCAACCAGCACTAAATATATGATAATGGTCTGGCAGAATCAATGCTCTGCTGCTGTACTTGGCACTGTGGAGTGAATAGTACATAGCAAAGATTAAATTTCTCATGTGTCTTCTAGCTGTGTGTGTACTCAGGATGGATGCACTACTGAGGTAGGAAAGTATCATTGCAGGATTTAGAAGCTGTGAAACTAAGACTATGGAGAAAAACTCACGTGAGTCACTGAAGTATTCAGTGAAGAACCACATGGGAACTCTTTCTTGGTGAACACTGCCTTGGAGTCACATAAATGGAGAGAAATAATACCTAAAATTTTGATTGGTTGCTCCATATGGGAAAACAATGACATTGCTGCTGAGTTATTTGAAAGCAGAGTCAGACTCTTAAATTATTTTATGGAAATAATTCTGTGATCCAGTGAAAAATCTATGGACAAAACTGAAGAACCCTATTTTGGTCTCCAAACTGTGAGTGAAACAGTTGGTGCTGGATTTCATGCTTGACCCTGCATTTTCTCTTCTTCAAAGCAAGAAAGAAAGCAGAAGTTTCACTTGAGAACTGGATATTCCATTGGGTAGTTCTCTTGTGAAAGGTTGATCTGACCATTGTCTTGTTGTCTGTTATTGGTTTTCCTGCTGCTTTCCAGATATTCTTGGCAATAGAAGATAACACATTATAGCATATAACAAAAGCCTGAGTTGGATCAGGACCAGCTTTAAAACTCTGAGAATGTGAAGGTGAAATGAAAGAAGGTTTAAAGCTGCCAACCTCTTCTTTTTTGCCTTGCACATAATCCCTCTCCATCTACACAAATGATTAAACTTGTTCCCCAAGTGTCCAAGCTTTAGTTTGTTATTGTAAAATTTATATGCATTTAAATTATCTAAGGCACATTTCAGGACTGAAAGCTTTTTTGTTACCTACATGTTCTAAAGGTGACAATTCTCTATTATTCTATCCAAAACCTCACAATTTAAATTGCTCTACACCCACCGTAATGCTTTCCTGAGTTATTTCTAATACAGGTCAGGTTTATGAGATAATATGCTATTATTGGATGGTTTCTAGCTGTTTTGTGTGCTTTATACATTTGACAGCTGAAGAAGCAGCAATTCATTTACACAGAAAATGCTTCCCCACAGGCAAACCAGAACATGCCCACAGCCATAGATAGAAGTGTGTTGGTGGATCGATAATGTTTCAGTGTCACTGCCTTTGAAATGTGTGTGTTCCTAAGCACTGATTTCTAAGTCAAACAAGAAGCATTTTATGGTTAGTAGGGGACTTGCATTTATTTCTTAATAACTGTCCTGCATTCTGCATACAGTAGTCAGGGTTAGCTTTGACATCAAATGGGGCAGCTAACAGAGAGGTGATATCTTAGTTGAAACACAGTTGTGGCAATTCATGAACAGAAGGAAAGTATGTGCCCCTGGCACACTGAACACCATTTTCCTTAACAAGGTGCACCGTTTATTTTTTGGGAGTACACCAGGACAAGGTAAATTACATTCCAGCAGGATCGATATGTCTGCGAGAGCTTCGTGCTACTGAGACATGGGAGCCTGGGCTAGCTCCTTTAAAGTCGGAATAGCTGCTGTCTGTAGGTTGTTCTGCATTCTTTGGTGTCTGGTAGGAGTGCTGATGAACTTATTTTCTAAGGTCTTTCTTGGCCCTTTACAAGCAGCTTAGTGAAGAGCTTCAGTTTAATCTTGTGCTCTTCAGATGAAAGCAAATGAAAAATCTCATAGGTTTCATTATAGTTAAAGTTTTGAGTGCAGGTTGGTTTTTTTTTTTTGGTATTGACATTTCGGTACTTGCAAACAAAGTGGAAGGCTGAATGAAGTGGAAGTGTGGGTGTGACACATGCAGTAGCTTCCTGCATTAGCCATTAGAATATCCGTATTCACATTAACATGGAAAGGTCAGCTGAATCAATTGTACCTTTGTACATAGATTTAAAATGTATATCCTCAGATACACTGCTTAGTGACATTTTAGTAACAACCTGAGTTTTTTCTTGACCACAGCATGGAAGTAAAAGCAAATATTTACGAAATGTTGGAAGCAGAAGCTGTATGAGAATGACAGTGAGACCCAGACAGCTCTTCTTGTCTCCTCCACATACTGAAGACTACTTTTCATTTTTCTTTTTGTGTTGATGCTGGTTGGCAAGATGCTGCTTCCTTGTATACTCTGATGTTTCTGGCTTATTGCATTCCCTGGGAGTGAAATGCAAACTTTACAGGAACAAGTCCAGAATCAGAATGCACCCAAAGGCTTCCTGATCATCAGGTTTCCTATAACCCAGACTTTTTTTCCAAAGGATCTAAATAATAGTTTTAAGAGTTTGCAATATGCTTTTATGAGCTTTTGGTGTACTCCTGAGGGATGAAGCAAGACTTTGGAAAAGGTAAATTTGTCAAGTAAAACCTGAAAAAAAACTCTGCAATGATTTGAGGGGAAGTCTATACATACAAGTGAGTCTAAAGATAGAAATTTCAGAAGGACTGTAAATAAAATAAGGATTTAATATCCTTTATATAAAATTGTTTTGATAGCTATCTTTCTTCTGGTCACTGCTCACAGCAATGTTTCTCTTGGAGTGAAATTCATCTCAGTACCAAAATCCAGGGTAGGTCTTTCCACATCACTTGGGGTTTTGTGCAGATAAGCTGTAGAGATTCTGTGACTTGTGTGGTTTGCTCTATTACAGATTGGAGGCCCCAAAGATCTTGCCCATAGTAAGTCCCATAGCTGGGACAGGCTAGGTCAAGGCTCAGCAGTACTTAAATGCTTACTACTTTTAAGTAGTCTGGAGGCTTCAGTATGCCTTTGAAAGTGTTTGTAAGGAATTAAGTTATATATCAAAATGACCTACAAGATAAGGAGGAGAATATGTTCTCAATAGTCCTTTTTTTATTTTTTCTTGTGGGAAGCAGATATCATCTGACTCAATGAAGTCAAGTTCAGTACACAGGGAAAAAAAGAACTTAAAAGATACAAATCAAGTTGAATCATTGTGATTATTTAAAGTAATGTAATGAAATATTTCAAGTGCATATATTCCATGTATATCTTCAAAAAACAGCATAACCAAAGGGAAGGTATTTCCTGTGTCTCAAGGGACATGTAAAAGTAATTCTATCAGTCAGTAGACTTTGTGTAAATATAAATGTGTGCATTTTGCACCCCAGAGACACACATTAAGAAAAATAGAAAATCATGTTTTCAAATGTTAGAATGTGGGAAATCTATGGAAATTTTCTTCAGCTCCTCAATGAATCTATAGCTGGAAAGGTTTTAATTAGCACTTGACATAGTTCTCCCCCCGCAGGATCCTTTACACCGTGTGTATATATGCAGTTCATACATGCACTTATATACGACTCTACAGTGGTTATCATGAGAATAATTGTTCAACATTTGTTTGTACTGAATCATAGGGTACATATCCCCAAGCCTTATTTACTTTGTCATCCAAGCCCTGCAGAATACAAAATTACTGATCTCCTTTTGTGCCCCTTTGTTATATGTTTTAGATGTAGTATTGAACTACTTCACAAAACATAAGGAATTTATCTTCACAGCAATCTCAAGATTTTCCTTGTTTCTCCTTTCTTATCTCCGTTCAGTGCAGAATTTAAAGCCAGAAGTTTTCACTAATTTTGAGTGTCAAACTTGATCCAGTTTTCCATCAGTTTTAGTATTAATACAGTACTTCCTGAGTTCAAAGCTCAGTTCCTGTTGATTTGAATATTCATCACATCAATTTTATAAACATTTGAGCTGCAAATCACTGGACTCCAGGGAATTTTTTTCACCATATGTTTCTTTTATTTTTATACTGGATCTGAATCATCAATTATGGGTCAGTATCAGGGTCACCAGAGAGAAGGTCCTCCTGATTTGATATCATCATTCTTCTTTTCCAAAGGACAAAACCAGCTCATTCACAGTGCTTGGCCTTTTTCTAATGAAAGATTGTGGGTCATTTTGTCCAGAATGCACAGAGCAGGGAGAAGAAAAGGGAAAGGAACACATGGCATGCGCGTGTTGTGTGAGGCAGCATTGAAATTGCAATGTTTGTGGCTGAAGTATCTGAGCTATGTTGCACAGTACACGTTTATTTCATTTCCTACCTTTTGGAGTGCTTTACTTTCCAGTCTTAATCTTCAACAGAATGATTTCATGTGATGTTTTTTTTTACTCTTTATTTTTTGAGTGAAGAGTAAAAAAAAGAAAAACTCCATTATGTGAAACTGCACTGGTCTCCACATGAGACTTTGAATTATATAGCCCTGCTTGATCTAACTCAGCAAGCTGATAAGCTGTTATGTTTTTCAGGTAGACTATCTACTCTAAAGAGAGGCCATAGGATTTCGAGCTGTACTACTTGCTGACAGCAGAACAATATTGAGTCTCATGAAGGTGGGGTGTAGACATGGTCGGCTTTTGTCATGCACCTATATCCTTCACCAGGACCCTACATTTGCCTTTGCTGAGCTTCAGGCAGTTCTTCTCTGCCCAGAAGAAGCTATGATTGGCCACGGTGGTTGTCCATAATAAGTCAACCTTAAGTCACTCTGTTTCTTTAGTGGTAGGATAACTCACATCATTATTATACAATTGCATGTAAAAAAACCTCAATAACACCACTCCCTCCCCCAACCAACCAAACAAAACAACATAGCACACCCCCCAAAGAAAACCCCAAACAGACAAAAAAGCAAACCCTCAAAATTCTTAAATTATTGTTCAAAGTCAAGCAAGTGCTATCGTGTGGCTGCCATGTCTAAGGAGTATCTGGATTGTAAACAAGATGATACTGGTGTTCATTATGTGCATTGTGTGCATTAACTTGATGTAGTTTTGAGCTTAGAGTTATGTGTTTACAAGCTTCACTGGCATCACATTAACTTCATTTCCTGTTTCTGGGACTATTTTCTGGAAGTTTTTGTGAGCTATTCAATGTCCTCCTTATGCTACCTTAAGAATTTGAGCAGAACTATAAAGAAAGAAGCCAAAATCCTTCAGCCCTCAGGAAATACACTTTGTTTTCTGGGCAGCTACATTGATATCTTAGAATTTCCTCTATTTCCAGTTATTGAATGATTACCTAGTTTGGTGTCTATGACCTACACTGACACTGAGTTTTAATGCTGGACAACAATACCTATAGGAGCTGCTTAAAACAAATCTGGTCCAGAAGAGCAGTTAACACGTCAGGCATTCTGAAGAAAATTTGGGCTGGGTGAATTTATAACAGTATAGCAATGGGACCACACAAATACTATAATGGTTGAAGCAATGGAATATTAAAGATCACTAGAAAATTGTGATTGAAATGTGAACAGTTGCTGAATGTCCAGTATTGTCCAACACATTCATTAAGAAAAAAAATAATTACTTGAATCTTCTGGAAGCTAATTCTTTTTACCTTTTACTTTTCTTTCTTGTGAAAACTGTGTGTTAAATAAAATATCAAAACTTTAAAGCATCTGCAGTCCAGAGTCAGGAAGATAAGAAAGGAATGAACTGAAATAAAATCTTTCCAAACAGTACCTGTGGAGTGGTTACCATATATTTCTTCACCAAGGAGCTTATAATTGGGACATTGGAAGGTTTTGATCTGTGATCACTCATTCATGGGGTGAGGATCTGCGATTGTTTATAAGAAAATTTCAAAATAGGAAAGGTACAAGAAAAGTTAATATATGTTCTACATCATTCTATGTATATGAAAAGTTTTTGAAGTTAGCTGCATCTTCTCTGGAAAATTTGGAGACTCAAAATTTTTAAAAGTTGACAACCATTGAACTTCAAAGATGTGAGGAAATAGGGTATCTGGTGGATGTTAATGATTACAAACCCTTTAATTACTTTTGACAATTTATAGTCCCTAAAATTGTATTAATGATCTTAGTCCTTCCTTCCTTCCTGAACCAGAGAATGTTTCTTTAAAAAGGTAAATGTTTCTGATGCTCTTATCAGAAGAAATGCTCCATAGAAAATCTTCAAAAAGTTGGAAGATTTGTGCAAACAGGAAGGTAAACAAATTTTGACATTTATAAGGGATGTAAGGGATACTTGCAAGTTATTCATAGTAATTTATGTCCTATTATTAAATTTGCCTATATAGCATATCAAGAGCATTCTATGATATGCTTGAGATATTTAACATTGCTTGATTTCATACAATTCAATAGAGTCATAATTTTTGAATATGCCTTCCTCACAGAGAAGTGAGCTACTGGAAGATTACATAAAATATTATTTATTCTTCCCTGGTTTAATTCTCATGGCAGCTAAATGTAGTATGGAGTTTGCTTAATTTTTTTACTTAATTTTTTTTCTGGAGACTGAACGTGCTGTACTTTGCCATAAAGGTACAGTTCTTAGGTGGTGCTTTGTACTTCATTGCAGTACCTTTAATCTAGTACTGTCTCAACAAGACTTTAGGATTATTCATAGGACTACTCAATTTAAAGAATGTTTTTATGCTAGAGGAAATGTTATTATCTTTAATAAAAGGCATCTAATCATCCTTGTTTATTGATGGTGACACCTTTTTCTTTCAACTAGCAAGCAAACAAAACCACAGTGAAGCTAAACCAGCCACACTGAGAAGGTCTGACCTGAAGTGTTCTAAAATACTCTAGAATTGCTTATTGTTGGATTCAATTTCCATGTGTAATAATAGCATATTTTTCTCATCTTTAAACTTGAGCTGGTGCATTGTTGCTCTAATTATTTATTATGTATTTTCTTCTAGGACAAAATGAATAACTCTTGCTCTGCTTTCATGGATTCCTATTATGTTTCCACTTAACAATATTTACCAACAGGAAACAACAGTAAAACGTATTCATGATTACTTTGGTCTTTCTCATCTCTATTTGAATAGTCTTGGTTTTGATGTGGTTCTGCTGTTTATTTACTTGCTCACACAGCCTAGGAAAATAAAAGATAGAATCAATACTTTAGAGCCTCCTATCAGCTGTTGTTAATGCATTTATGAGTAGTTCTTGCTCCAGAACAGGTCCCCTGTTCTGTTTATCATAATCAGTCCTCCCTTTTGGTGCTGATTAGTGCACTTCTACTTCAGAAACAGTGTGCTCCGTTTATCTTTCTGCAAGGTTCTTGCTCTTGGTTGTTGGACATTAAAATACAATATTTCTGGATTAAAATGAGAACAGCCACTGTTACTTCTACTTCTCTCATGTGTTGTTACAGCCTCTGACAGACCAAGTTAGAAGCTACTATAAAAACCAGGGGATGAATTCCATCGTGTGCCCATTTAATGCTGCATTCTGTACCTTAATCAAATATTGGAAAGCAGTTCTGCCAGTGCTGGTGTTTAACTGCATTTAGGGAGAATTTAAGTGAGCATTATCTTCTCTCTATTTCACGGTCCAAGCTCAACTCTATGCTTCATGCTTTAGCCAGAATGATTTTTTTTTTAAACAAATATATTTGGCTATTATTTTAAAGATGCTCAGTGGAGTGTTCAAAATGAAAAACAAATTAAGATGTATGGAAACCCACGAAGCTGAATGAGATTCATTTGCCAATATCAACACATATTCAGAGTATCTTGGTCTCCTTTGAATACCGCCTCATGTGAGTAATTACCTTAACTCAGCCTTTTCAGTGAGTTAACTGCCAAGGCAAAATCAACGAGGAATGTCTTGTGCATTCAAGATGGAACTAAGACCTGGTTATTTTTAACATTGTTGTTGAAACTGGATTTTCATCCCAGCAGGTGAAAGAACCATAGAAGTAGGAGGCAATAGTGTTTCGTGGACTGGTTTGCAGAGTAGTGCTCCTGGTACATTTCCAAGAAAGTGAAGTAATAATTTATTTTTTAAGTGGTTTGAACTTATCGACGTTCTGCAACCTATCTCTATTTCATGTCCTGCCACTTCTAAGAAATAGACCTGAACATCCTTCACCACTCCCTGTTCAAACAAAAAGCCCAAATCCAATTTATTAGAACAGAATTATTATAGCCTTTAATTTCTCTATGGAGATATTATTGTTAATTAAATCAAAGTCCTTTCCATATGCAGTGCTAACAGTCCTAGCCCTGCATCCAGTCTCCAAACAGTCTATGACATTGATGGACTAACTCAATTAAAGCGTGAGCATTAGAGAAGGAATGCGGAGAGCTGGAGTGATCTTTACCAATCCACCTTTAAAAATTGCAATAAATATTTCAAAATGAAATGTTCCTAACTTTTGCTGAGGATAACCATTAATGGGAATGGATGGAAATTCAAGTCAATTATTCTCAGTAAGGTTGCTTTTGATTACACCATGGCTTTTGTTTTCTTTTCCATTATGTTATACTGTCTTACAGACAGATTAAAACCAGAATGCAATGAGCTCAAAAACCACTTTTTCTACAGATGACAGTGAAGTGGGATTCCTTCTGTAATTTGACATTTACTTGCAGTTCTTGTTTTTCAAGGTAGCAAACATTTTTATACGACACGGACAGTATTAAAATGCATACAGCAATTGCTGTTAGACTGCGCTAACTCCTAAAGCAAAACATCAAGACTTAAAAAACACACGCAAACAGCTCTATTGAGCTGAATTACTTCCCCCAAATGTTACAACTGTGGTTGGGGATTGATCTATTGATTGACACTTCTAAATTATTATGCTGGGAAGTGGATAGTCAAGGAACTACAAAGAAAATGTCAAGATTTGTTATGAAACATTTTTTTAGTGGTGAGATATCTTTGACTTGGATCCTTATTGTTTGATTTATAATTTTAAGTTTGTTACTTGATCATTGTCATGTTTGAATATCTTTCACAAAATCTGCAAATTCAAAACCAAAGTTTTAGGAGACATTTTCAAAATTTTTCATCTTCAAGAACATCCATCTTAAATACTTTTTAATCCCTGCTGTTCTGAGCGTGAACTGTTCATTTTACATCATTGAAATATAGACATGATCTGAATTTTTGAGATTTATCTTCTTAGTATTTACTTTGCAAGATTTAGTTTGGACTTTTCTGTATCTTAATAGTTCGTGTGGCTTCACATTTTTATTCAGATTCAAGAGATTTCTGCTTGATTTTGGTAGAGTAGAATTGAACTGAAAGTATCAATTTTTTGGTGAGATCTACATTTAAATGTGACTATTTAACTTACACTGGAAATAATTAAATTACTTCAGACCACATGACATAACTTTATTGGAATTGAAAACTGCTAATTTATTAACTGCTGCAAGTGCCAAAGTGTAAAAGAAAGGGAAGAAACCTTTTTAATAGAACATCAATATTGAATGTATGAAAGCAGATCCTCAGTCAATATTTTTCTAGAGCCTCAAAAAAGAATTTTAATGTTAACACACACTTTCTCACATCTATCCTCCACTTGTTAAAGGTCACTAAAATGATAATGGAAAAGATGTGTGTGGATGGGATGAGGTAATATATTTAAATCCCTTTTCTCGGAAGATTAGAGTGACGCACAGTATTTTAAACCTACTAATCTCAGTGATGAGTGCATCTGGAAGTCTTGCACGTCTAATAGTTTTTAATTAATATGCAGTTATCACTGCACTTGGGAGGATGGTCTAGAGGCTGAGGTACTTGGCTTGAATGTAAAAAATCCAGGGTCAGTTTTCAGTTAAGGCACAGATATCCTTTGTGGTATGGGGTTGGTGATCTCCATTTGCCTCTGCCCTTGCTCTCCATCTCTAATGTAAAAATTTTACTTCCCTCCCAAATCTTTGTAAGTCTAAAAAAGTGCTCATAGATTTGACAGATTTGGATGGTGTGATGGAATATCAAGTGTCTGCCTACACAGACAGATATTAGATTCAGGTGACTTGAGAAAGAATCCACCAGGTAACATTAACCATACCACTTAAAGGAGGTACTGATGCACCTAGTAATTGTGCAATAAAGTAAAGATTTTTACCAAAATATCCACTTCAAGTACAAGAGGGGAAAATCAGAACAATCTGTGTGTAACCAAATTTTCTTTGTCACTCAGTACCGCTGTGTGCGACCTAATTAAGTGAACACTGCCTGGTAGCGTCAGTACCAGATTTAAATGCTCAACTAGCCTTTTTTTGATCTGGCTGGTGAATAGACAGAATTAGGCCAGATTCAGGTAAGAAATATTTCATACTGTAGGTTTTTCTATAACATTTCTAAATGCCAGGAAAGAAAAGAATTATTTTATTTTATTTATTCTTTAGTCATAAGTACTAACCATAAATGCATTTGGGAACATCAAATAGACTGCTGGCAGCCACTAAACTCCTGCTCTGCAGCTCCTGAGCCCTGCAGTTTCTGCCTGTGGGCATGCTCTTAGAATCAGAAGTGGTGATAATGTTTAATTGCTAATGACCTGTCTTGAGTCCGCTCTTTACAAAAGCCTCCAACCTAGAATTTTGAGCAAATGTTCTTCCTTCTGATTTCAAAGTAGATTTTTGTCATTGTTGACTTGAACAGAAGATCCTACACAGGAATATTTTGAGATTTGCACCCTGTTTATGTATGTTTCTGATCATCCCCTAATGTAGGTGATACTAGTGGCTAAACCACTTATGATATGCAAAATGAGGCAGTGCAGGTTGTCAGGTCTCTGTATCCAGATGTACATAAGTTATGTAATGATATCTTTGCAGAACTCGGAGTCCCTACCCTAAGCCTCATTCCTGTAGGTTAAAGAGAATTAAAAAGTAGGATAACTGGTATAGTTTCACCTAAATTCCTTTAAAAATTTAGATTTTAATCCGGTTTTATATGAATTTTTAGTATGTGAAGGAAGATGCATAATGGTCTCTTTAGTAAAATATATCCATGTTGGAAATAATTTTAATTTCAAGAGAATGTGATGAAAAATTGCATTGAGGTGTTTAAAAAAATAACAAAACACATGCAAACTAGTAACTGAACCTTCATCTAAACATTCTTATTGTAAACACACAGCCATAGACTTCCTTTCAATCTCTTAAGCTGTTTGCAGGTGCTGTGATTTTTCTCTTGCTGTACTGTTCCTGAGAAATTGGCTGTGGACGATGTACTGGATGATCCAAGTTTGAAACAGAACTTTGATTTTGCCCCTTTCAGTCAGCCATCTCTGCAGTGATGAGATGCATCAGCTTATCAATTATTTTCCTTTGACCTCTGTAAGATGCTGTTCTGCGAACAAAAGAGCAACGTGTTTGGTGGTCATGCCTTCTGAGAGTTCCTTATGCTGGAGTTCTGACTCTGCAGGCTCTGGAACAAATGAGCTCCACAGTGATTTTCTCAGGAGTATGAACAATAAAAACCCGAAACCCTGAAGTTGCAAATCACACTGAGTACCCTTCAGAGGCAGAGTTTGCAGCCCGGATGGTAATTTGTCTGACATTTCAGTTTTGGAGAGTGACCTTTTTGAACTGTTTCTGCCTGAAAATAGAGTGCAAAAACTGTGATCATTCCTTTAAAAGTGACTGTCAGACAAATTACAATCCACCTGGCAAACAATCAGGAAACCTTTGGTGTGCTTGCATGCCCAGCTCACATCCAGAAAACCTTCACTGTGTACAGTGAAATTCTGCTTTTCCTTGAAAAGTTAAAAGATGCTATTTGGAATCTTTTGTGAAGAACTGTTGAGAGGCTACTGGATGATGAACTGGATAGGGTTACAACAGTCACACTAATGATAATATATCTGTAGTTTTTCTGCACTATAGATTATGCTTTTCCCCTCGGCTCTAGAGGTTCTGGAACATTCAAGAACTCTCATAAATTTTCGGACTAATGAACACCTCCCTAGAAGTATAACCTTCTGAATTTGCATCACACATCTCTATACTCTAGTAGAGTTCTTGGGCTTATTTATTTAGATTATTGCTTTTTTTACCTGTTTTTCTCTTCAGCAATACTTGGCCAAAAGAGTTTGTGTTTTTCTTGGTTTTGTTTTGTGTGGTTTTGTTTGTTTGTTGTTTCTTTGCATTGTTTCTTGATTTTTTGGGTTTTGTGTTTGGTTGGTTTGTTAGTAATTTCTTTTTGTTGTTTTTGTTGCTGTTTTTGTTTGGGGCTTTGGGGGTTTTTTGTCTTGTGAATCAGCATTGGTTTTTATATTTAATGCACTGTCTGCTTTAAGACAAGTTAGCAGTGTATTTGCTCTGTTATGTTCCCAAACACAACCCATTTTTCAAGTTTCCAGTAATTACAAAGCAGAAATAATCAACTGGCTTAGATAGATATGTCTACAGTGAGATGAGTTAAATCCCATTTCTCCTGTCATTACTGAGGATCCACTGCCCCTCAAGCATCCATTTGAACTGTTAGATCATGCAGCACACAGCAAATTAGTTATTCAGAATATTTTAAATAACTAGTGATGCTCCTATGAAGGGTTAAAAGGAGATTTGAATGTAAATAGCCTGTAAATGATATATCAGGACCTGATTCTTCAGTGAGCTGTTTTCATACACATGGAATCTGCTTGATAATCAACAAGGTATCATCTGAGCATACAGTCATATGGCTGCCTACAATGCCTTGAATATAACATTAAGTTTTTTAAGCTGCAGCAAAGCACAGAAGCCCTTGCCTAGCTTTAAACACTCAAGTAGGTACTTTTATGCCACAAGCCATCTTACAGGTGCTTTAAGTAAGTATTTTTGCAGAATCAGGCCTGCATGTATTTACATCAGAGTTTCCCTATTTGGATGTAAGGAACACAGGAACCAAGCAAAATGTGGAAATCTGTGCTACAAAAAAAAAAAAATTGTTCTGCATGAAATTGTTAAACAATCAAAAGGATAAAACAGGTAATTTTTTTTCATAGCCATTGTATATGAAAAGGACTGGGTAATGAATAAAAAATGCTTTCAGTTAAAAAAGAAAAAAGAAAAGGAAAAAAGGCTTACATTAAATTGGAAACTTAATACCATGTGAAAGTTATCCGGTCACATGGCAAATGTGCTTGAAGCATGATTGTCTAAAAGACTTAAAAATACATGATTACACTGAAGAAAAAGCATTTATAATTTAAATTAACATAATCAGTGCTTGTACCTGTAAGTAGTCAATTTTGCTTTTAAGTAATTTTAATTATTAAATAGAATTAATCTTACATAGCAGGGAGGTTTCTGTAAAAACAATGGAGACAAATAAGATTATATATGGTATATTGGAGCTAAGAAAGATTAAATGTCATTTATTGATTAGATTTCTTTATACCTACCAGTCTTTAAAAAAACTAGTTAAGTCTTCTCTTTGTGAATGACCATCTTTATCATTAGCATTCTGATTTGTAGCCTCTCTCATTTCACAGATTTGCTCTGGATATGTTAGCTCTAATAACACCAGGATTTGAATCAATAATAAAATGAAATGAGCAAACACAGTAGTGAGGATTTTAAATGAGAAAGAAATAAGACTTCACAGCAGATAGTGCAATAGGAGTTGCACTGAAATCAATAGGCATTTGCACATGGAGTATCTCTGCTGGAACAGGATTCCAAACAATCCTATAATAATTTAATGAGCTCCTGTAAACTGCTATTCTGAAACATTGAAGGCATTTTTCCAATATAAATATAGAATACACAGGTTTTGTATTCCATAGCTTACTCAAGAAAATATTGAAAATAATTTTGAGGGATTATCAGGTTTTGGTTTATGAATCACTGTAATTGCTGGACTTTTCAGAAGCAGCTTGTTAATTTAACATATTTTTCTTACTCTAAACTGTAGAATAGTTGAAATAGTGTATGCAAATATCTATGAAGTGCCAGAAAAGAACCAATATACTTCTGCTATACACAGGTACTGAATAGAATGGGTCATAGATATCCACTGTATATAAACACTTTGGGATTTAATAACTTTTTCTGTCTGTGAATTATCCATGACCTGCTAATGATTTTTTTATATGACTGTGTGTGTTTTATGCAGTTCATCAAATAATCTTACAACCACATTAGGCTTGTGGAATTTTGTAAGTTCTCCTCTGAGTATAATTTTCAGAATGAGTTATTCATGTTGGTTACCCAAGTCACAAGAAAGTATGTCCATCCTGCTATTTGTTGACCTAATGTCTGCAAACAAGATGAGTGGAGTAATTGGATCATTATGAACAGGGTTCTAGTTAAGAAGAAAAGCAATTGTTGTGAATCTTAAAGCCTTTACAGTCTGTTTTCTGTACTCCTTTGTACAGAAAGAGCATCACACATAGCAGAATACCACCTGCAGTAGAAATATAAGCTCTTTTCTGAGTAAAAAGGCATAAGCTAGATTTATGAGAAACCTTCTTACTACCTAGCCCCTGTAACCAACAGCTGCTTTGGAATCCTTCTCTGAGCTTGGTAAAGCTGCTTGTGAGGCAAAATGGTCAGTCACATTTTACAGAGTTCTTGTTTTATATTTTGTACTGCCCTTTCCAAAATCTCTTTAATAAACCTTCTTTTGCCTAAATATAGAATTCAAACATATAACAGCTTCAAAAGACCTGAGTTGCTGCTACCTTTTAAGTGTGTACGTGTAGTCATATTTCAAATTATTTTCTTCATATCTACAAAAGTTTTTTTACTTAGTTTTTTAAGGAAAAGATGACTTAAGATCTCCCTGCCTCTGTTCATCACCTTCTCCAATAACTTTTGAACTTAAATAGCCAATTTAAATCAGATCAGAAAGAACTGGTAAATGAAATGCAAAGAGAAAAAAAAATGGTTACTATCTCCAGTGAAAGAAAACCTGGCAAGACTGGCATGTTGCACTTTGTGGTAGCAGCTGTGGTGTTTTATGTGATGAATGTAAGAGTCAGAATTCATTGTGGTGTTCTGAGAAGGCTGTGAGGGCACTGAGTTGTATCAGACTAGGCTTCGCTAGCTCCATCATTGATGAAGGTTTTGTTTCATTTTTAAATGAAAGTCGATATTCTCAAGCGTCCATTTGAGCAGAGGAACAAAGAAAATTTTGTTTTATTGCATGTTTCACGATAGAAACTAATTCCTACTAATATCACTACTCTCACAGTTGTGATTTCACATAACGTGGGTGAAGTAAGTATGTTGGCTAATGGAATGTGACTCCAGAGGCCAAGGGAAACACAGGACACCTAAGAGATAGTGCTCAGATGTATGGGTATATCCTCCCTGCTGATGTTTATCCTTTACTACTCCACTTCTCACATGATGCTTTAATATGGGATATTTCCAAGGAACATCCTGGACAGCTAGCAGAGTGTTAATGTGGTTAGGAAAATGATTTTTCAATTCTATTCAGGAAAGGAAAAGCAAGATAGAAACTAACCTGTGCATTTATCACATAAAACAAACTGTCACTGTAAGCAGAATTTTTGAGGTAATCCATTTAGGATTGGATAACCATCATTTGAAAAATATGAGCAAGGAAAGAGAGCAGTGGCTCTTTCAGCATGGGCTGAAATTCAGTTTCTGTTGTTGGGTAATGCCATGACTTCTGGCTTCTTTCCCCACACTTCTATTTGAAGTTTCTATTTGAATTCTGCTAGCTTAATTTTGTATGAAAGTGTCAGTCCAATCTTCACTTTTTGGAAGGGTGGGTTATTCCTAAAGGCCAACACATTTCTGCAGCTTTGGTTTCTTTTTTACAAGTAGAAGGGTAAAAATAAAGTTCTGTACAATATGCTGCATAGAGATATCCTCCAAAAACAGCAGCTGGTGTATTTTCTGCATAGAAGAAAAATACATTACATTTGGAAAAGTTATGTAAAATTGAGACAACTATTTTAAAAACATTTAATGGTTTATAATGGCTTTTAATAGTAGGATATATATAAGGAATCTAGAGAAATGTTAACTACTCAGAAATAGGGAACAGAAAGTATTAGCAAGGTTGTAGCAGTTTTATTTTTAAAATATTTTTTAAATGTATTATAGAAAATAAGTGCATTATAGAAAATAAAAAATCGTTGTTGTTGGTTTACATTTAAAGCTATGACACATTTTCAAATCATTCTCTGAGGCAGGCATTAGGAAAAAGATTGTTAGATGATTGTACCAACACCTTCTTTATTTATTAAATAGATAGACTAATGTGGAACAATTACTTTATTTGTGAGTTTGAATTTTGAAAGATAATGAACTAGTTTTACTATGGTAAGAGTGTGTGATGTTTGCTTACTTGCATATTAAACAAAGGTAAGCAGACAGGTTTTTTTTCCATTAAAATAGGAAAGTTAAAGAAAATAAAGGTGTGAAGGATTCTTTCCTCCCTTCACTGGAAGATAAGCTATAAATCTGTCACTTCCCTGAGGTATGTCAAATCATAGAAAAAATCTATTTATATGATGCCAGGACAGTTATTCCTGAATCTCAGAATCCAGAGGAGATCAAAGGTTACATGGAAGATGATTTTTATCTGAAGGCTGGGAAGCCACATGCTTTTCTAAGTGTTTATGGAATCTGAAGTTTTATAATTTACTTAGACCTCATGTTCCAAGGGAAAAAGTAATATACATAAACAATCTTGGTCTCTTCTCTCAGGTAAAAACTGACAAGACAGGAGGAAATGGCCCCAAGTTGCACCTGGGGTGGTTTAGATTGGATATTAGGAAAAATTTCTTCATTGAAAGAGTGATTAGGCATTATAACCAACTGTCCAGGGAAGTTGTAGAATCACTATCCCTGAAAGTGTTCAAAAATTGTATGGAGGTGGCACTTAGGGACATGATTTATTGGTGCACACAGTGGAGGTGCTGGGTTAATGGTTGGACTTGATGACCCTAGAGGTCTTTTTCAATCTTAATGGTTCTGTGAATCTAAATTTAATCCTTTTATGGGTCTTTCTGCTGATGCTTTGTTACTTTATCACCTATACTGGATTAGACAAAATGTGGTATTGCTGCTGCATTAAATGAACAAAAATAAATCTGATGTTTCTCTTGACCACCTGTGATTAACAAATCCACACCCTCTTCAGAAGAAAATATCTGCTTTGAGGCAACCCAGCAATCTTTAACAGCTCCTTTCTCACTTTCATTTTTTGGCCAAACTTGCTTTCTCACACTTGTGCACATATTAGCTCTCTTACAGTCGTGTTATTGACAACATGATTGCTTGCAGAGAGTGCTTCCACTGTGGGTAGTTCTGATAAATAATATAGATATCTGCAAGGTACATGCTGCAAACAGTTCCTTGGGTAACTAATCTGTAGTCCTGTGTACTGTGTGCAGCAAGTTAAATTGCTCAAAAGTCATTTGAAATCACACAATGAGAACAGCAAACTGCCTTAACCAGTAAGCAGAAAATAGCAAATGAATCCTGTGCCTGAACTCATACCCTCTTACCCTTTACCATACTACTCACACCTCTAAGTGGGCATCTCCATTTCCACCACCTCCGCTCTAAAGAGCTATTTCCTAATGGCAAGTGGTTCTAACTAGCTTTTCTAAGAATTGAGCACGTGTCTCGTTTGCTCCTCAAGCAGAGCTGGACAGGGCTGATAGTCATAGAGCTGTTTGCTTTGCCTCATACGTATTTTCTTCAGCCCCAGGAAAGTGATGTGAAACATGAAGTAATCTGACTGGGGCTGCAGTCTCAGCAGCCATCTTAACTTTGCTCTGGAAGCTGATCCACTATGTAGAAAGGGATGCAGTAGTCACAAGAAAAGAGATAGCACAAGTGACACAATGACTCGCATAGCTTAAGCATTCCTGCAGAAAGGACTACTGGCATCTACTCTCTGCCTGCAGCAGCATTTGGGCAATTTACATTCAGCAGTCAGTGACAGCCCAGAGAAGAGGACCTGAATTGAATGAAAGATTACTGAATGCTATTTTCACCCTCTCTGTGCATTTTAGGACAAAGGACACCAGTTTGTATCATTTGACATTAGCTCTTTACTGCACATTTAATTTAGCCAGGAAAATTACCCAGCTAAGCTTCTGCAGTTGTCAGCAGAGAGAGTCTTTTCCTGATTACAATTCAGAGCCTCTTTGCTTTTTGCCTTGAATTGCCTTTTTCATTGACTGCTGGGGGAGCTTTGCCACATGACATATTTGTCAAAGTAGGTACCTACAGACCCTCTCACCAAGTACCTAACCTGGTATGTTTTAACTGCGCAGTGAATGACTATTGGATTTGCCCCCTCGTAGGCAAAGGTGGGGTTGCTTGTGTGCTGGTTTGCCTTAGAAGTGTCAATTCCTTTTAAGTGAGGCAGTTCTGAGGGCATAGAAAGCCTCTGTCAAATTAGGAAAGAGCAGTAACTTGTAAAAGAATGTAGCTTAGAAATCCTTCATGGCATATACTATGGCTTTAGGGGCCTCCAAGTTAAGCAAGTGCTGAGTTAGCTGTTTCAGGACTGGAGCTCTGGATTTGGTATTTCTACCTTAGTTCTGTAGTCCAAGGTTGTCTCTACTGACTGTGTTTTCTATTCTGTGTGCTCTGGTGTTTTAAGCTGGCAATCTAAATTTTAATGCTAGAATGCCTGGACCCAAGCTATCTGAAACCCGCCTTTATTCCCTTACCATTTACTTCATGGCTGCTGTTACATTGTTGCTGTCAATATTTTAAATTTATTCTTCCGGTCCTTGTCTTGCTCCGGGAAGTCGGGATGAAAGTTTTTGAGTTTTGTGGGGTGCTGTGCAGTTTGCTGTAAGATACTGTATCTTCCACATGTGAAGCAAGACAGATTTCCCAAATAAGGAAGGGACAGGGAAAGAAAAAGATGTTAATTTCAGGCTTGCTAAGGAACTCAGATAAATGAGTGTGTCAAATAGAAAAGGACAAAATTAATAGGAAAAGACTTTGGATTTTCAAGGTTCTCAGACTGCATTGAAACAATAAAAGTGAAAAATAATAAAATTATAAGAAGTGCTCAAGAATCTCTTTAAAACATTAACTGGGTGCTAAAAGTGAATACACATGCGCAATACTTCCTTTTAATGGCAGTAACCTGAAATGACCACCTGCTCTCTCTGCAAGCCTTCAGAGTGCTCGTCCCCTTTGCAGCTCCTTTCCTCTGATACACTTTGACAGAAGAATCAAGGCCTGTGGCTGCTCGAAGTGTGGCTTGGGAGCTGTAGGCTCCTCATCGGTTGGTGATCTATTTTTTAAGACATGGTATTTTTCCTCTGAATGGCACCCTGCTGGCGTTGTGTGGTTGATCTGCTGGAGTTGTATAAGTTCATGTGCCAGTATAACTTCTTTTGTTGGTCAGAGGCAGGGTTAATAATGATAGTAAATGAACAGCATTTTATGAAAATGTCAGATACTGTCAACTGTGAAAACCATATTTATATTGCTTATTTATGGACTACTTAGAAAAACATTAGAAAAATATCATGTTAGTCATAAAACTACACTGTTTATCTCTGACTAACATGTGCCCGAGGAAGGGGAACTTTCACAAATATAGATGTGGAATGGAAACCTAAGTAAGAGGACTGGTTACTACTGACAAGGCAGGAGAGAACAGGAGGAAGAACATTAAAATTGTCTTGTAAGTGTATGGCTTGTAGGAGACAATTAAATAAAACAAAAAAAACACCACAGCATCATAGAGTGATTTGGGTTGGACCCAAAAGAGACCTTAAAGACCATTTATTTCCAACCCCCTGCCATGGCAGAGATACCTTCTGCTAGACCAGGTTGCTCAGAGCCCTGTCCAGCCTGGCCTTGAGCAGTTCCAGGGATGGGACATTTACATCTTCTCTGGGCAACATGTTCCAGGACCTCACCATCCTTACAATAAAGAATGTTTTCCTAATATCTGATCTAAACCTCCTCTCTTTCAGTTTGAATCCATAACTCAAATATTAAAGCAGTTAATCTTTTTGTCAACTGAGAACCAGTTGAAAACAGTGATGGTTTCTTGGACTCTATGTTGATTTCTAACATTAGCCATGAAAGCACTGTACAGAAGTATTACTGCCATGGTTACAGTTTGAGATGAGATTGAGCTATAGAGAGGGCAAGCAGCTCCCTAAGGATAGCAAATGTCCCACTACATGTGTTGAGAGCCTGAGCAGTGCCAGAGGTCCAGGCTGCCTGGCATGGGGTTTAGAAGGGGACATGAGCAGATTGAAGAAAGGTAGGACGGTGTTTTGAAGAAGGCATCTGAAAAGTTGTGTGTAAAATGAGTTTGAGCTGCTCTTCCAGTCCAGTTTCAGAAGGATGGAGAGGGTGGAGTGGCTCATGTGAAAGATTTTCTATATCTTCCCCTGGAGCTGCACAATACATGCTGAAGCTATAGTTTTCTTTGGATAGGTGGTGATTATTTCCTCTAAAAGACAACTGCTTTTCAACAGTAGGTAAAATAAACCCCAGTTAGAAATAAGACATGTTATACTCTTACTGTTATATAGATACTGTTACAGGCCCAGCATGGTCCTCAGGCTGGCCCTGCCTCAGTTTCTCCCTAAAACTTTGTAATTCTCTCTCCACAGGACAAGTAAAAAATTCTTTACCAATAGTGTATTTAACAAAAAAAAAAGGGTATTTGACACTGGATTTATATTTTCCATAGAGGAGAGTGCCTACAAGTTGAGGATTAGTCATTTAAGCTTTCCAAATGCAATTTAAATTGTAAATGTAAACTATCAGAAGGAAACACCTGTAAGTATTAAATCAGGCAGTGCTGACTTTCAACCATATCAATAATTTGTAACAGGACAATGAATTTGTACCATCCAATCAAAACAAATAAAGAGTATCTTCTTATTATCATAAAAGCAATAAAAAGACTTGCACAGCATTCTTTGGCTAATTTGTCTTTCATTCTGCACCATAAAGATAACAAAGTGTGCTGTTTTCTTAGAACATATTGTTTTACTCTCTATATTTTTCATCACTATAGTCTGTAGTATATTGTTTTTTAATTTGCTGATGGAAACCGTCAATTAGAATTAGCTTGAGTGCTGTGGGAGGATAACGACAATAGATATGAAAGGAACGGAATAATATCTAGAATAAATTAATGATGCATTTATTGTGCATCTAATTAGCTTGGTGCAGGGCTTATTCTATGAGTAAATAACTTACTGTTGTATCAAAAACTGGGAGAGTAGGAGGATTTGGTTGGGGAAGCATCTAATTATAGTCACTCATCTTAGAATGAAGGACTCCACTCCTTTGATAAAAATCTGATTAAAAGAAACAATATTTTTCCAAATGTCAACGTGTTACATACCATTGCAGCCTGTGCAAATATATTCTGACACCTCTGTCATTTACTGAGTCTGTCTAAGGCTTGTAAAACTTTCTGTTGAAAAAAATAAAACCCCACAACTTAGGAAAGACAAACTGCCTTAAACCTTCCATAATTTTAAAAAATGTTTTCCATTTAGTGTTCCATAAGCCTACATATGAGCACTTGTAACTATTTCCGACTGGGAGAAGAAAAATTCTCCCTCGTTATAACTTCAAATACAAGTTACTACGCTAACATTTGGATTGTGCAGGTTTGTTACTTATCTAATCAAGACAGTTATTATAAAAATTATTAAGCCAGAGTTCCAGCTACTATCACTGACAACAGTGAAAAGTTGTTGCTTAGCAAAATCTATAAAATAGCCATGTGCCTTAGTAAGTGTCTAATCAAAGGTTTTTTCTTTGTGGACACACGGATGGATCCTGGTGACACTCAACTCTGTAGGACAGGTAAGAAACAGCATGCATTCCTATCTCAGTCTGTGTTCTGGACAGTTAGGAAGGAGGATGGATGCATGCAAATAGTTTTATTTTCATGTGCAAGTGTGTTTTATGTAGATAGGTATATTAATAATTCTACGTGTTTGTATTTTAAAAGGTGTCAAATATTAAGATTTTTGAAACTTGAATTTTCTTTAAATGGAGGAACCCAGAAAAGAACAATACAATTGATTCTGAGGGTTTGGGGGGGCTTTTTGTACAGAAATGGTCCGATCACCAATGGAAAAATTCCTAACTAGCTACAATAGGTTCTCTGTAAACCACTAATAATGTGCCATTGTGAATTCTCTAATGTATAGTGGGTTTGTTTTCAATCTTAGGAAACAAGCAGAATTTTTGAAGATTTGCCACCCACTTGCAAAAAAACAAGAAAAAAATTAAGTTGTGCAATTAAGCCAGCTGGAATTAATTAAAATAAATCAATGTGTAGTCCTTCCTGCCATCCACTGTAATGTAGGTATGTAATTTCTAATTAATGTTTAAAATGCAGTTCACTTTTACTTAATATTTAATTCATAGCTATAAGGAAAGTATGTAATCTAACGGTAACATGGATAATATTTCCATGAAAGAATATGCCACCTTAAAAGTATGCGAAACAGGAAATACAAAGGTGGTTTTGTTCTCTTTTATAATAAAAAATAAATATTTCAAAAGCTTATTTGTTTCATCTTTAAGTAAACTAAAATTTTTTGTGAGATGAGAGCAGCAGGGTAAATGGGGCAGTGATTTTTTTAAGATGAAACCTGCAAGACATAATGTGTGAAGTACATGACAATTCCATGCAAGCTGACAATTTCTGAGTATTGCCTTTGAAATCCAACTGTTGTGCCAGATCTCTGACTCAATGATGAAGAAAATGATCTCCTCACTGTTGAGACTAATTTAATTAGGACTGTAAAACTTGGGTCTGGCTCACCCAAAACTAGTCTGCACTTTGTAAGGCAAGCTAACAAATTCCTTAACTAGAATTACATTTATTTGCTTATTCATTGGAGTGTTGAAATAGAATTAATAATAAAAATGAAAAAAAAAAAAAAAAAAAGGAAAAATTTAAAAAAGAAAAGAATCCCCTAGGTTTCTCTGGATAAATATGTAGTGTAATTGTTTTAGTAAAAGTAAGAGAACAGAGTCAATTGAACCATGTTTGCTGTATTTATCCCTCCTGTTGGAAGGAAGAGAAGAAACACCTCAGAAACATCCTACCTGGTCATTTAGAGGGAACAAAATACAGGTTTCTCTCTCTTAAAAAATTTAATCTGAGCGTGGAGCATTTCTCCCTCTTATCAGGAGACAAATTCAACAACACCGACTTTGTGGCTGGGAGTATAAAGGGTCATAAAGCACTGCACTATGTCTTGAAGTACTTCTGATCTTAGAGTTTTAGCTCACAAACTATTTACTGTATAAACCTGAATGAAGAGTTGCTCTTATTGGATTTCTTGGTGGTGGGAAGGAATAAGGTTGTTTTGGGCTTTTTGTGCTGATTATGCCCTTGTACTGGATGAACAATAAGGATCATATTTAAAAAAGAAAAACAAAAGGATAAAAGAGGTGCAAGGATTTTTTTACTTTATTTCTGTTGTGACTTTTCTGGCTGGCTTGTCTGTCCTCAGAGTCTGCTTGAATCAGCCATATGGCCAGTCTTTTAGAAAGTGTGTTAAATATGGGCTTTGTTCTTAAAGACCCACATAGAGGGTCCTCTACAAATTGTCAGACACAGCCTTAGAAAGAAATTGTAAAAGTGTAGGAACAAATTTTAGCAATATGATCCAACCTTGCCAATTTTTTAGGTTTGCTATTTTCTTCGCACAGAAAGTTTAATAAGGGGAGGAAAAAAAACCCCAACCTGTAAATGTCGAGTTTTAAAATAAAAAAAAAAAAAGATGAAATATGAAAGGAAGTCTATTTTTATAACATGCTGTGTAGAAGAAAGAGAATAAATAATGAGAGCTATGGTTAAAGTGGCAGCCTTGGATTCAGTGTCTTTCTAGGAATGACAGGCAGCACTGACTTCTTGTTATTTAATGACAGATGAGGCTGGTGATGCCTTATCGCAAACTGAAGCAACCTTGGTTTAATCATTAATAAAGTAGCAGTAAATTTCTGCCAAGGCAGACAAACTTTAAAACAAGTTTTAGTTTTGGGCATGGACATGTGCTAATTTGAGCAAATGGCTACATGTTGAAAGAAGAGGCAGGAGAAGCAGCAAAAATGTTGGAAAACTAATCATCATCTTCAGTGAATAAGTACAATTGCCTGCAGGTGTTCAGATATTTCACTGCTGAACACTGAAGGCAGTGGAAAAAAGAGTCCAATCCCATACCTGTTACAGAAGACTGATAAAATTTCTTCCCACTCTTGAGACTGAAGAAATGTAATCAAGCATGGAAATGCTCTCGTGCAAGAAAATTGCACTGGTGTAAAGAGAAGAAAATGGAATTAGGCTACATGTATTCTCCTTGTTGGGGTTGTGTGAGTGTGACTTTAGAGATGGCATTGACACAGTTATTGGGACTAAGAGTTCATAGATGTTTCTCTGATATTGGATTAAAATCAGACTCTCTGCATGACAAATTTGTTTTCTATGTTTGTTTGTGTCTGTCTGGTTATGTAGACAAGGTACAGCTGAGGAACAGTAGTTGTGTAGCGCAGAAAATCCTGCTCACATCCAGGCTCTGGCACATGTTTCTGGGTGCCACCTGCTGGCTTTGGCCTCTCACACAACCTCAGTATGCAGGGATTTGTCTGAAAGTGCCTGTGCAGTGCCATTTCCTGGGTACATCTTCAGAGAATACTGTTCTGTCATGCCTGTCAGCGTCTCAGGGACATCCAGACCTAAAGACAGCAACTGTGTATGCACTCCAAGGCTTTCCTAGTATCCATGTTTCGCTGAATAAAACTCTAGGTATTGCTGCTCATCTTTGCTCTGCTCTTCTCACGATAGAAAGAGGCAGTAAGAGAAACAAAAGGGAAAAAAAAAGATGAAAAATGCTTATTATTCTGAATAGGAAAAGTTTATCTTGAAAACATGCTGCCTGCATCGATGTTTGAGAGCACTCTTGTTGAACTATTATTTCTTGTGTCCAAGCATAACTCAGTAAAATAGGCAGTAAAAGTAATGCTCGTGTTAATAAATCTCTAAAGGATTTTACCTTCAGAATCCTATCACCGTTTATGCATGGCATGCGTGCTCTGTTTAAAAGAGGAGAGAATGGGCACATGGTAGAAATGCATCTTGTGGAAATCTAGGTCTGTGATGACTATTTGGCTAACAACTGCAGTCTTAACAACGCAATTGGGGTGTTGATAAAGCAAAATAGAGCTTGTTCCTTGAAAGCGTCTGCTCTGAGCAGACACTGTCTTCCGCTGGATGGGAAGTGCCGTGATGAAAAGCACTTGTTTATTCTCCTGGCTCCCTTAGAGAGCAGGCAGGAGTAAAGTGACTTGTAACTCAAATCTGTGTAACTCCCAGTGGATTGCTATTTACAAACTGCCAGGAGACAAGCTGTCTCTCTCAGTGGCATTCTCTGAGGAGGCCTCTGTGTTATCCGTGACATTCATTACACATGTGCCTGCACAGCACCTGTCAGTCACTCTCAGCCAGAGAGACAACCATCGCTTCCTGAGACCTTCAACGAGTTAGCTGAACAAATTTAAAAATGCAGGATGTTGGAATTGAGTGAGTTATGGATAACTAAGAAAGCTCTGGTAATGTAGACAAGCATGTACTAAGCTCTAGACTCTTTGTTCTGTGATTTTGTATTTTTGCAGTCCCTATTCAGGTGTCTCTGTTTTGAAAGTATTTGAGAAATACATTCTTTTGTTTTTGAGCACTGAGAATTTAAAATGTGCTATGGTATGGTTTGAGTTTTGTNGTTGTGTTTTTTTTTTTTGGGGGTGTGTGTTTTTTTTTTTTTTTTTTTTTTTTTTTTTTTTTTTTTTTTCTTTTTTGGTAACTACAAAATTTTGGGGTTTTGTTTTTTTTTTTTTTTCCTGTTTGTTTTGTTGTTGTATCTTCCCCAGAACTAGGAACACAGAGAGAGTGCATGGCCCCGTGGTAGTCCCAAGGAATCCCACCTCTTTTTCCTGAATCCTCTGCTGGTTTCGACAAAAGTTTTATCAAACTAGGGATGTCTTGAGTGAAATGTTTCAGGGTCAGTTCATTGGCATTTTTTAATGAAAATTTTTCAGCAGTTGAAAACTAGCCTGGCTTATAGGAGAAGAGAAAGCAGTTGTAATATATAATGAAGTGGATGGGAAAAAAGGAAATTTGATATTGATAGCAAAGAATAAATGAATATAAATGAGAAGTTAGGAGTTGAAGACATTTGTAAAGGAAGCAGAAAGACACGAGAAGAAATGGCCATTTAATTAAGCACTTTGAAAAGTTTTTTAAAGTGAAAAGAAGTAGTAAAGCTGTTGCTGGCTTGTCACTATATGGAAAAGGCAGAAAAGTATGTAATAATACAGGAAAAACAGAGGTAGGCAACAAATATTTCTGTTACATGGTTAACCAACCATGTTTCTGAATTATGTGTTAACCTATGCACCTTTTCTTAGTGAGTATACCAAGTTTTCCAGCTCAAGTGTGTTCAGTGATCTCCTCTGGGTGGATTTAGGAGGCACAGAAAAGTGCTGCCAGGGAAATAATTGATTAAGCAGCAGTAGGTAGGGGTCAGCAGTAGCAGAGGAGTTGTAAGGTGGTAAATAATTAGAAATGAGGGGGACAAAAATTACTTAAGTAAAGATTTGAGATTTTCAAGGTTTCATTTTGAACAGAGTTTATTTGTACCCAGATACTTTTCTCCTTAATCTGCCAAATTGCATCTGTCCCTTCAAATACCTAGGGTTCTTCAGTAGCCTTCACCCTGGGAAGCAAACAACTTTTGCCTTTTTTGTATTCTAGAAGACTGATGTTCTCTTCCGCAGCCCTTTTTAGTCCCCAAGCAGGAGTCCCATCTATTGCTCCCTTATTGTCTAACCTGCTGCCTTTCCAAAGTGGAGCTTGCTACAGGGTAATGCATAAAATTCAAAGTTAGTGCTGATCCAGAATGTTCCCCTTGGTTGTCTGTGGAAAAGGAACAGGGTGATGGCCATATGATGATGCTGAAGCTGAAATGCCTTGTTTCAACAATTAAAGAAGATGAAAATGGGCCTATCCTTGGACCTCTTAAAATCAGCATTTCTTTGTAGTATGTCCAAATGCTACAGAAATACTGTCCCAGAGGACCACTGCCATTGCTTTTCAATAAAACTGGCACTGGAAAAATCCAGAAGATGAGAGGAAATCTATTGTTGAGCCAATATTTTGAAAGGGTGAAAGAGGTTACAATGGTAATTATAGGCCTGTCAGACTGACATGTATCTTAGGCAAAATAATGACATGGCTGATATAGGACTCAATTATAAAGGATGAAATAAGGGTAATAATAACTGTTAGACTTGTGGAAGACAGATACTGTAAAGTTGATATGACACCTTTTTGATGAGATTACAGTTTGGGTTGATAGGTCTAAGAGAGTAGTTGAAGTAATGGAGGCTTTTTTTATGGGAAAAGGGGACTTGGGAGGGCAAAGAATTTTGATTAAGCAGCTAGAAGAGTACAAAGTCATCTCAGTACATACTGTATGCATGAAGAGTGGCTAAATGAGTGATGAGAAATCATCAAGCAGTCACAGGTCTTATGGTCTTAGTCAGGGGTGGCCAGACAGTATTCCAGGGCTTGCCAGTGGCCTGGAATAAATATCATCAATGTGCAGATGGTGCAAAGACCTTCCTTGAATCGCTGACGAGTCTGTCTGTATTTGTGTGAAGCAAGGAAAAATGCTCCTTTTTTTTGCCAGGTTCTCAAGTACTCTAGGAATATTTTGCAATCCTCTAATAAATAAAGGTATGTCTAAAGTTCCACCAATCCTTGTGGTAATTCTGTCAAGTAGCACCAATTCCCTCTTGGCGATTTAGAAATAATGCTTTGCGAAAATGTGAATTTTAAAATAATATTTACTATTATTACCTCTGCCATATGGATATACTGGTTAATTATAGGCATTCCATATTTTTTTTCACTATGATTTCCTCCATCTAAAAATTTTTTCCTCCGTGGTAAAACGTATTGAGATCTGCTGATGAGACAGTGTCTGTTCAATAACACTGCACGCAGAAATATTTCACCTGATGCTGTAGCATCAGTCTTTAGAGAGTTTGAATTGTAGACAATCTTTGAAGACATTTTCCTTTGTCATCATTGTACTTTTTCTAAATTGCATGGAATGAAGATTCTGGGAGTACAGGCAGTGTAAGTGAGAGCTCCTTGAGGTTAAAAAATCTCAAGTATCCCAAACAACTTTGGAAAACTGTAATTTCTAAATATTTCGTCTGCACAATTGCTAATCTTTTTGATCAGTTCAATACTCTTGTTGTTGGGTCCCACTCTATAGCACAACAGCCTTGCTTCTCACTGAAGCTGAATTATGTTGTTGTTTTGATCAGCTCAGATAAGTAGATATTAATAAAATTAGCAATATCTTACTGGACCTTCATTATTCATCTATCTTTTCAAATATTTAGTGAATATTCCAGATGTCTGAATCTGTAGGCTCTAGGGGAAGTAGTCAAACATTGTAAATTCCAAACAGTATATTATTATTATTTTTATTATTATTATTATGTTTTATCTTATCAATATTTTTGTTCATTCTTCACTTGTTATCTATGAGCATCAAAAAATATCTCTCTCTGTAATGAAGAACTGTTGTTCATTGTTTGGCAGTTCAATTTAGACATACTAAATAATCTACACACTGTAGATTGGCACAATTCTTTCTTTCCTACTCATTAGCAGTGAGGCTTTAGTCTCTTCTTTCTCTGCTTTTTTTAATAATCACAATATCCCACTTTTCCAGTGGGACTTAGCCTAAGATTGAGTAAAGAATTAGATTCACATCAGACAGGCTGAACTTATAATAATGCTGAAGAAGTAATATAGCATGAAAAATGGGACTTTCCTGCTCTACATATGGTTTTAATTATTGTAGCTTTTGAAGTCTAATTAAAAAAAAAAATACACTAGAATTAAAAAAAAATACACTAAAGAATAGAACCAAGGTTGAAAAATCTGCTTTATCTTTTAAAATAGAAGTATTCTGGTCCAAACATGGTTTAAATAATCTGCTGTGTCTAAAAATTGTATTAGGAACTTTTTATTAAGAAGAGTTTTTGAGATTTCTTATTAATAAAAATATGGATTTTAAAATTTCTTATCTATCTTTGCATTTGTATTTTTACCATATTGGCCAGATAATAAAATTTTTTCTTAGCTATTTGGTCACCAAACTGATCACCAAATGATTGTATTGTAGCCATATAAACAATCTCTCTCTTTTTTTTTTTTTTTTCCCCCTTTGCTCCTTTTATTATCTTGGAGTTTTTGGGTTAGTGAATGTAAGTAAAAAACCTGAGAACCAAGATTAAATATTTTCTCTGAAGTATAATCAAATGTATTGTCTTCATACATTTTTATGACATTTTAGTTTCTAGAATATCATCCTAATTTGCCACTAGATTTAAATAACTTTGGAATTCAAATACATCTTTAACCAAATGTCAGTTTAATTTGCTGATGTTGTATGGTTGAAGTATTTGCACAGATTTGTCTTTTAATTAAGGATGGTCAATATGTGAGAGAAAATAATATTTAAGTTGGTTATGAAGTGATTAAACCTCAGGGTGTGGTCTTGCTGCGCTGGCAGTTGAGAGGTGATCTGTACACCCCCCTTAAAACAGTGTGATAGGGACCAATACACTGTTATCCAAGGATTGATCAATTGATCATGTTCAAATTTATTTAACTTCAGTTAAAAACGTCCTTTTTCTTCATCAGGATTTGGATCATGTCCAGTGATGTTAACACAGTTAGAATGTCTTTGTACCCTACAAGCAGCCTGAAACATACTCTGGAGGAGTTCATTACTTTTATTCTTACTTGTTGCGGATTCTACCAAAATATGTTTGTACTTTGCGTACCTAGACTATCTGAGTCTACTTTTCTTCTCAAAACCTCTATATGTCAGGCAAACAATATGTTACACATTTTAGGGAGGCATAAACATTGTAAAAGCTGGGTGAACAATGACACTTGGAGTGCACCTTTATTCAGGTACTGTTTGTCTGTCTCTCAAGCTTTCTTGAGTGAACAGAGTTTACACATGTAAATGTCTTGGTGTTCCCATGCCACAGTGATTTACCTTCGGGCACATGAGAGAAATTAATCAAAAGCCCCAGATGAACTTGGCTGTTCCTGCATCCTAGGTCAGCCTCCTTAATCACCATGTCATTCCTGCTGTTGTGTTGGACCTAATCTTTATATAGGATATGTGATTATTTTCATAGGCTAGCTGGCTCAGCTGAGTAAATAAACAAGACGTGTTTAGACTTAAATCCATTTCTCAGATTAGAAATAAGACTGTTTGGATGTGCCCTTTCACTTCTTGATTACCTTGTAATCCAGAATAGATATCTTAACACAACTGAAAGCTCACAAGTATAGCCGCCTCAAAAAGATAATAATTTAACACTGAGGGGTTTTGCTGTCCTAGTTCTCTGCTATTACATATCTGCACTATTAAGTATTGGGAAAATGACAGGACTGGGTAACCCCTGATCTCTGGAACAGAGATAATTCTGAACATACTCACGTTACTCTGACAAAATTCTGACCTCATTATGAATAATTGTGAGATTCTTCTGGTTTCCTCTGCTAGAAAGGTGCTACATGATTTCTGCCTTTCCTTACTGGTGAACCATTGAATGATCCTGGTGTTTCTTCTCTTTTTGAGGGCAGAGGTGAAAGCTGTCTGATTGCTTGCCTGCTAATCCCTCCCCAGTAGCTTTTGAACCAGCTGTTTGGCTTCATCTAGTTTGGAACGAAGGTAGGAATCTTGAAATTGCAAGTTTCATGAAAACCCGAAGCTGTGAAGAAAGAGCAAACAGCCACATGTTTGTCCTCCCTGTGCTGTAAGGGAAATCCAGAAACAACTTCAGCTGTTATATAATCTGGTTGGCTGCAGGCAGCAGGTCCGTCAGCATGAAAATAATTGTCTGGTGCTACATGTGCTGTCTGTTGGCCAGTGGAAAAGTCACAGGGATGCTTGCAAAGGTGGTGTGAAGCAGGGTAAAAAAGGAAGCCATGAGACAATAGATGACTTTATGGTAGTAGAGATAGGGGAAATGAAGACAAACATCCATAATAAAATCTGCCTCATCAGTCTTTCTGAATTCAGAAGCTCTCTGGAAGTGCTAGTCATGGTAGTATTGTAACAATTAAGCTATTTAAATGACAATAACACACTTCTTGATATTAAAAAAGAAAAATATAGGGCTGTGAACAAGTCTTGGTGTGTGAAGGAGAAATGCCATTCAGAACTTATGTAATTCTAGACTGTAGAAACATAAATTAGTGAAGTTAGATTCTAGAGATATCATTTTGGAATGACTGCTGGGTTTTGAGGATGGGGCTGTGAGAATGTGTATCCAGTGCAGTAATGGGTTGTGTATGCCACTGCAGTAATGCAGTGCACTCTGAATGTCAGGCTGCTGCATAATTCAGATCACTCTTTTAAAAACTCCTTCTTGCTAACAGAGCTCTTCACATCTTCCTGCTGCAGAGTTTGTGATACTTTGCTGTAAAGAACATTTTCCCTCTGTTTTTTAAAAAAGAGAAAAAGGGTGATATCTGCATAAAAAATTAAGCAGGAATAAATTTTGTATTTACCATTTATAGGAATCTAGGTAGGTTAGCTGAGTAGTAGAGTAGTTTCCTATGTAACAGTATAACATTTCCCTGGCCTCTGAGCTGTATAGTCTGTTCTTGGGAGTCTAGTTCCCAAGCAAATGCTGGAAGCACACTAGAAGGACCCATGGTTTTGACTACTGCACTGACCTTTCAAACTGCACTGATCTTTCAAATATGTGTTTCCATGCTTTCCTTGCACTGTCAAAAAAGTTGTGCAGATCTAATCCAAATTTAAGTTATAAACGTCTTTAGTAAAATGCTGTTTATATCATGTCCCCATCAGAAAAAGCATTTTTGAGTATCAAAATTTTCCTATTAAACCTGACTAAAATACGTATTCTTCATTTGAGATTTGAAATCTCTGGATCGTTACACCTTGGAAATGAAAGGGAGAGTAAGGGCTTTTAATAGGAAAGTAGCATCATGAACTGTGAGTGTAATACACAAAATTGCACAATAAAATACAGCCACAGAATTTCTTTGGGTAACTTGCAGATGTTCTGGTGTAACCTTAGTGGGAAGTAATGTAAATGTTTTCTCATTTAGAATGTTCCAGTTTCCATCCATAAACTGGAAAGCGGTAAAGTTAACTGGAACTGCCAGTGGGAAACACCTGACTTTTATTGGTGACTACGTTTGGTGTAACGGGAAGAAATTTGCAGTTCGCACATGCAGAGGCAAACAAAGAACTGCATCAGATTGGGATGGAACTGGGGCAGATTAATTAGGTCCCTGAGCAGCCAGTCAGGGACTTCTGGGCTCTCTGCTGTGCTCTCACACTCTCTTCAGAGCCTGGAGTTTGTAGATGCACGAAGCAGTGGCCAGACTCTTCTCCCGTTACAGTATGTGATAAAACTCCCAGCTGAAGCAGAGTTAAGTCAATACTGTGCATATCTGAAAATCCATCCAAAATGTTCATCGGTGGTTACTCTGGAATATAGATAATGCAAACTGTTTGCTGCTGAGGGCATGAAACATATTCCTCAAGACATTTCTAGCTGTTGTTCTCCACCAGTTCAGCATACAAGTATACTTATTTTAATACAACAGGCTTGTCTAGTACTTTAAATTCAATACAGTAAAATGTGATAGATATTATTCTGTCTGCATTTGCTAGTGAAAGTGCGTGCACATCATAGATTAAAAAAATAAAATATTAATCATTTTTAAATATATGCAATTTTCCACCTGGGGACAGAAAGACAGAAAAATGCTAGTCGTGTAGCTTAATGCACTAATAGAAAGGCACTCCAGTACCACACTGACATTAGAGACATTAGAGGTATAAAAGACTCATTAGAATATTTATAACTGGTAGCTTGTAAGCAATCCAGACAAAAGAACATGTCTTTAGGCTGTTGTAATGTATTGCATATGTTTGCAGTTGTGTATAAATAGTTATTATTTAGAATACATTACTTAAAATATGAAGGTATTTGTTAATGTGCAATATATGGCATAGCTGTGGATCAGTTATTACCATGCTTTTTTCTTCTTTCATTCTTTGTTTGGTTTTGGGTTTTTTTTGTTTTGTTTTGTTTTGTTTTGTTTTTTGTTTTTTGTTTTTTCCCTCATTGGCTGCATAGCTGGCTCCATGGCTATCTATTATTAAAGATGTAAGAGAGGAACATTTTAGTTTTCTCACAAAATCACAGCTCCCATACTAGAAATATATCCTTATATTTATTCTCTGAATTTAACTTAGTATTAGAAGAATGTTTATTCCTGTGCATTATTCCATGCTGTTGCACAGAAAAATGTGATGATAACAATGATGTACCTGAAAATATCACAGCAGTCTTTCAATAAATCTGCTTATATGTCACGACAAAGTAATTTAATTTCAGGCAAATGTGCCTAGAGGCATTCAGTTCATTTTGGTTGAAGTTTGTTCCACAGATTTGAGGTCTCAGGGTTTTGAAGGTCATGGTTTCATGATCACTGTCTTTTCTAAAGGGACAAATCAAAACAGAACTGTTTTCAAGTTATTCTGATGCTGTATTACTTTCACTAAAATTCCTAAACCTCTCCACAAGCACATGAGAAGTGAAGGAAGGAAACTCCCCAGAAATGCACTAGTAGCTAGCCTTTCTTTGCAGAGGCTGTTATTTTTTAAGCTTTTGATGTCATACCTCGTATCTTGTAAAATTAAGAGTGATTTCCCTTTGTGTTGGGAAAATGTCAAGCTAGAGAACAATTCAGTAAGAAAAAATTAGAGGTAACTAGAATCCAGAATCTTTGGCACCAGAAGAACCCCATTGTTCTATTAATTAGTAGGTGGGTCATAACACACTCCTCTGCTTTTGGGGGGACTGAACACTAAGAGAAAGTGCAATTAGATGTATGAAACAGTCTGTTGGCTGCCTGGACCACATGAGGTCCATCACCATTCTGATTATACCACAATATCTTAAGACTCTGCCATTTATATGTTCATTTTCACATTGTGTCCTGCAGAATGCAACAGGTGTGATTCTCTGTAAGTGTGAACAGCTTCTGGTTTGTAATCCCCTCACAGCTCTGCTGGTCCAGCCCAGAGAACACCTAATGGTGACCGATGGTACTCGGAGCTGTCACTAGGCCTACTATTAAACAGTCAAGGTGGTTTTGTTCTACTTGTAGCCTTGAAGAAAACCATTCCTTGAAGAATATGCTTCTCATTATCCTAAGGGGTAAGGTGACTAAGCAGTTTAGTTGCCACCTTAATCATTAAAGTTTATTATCAGTAAAGTTCAATGGGATTTTGGGATTTGACAGGAGGTAGTTGAGGGGTTACCAATAGGCAATTGTTTTTGACCAAGGGATAGATCACAGAATGTCGCTGTAGTAAGCGAGCACAGAGAGAAAACCAACACAGATTTTGGTCCAGGAAGAAAAGGTGAAAAGGTGAAAAGGTGAAAAGGTGAAAAGGTGAAAAGGTGTCTTTATTTAATTAATTCAGCCCATTTTATATGTTCGTATTCTAGCATGGTATAAGGTCATTGGATCTTAGGCCATCCACCTCCTGAAGTGATTGGTCAGTTCTCCCAACACCCCTTCCAAAACATTTCTCTAGTTAGTATCACAACAATTCTACAAACCATCTGCAGGTGCAAGATAGCAAAGTTAGTTTACAAAACTCATATCGTTGTTTCTAATAGTTTGCATGGGAAAGACAGAGCTCTCACGAAATGCTGCAGCCTCACAAGATGCTGCAGAAAGCTGGAAAGTTTCTCTACTAAAGCTTTTTAGCATCCATAACAGAATGTATGAATAATTTTGGTGTTTTGCCCTATCAGAAGAAGGCCATGACATTGACAAGATTAAAAATCTAATAAGCAATAAAAATTGGTATGGAGTCAGTGCAGACAAGACATTGTCACACCTTTAGGACTTCTCTCCATACAAAAGCAGCATCTGTTTAACCGAACTCACATTTAAATTAATCTATTTATTTACAATCCTGAAGCCCTCATACAAACCTAAATGGCTTTACAAAAGGCTTATATTGATTTACCTTAAGTAGATTTCTTACTGATTTAAGCTAAATCACAAGAAACTTGTTACAGGCCAGTTTAAAAGTGTTCATACAGGTCTGTACTATTTAATTAAATAGACCTGCAAAATATTTTTAGTGAGAATAATGCAATTTTTGTATTTAGACTGCCACGTTCGATGTGCATTTACTTTCCTTTGGCTTATAATAATAATAATAATTCATTATTATACAACTCTATGTAAAGAAAGCTGTTTCTTTCTAATGATGAAACAAGAACTAAAATAAGAATATTATGACAAAATTTAAAAATGTACTGGAATTTTTAGGCTGAGCATAATTATGTGACTGAAAAATTTACACAAATTAAAAAATAAAAACTGTCTAAGTGTGTTCCCAGGTTTTGTTCTACAAGAAAAGATGTGAGATTACAAGTTTTGGAAGTAGACCTTGTAAGTAGACCTCCGTTCTCCCCAGAACAGCATGGCCTTGTTATGCCACTGTACTCAGTAGCTCGCTAATTCTCTAAGACAATTGCTCCACCTCAAATATTGAAGAAAGGTTTCAGATAATTTCTTCTTGCTCTTTTTTCTGAAACTGATTGAATACAAGTCTCCTAGGCAGGTGCTGTAGCCACCAGACCATATAGCACTTGGGTCTCTCTTGTCCAAATGAAACATTTACTTCCATACAGCAGAAAAATTTTCTGAAATAGGAGTTTGACAAGGGGATGACAGAGACCAACATCCAGAAGATATCTTCCCTATCCTGGGACTCAAAAGACCTGGAGTCATGTTCCTTCTTCAGACTTGTTAAACTTCAGCAACAGTCAGTGAGGAAGAACTGTCCCAGTTACCTTCTAAAACATGATCTAGACTGCAAATGAAAAGGATAACTGGAACCCAGGTTTCCTGCCAAGCACTGAACACTTCTGCTGCAGTACTGTAAAGCCAGTGCTGTTATCTTGTTCTTCCTCCTACTGTTGGAGTTAGTTATTAAAAATAAATATTCATGGGACTATTGGCAGACTATTTCTCTAATTTAAATTAGGATAATCTCCTGGGAATTAATGGATTTGGACTATATCAGGGCAGAAGTGTTTTTGTTTGTCTCTCTTCTTTTTTACTTTGCCTTTTGTTTTAAGCACTAATTCCACTGTGAACCTGAGGAGTTCTTCTGGAGAAAATATTTGTTGAAGCCGGCATGTTTCTATGAACAGTTTTGGTTGACTGACAAAAAAAAAAGAGATTAAAAAAATCACAAGATTAAGTTTATATGCTTTTGAATTAAATGGGCTACAAAATAATTGGAAGATAATCTGGAAAGTTTTTTAATGAGGAATTTGGTGGTACTAGTTGTAAGCTTCTGGTGTATGCTTCTGAAGTCTGAAATTCAAAGGCGGCACAACTTGGAGGGTGGTAGAGACTGTATTATTTGGAACCATTTCTAACTTCTCAAAGGACAGAACTCAAAATGGTGGGTAAATCTACACAAGTTCAGTCATGTTTTTAAATCTCCATTTTGTAAAGCATCTCCTTGTAATGAAGAAAAGGATGTTAAAACTCAGATTATAAAATTTAGGTCCTGGGCAAATGTAATGATGATACGCTTTTTTTTATTATACAGGAAGCTATATTTAAAAAAGGCATGAGATGTACAGTTCATAGAGAAATTAAAGAAGTGAGTCCAAATCATTGTTCTGGGATGTTAAAGTAGCATGCGAAATAGGTGGCAAAACGAGCAGCAATGATCAATTCATTTTGCTGCTGAAGTGAACAAAATCACAAAGAGACAGTGGGGCTACTGACAGGATGAAACTTTGACACAACAGAGGGCCAAAATGAATTCTTCCCCCTAATAGTCATGAACTGTGGAGGTGGTAATATTCCATGAACAAAAAGAGATTTTTGCTCACGTTTTTTCCCCTTTCGTTCCTAGCACATGAAACATTAAAAGCCTTTATCGCTGTAGGAGAGCAGATTATAATAAGGCAATTAGAATGATCAAAAGCTGATGAAGAATCACACTCAGAAAAATCATGTATTAGCCTTCAAAAATTATTAGCAATAGAAAAAAGAAAGTCTTCTGCCAAGAGGATTAGTAGTTGTGATCAGTAGTATGGAAGAGAAAGGTGTTTTTGTAGAGTGGTGGGAGCTAAGGGAACACACCAAATTTTCTTGGGAAGATATAGAAAATACTGGTAAAACTACAGGATATTCAGACACAAAACATGCCATTCACTGCAAGGTGTGTTGGCACTGATTTATAAAGAGAACACTGAGACTCATAAATGTGTGGTTTTTGAACATTGCTAAATTAGTAGATAACATTGAAACAGCTACATGGCAGAACTTATTGAGGTTTTAGGAAAACATTTGATACTTAGATAAATTTACAAAATCATGAAACATTATATCAGCCAAAACTGCCAAAATAGAATGAAGAGTAGTGTGGGCTGAGCAAACATACAGTAAAAAACAACAGCATGAAGAGAAAATGTTACTGATTCACTTCAGTAACATTCAGTAACATTCATGGGATTACCAGTAACCAGATTTGCTGATCTGTGAGAGAAACAAGAGAATCAACAGCAGTATGTCAAATTTTAATAAAGCACCATTGGCTTAATGGAGAATTAAAAATTACACATTGATTACTCTCCAATCTTTCTATGTGCTGATGGTACACACACTTGCTGGTGTTTCCTGCTTAGTTTGCAGCATTTCAGAAACCTCTTAGAAACTACTGATCATGGTGAATGGGAGGAGCTGCAAAGGAAGCATCTGCTGGAATCTAGAACCATTAGGAATAGCAATATAAACAAGCATAACTAAACAGATATGAATTGAACTGCCACACTTATTTCAGCACTGTCTTTTTATATTCTGCTGCCTCAAAATGAATCATGTGCTCCCCATACAGCCTTATTTCACTAAAATATTTCCAGTTTGTCAAAAACTATACAGAGTGGTATCACATCCAAAAAAGTATTATCTTCTTGTTGGAGAGAAATGAAGGTAACATTACTGTGATTCATTTTTAACGCTGGGTAATACTTGGAGAGGCATCATGGATACATTTATTATTGTAGTGGAATAAACCATACTGTGCAAAGACCTTGAAGAATGGTGTTAGATGTAGGGTGTCGTACAGTACATTACAGCTCTGCTGCTGCACTTAGGACTTGCTTGACACTTCTATTATCCTCTCCCGATTTATTGCTGGTGTTCATATTACAGAAGCATCTAGAAGTCCCAGCTGAAATCATGCCTGCATTGCTCTGCAGAGCTTTTATGCTGAGTGGGAAAGATGTGGAAGTGGGAGGGGAAACAAAAAGATGAAGTGACTTGCCCTACTCACTCAGGAGGTCAGAGATCGGAGGGGTCTATGCTGGAAGCCGGATAGCCACACAGGCAGAGACCTGAACATGCCGGGGTTTGCTTTAGCTCTGTGGGTTTGTTAGTTCAGCTCTCTGGTAATACAATCTCACACTTTTCAGCTGAGAGCAATTCTGCCAGCAAACATAATGAGTTTGCACCTACCTGTATTGGTACTGAGGGCCGTATTCTCACTGAGAGCATTCTGTTTAAAAGCTGTATTTTCCAATTTTCATTCCAGCCAACTGGTCATTATATTACATGCCCCATTTGGATGTATTTTTATGTCAGGTATTAATGCTATCCATTTCAGCTGGATTATTTGCCTAAAAACCAGGTATTTTTGGGGTTTTAAATTTTTTTTTATGTAGCTCAGGTGGTCATTTCCAAATAAGCAAATTTTACTCTCGTAGTGTATTTATAATAGTCACTGCTTACAACGGGATGGAATTGCTATGAGGGAAAATACTGAATAGCTCAGTAACAGAATAGGAATCTGCAAATACAATACTGCAATTTTTCTTTGGCTGTTTGCAAAACAAGTTCCCGAATGCTCTTTAGTTTAGCTTTTATACTAATCAAAGGTGTATTTATAAGTATCTATTTTAGTCTATATGCCTAGAGAATGCCTTTATCCTTATATGAATTATTAATGGATGAAAATGCTCTATGGTCTTTTCAGAGTTGCAAGGGATAATCAGTCTTGGAGCTTGCAATGAATGGAAGTATTGATTTGCTAATGTGAAGTAATTTGTGTGATCTAAATACAGTGCATGCAATATGTGCAAATTGATTCCAGCTAATAATTTTTGACTGTTCTCCTAAATCTTGGTAAGTGAGAACACTGGCTTTCTCTACATGGATTTCTTCGTGGCTTTCAAAGGATTGATTTTGCCTTTAAATATTTGGGCCCTGATCCAGTTTACCACTTGGTGGCCTGCATAGATTTAATCATGTGAACATCCATAATGATTTTAATACAAAAAAACCCCACTCTATGCTTAAATTCAAAGGGATGTTGACATATTTTGCTGCACAAAGGTCTAAGCTTGCATCTTATTTGATTTTCATTTGTTAGTAATTACTAGACAAAAATATTATCAGCTTCATGTTAGATGGTACTGGATTAGTTTGAAAAAACAGAAAAAATGAGTTAAATTAAATGCAACCATTATCCAGCACACATTTACTACACAATCAATGAAAGATTTGCAGGATTAATTAATCTAAACAACTCATAAAATTGGTGTAAATTGTTTTGATGGGAAATGCATGTCTTGTTAATTTTAAATTTATCAGCCTAGAAATAAGTATACACATTTTAAAGGAATGGTAACAGCCAGTACTTGTCTGTAATTTCTATAAATATATTTATTAAGCTATTTTAAATAGATTGGTCATATCTGAAATGTGAAGATAGTGTGACATAAAAATATATATTAAATATATTAAATAAAACCAGGCATTATTGAAAGAAATGTTTGAAATTATTATTAGCTGCCATATCCTGGTATCCTGATCACAGTGCAAATTGACTTAGCAAATTATAGTTTGCTCATCTAAAGTTTCCATACAACTGAATTTGAGTCACAAAGCACCTCTCTACTACCACTTTCAACCTATGCTTTTGTGATTTTTTTGCCTTTAATACAAATCAATTATCTCTGGACTGCCTGAATTTCAGTAATATATTGAAGAGCAAATTGCATATTCTTTTTTTTTCTGCACTGTATTCTGATGAACCATAATCCTACAAAAAGCTTTCAAACTACACACAAAGATATCTAACATAAGGACATAAGCAGCTGCATGTCCATATCATTACTAGCATCACTTTTAGTATTTTTCAATGCATATTTGTGTCAAAATAAATGTGTTCATTTGAACATTTATGGAAAGTGACTGAGATAAGTCAGAAATGCATCATGATGCATCTTTAACTGAACGCATATTTGCAAATGCTTAGTGGTGCTACTGATTTAATTTGCAATGTTATATTAAGAGATGGCTTCTGTGTTGCTCCTATTAGGCTTCTACGTTGCCTAATAAGACTGTGGTATTTTAGAGCCTTCTGCAAAATTAACAAGGAAATCATATAAACAAGGGAACTAATTAATGGGAGCCTATATACAGTGGAATCTTAATTCTTCATAATTGTAATGCCACTGCATGATGATTCAGGACACATAAATGCATGCAAGTGAATAAGAGACAGCAGAAAAGCACTGTGCAGTAGCATCTGCCACCTCCCACCTTTCAAGAAATGACCTCCTAAAAACCATTACAGAAGTCAACTTGTTCCCAAGAATGGTTCTGATTTTTAAACTGAGAAGCATTAATAGAAACACAAATTTTGAAAGGTTGTTATTTAATTAACACGTGGAAAGGAACAGAAATTAATGTGTGTTTTTAATAATTGATTGTCACTACATAGTAACTTCCATATTAAATGTGCATTAATTATGTTTGATGCAGAGCACCATGGGTTCATTCCTCATGTTGCTGTGTGCATACAGCATTGTGAGAAAAGATTTTGCCCCTTCCAAAAGATCAGAATATGGAAACAATTTGCCCTGTGTATAATACAGTGGGACAATGTATCAATTTCAGATGGTCAGCTACTTCCCCCTAACCCTGTTGATGCAAAGGAGGCTTCAGATGGACTTCCGAACTATAGTGCTCATTCTGGTATATGATATGGGATTACCATATTAATAACAAATCCATATAGAATATTACTAATTATGAAATGTAACATATATCATAGTATTCAGATGTCCAAATTCTTAATGAACGTTTTTGATGCTGCAGATTTGGGACAGATTTTCTCTTCAGTATTTCTCAGGACTTAAGTCTATCTGGCTTATCCTAAAGTGCTCTCTTTCCATGAATTTGATAGGTGAACAAATAAATGTGTGCAGGGGAAGAAGGAAAATAACAGAAATTTAAATGAGGGCTCATTACAATGTGAGAGTTTTTTCCTGATAGCTGCTTTTAGTTTAAGTTTGTGTTCAGTTTTAAAAGTGTGTTGGTAGCAATGGGAATATCTTTAATATACCAATTCATGCATTTCAACATCCTTCATTATATCTCATTTTTGCAAAACGCTACACTGTAGAGCTTCATAAAATGAACAAATGGAGCTAATTAATGCCTTTTCACTCTTTGTGCTTAATCTAATGTTTTTAGAAGTCTAAAACTAATCCTAAAGAGAATTATATGAGGATCTGATGAGATTGAAATTATATTTAATTATGCTTAACAGTTTTTCTATACAATTACTTAGAAAATGTGCTCATATTTTAGAGTGATGGACACCTGGATGATTTAATGCAGAGCCTGGCTGTTTGTCTTACTGGAGCACAAACACTCCATTGCTCTTCCAGCACAGAATATGTTTTCTTACTTGTAACAGCTGCTGACCTGGACATACAGGCACAACTCTAAAAACAAGTATAACCTGTGAACAGCAAGGAGAAGCTAAAAACGTGTGTTATGAAGATTCTGAAGACTGTGGAAGTGGGGTTCAAGGGCCACGGTAGAGTCCCTGGCTGAGGTCCTCCATGAGCTGTGGGATGGGGATTCAGCCCATCAGGGAGCTATGTCATACCCTGACTACCTGTTCCAGAAGTTCCTACCAGAAGACCAAGAAGCTTCATTTGTACTCAGGCTCTCTAGACACAGGTCTATCTATGTGTTCTGTGTTGTTCCTTTCTGCCCTAGTTCTGCTGAGTCCTCCTGGCTGCTGCTGGGCCTTCTGGAATTAGAGTACTTTACGTTCACTTTGGCCTTTGCAGCAGCTTCTCAGATGTGTGATGCTATTAAAATAATGGACTGTTTTCTCAATTTTGTTTAGTTCTGTAAAACTTGAAGAGCATTTTAATACAAGAGAGGAAGGAAAGAAATTTTTGTCAATATGTTTTTCTCTTCACCTTGAGCTCTCATTTTGCTATTGTCAAACATAAAATGACAGGTTCATGTTTCAAATGTTTTTGTCTTGACAGTACATTTCTTAATACTGTCTTATTTTTGGTGAGTATTTCTGCTTTAATTTCCTGTTCTGTATTAGAGCCAGAACACAACACTTGGAACGCTTGCAAAGCATGTGCTTTGGGTAATCCAAAAATATGGCTTGACATCTTTAATCTTTATTCATTGGTGTGGCACAGCAAAAAAGAGTGGTCTTTTAGGCCTTGAAATCAAACAAAGTGACTGAATTATCTAGAAGAAATTCTGGTTAGTTTTCTTGACATTAAACTTGTTCCTTCAAGAATAACAGAGTATTTTTAAGGTGGAGGAACGAGACATGAAGATCTTTGCCTACACTCTCAGGTATTCTGTCAGTCCTGGCCATTGTTAATCTCTTTTCCAAAAGGTACTCATGCCTGTACTCCACACAAGGTTCCTGGGGTAAAGGGGCTTGCATTCATTACACTTTAGATGAAAGATGGGTCATCCTAGGCTGGTTCATTAAAGAGAAACAGCATTAACATGCAGGTTTCTCAAGCGTGAGGAGGAGGGCTCTCAACTTATGTAACCTTATTTTGTTGGGGATTCTGACATATTTAGTTTTATTTTAGAATGTGAGAAATCTCTTCAGAGCTTCTGAATCCCTTTTTTTTTTCTTGTTTAAGCACTGTAGGTTTTTTTTTCTTTTTCTTTTAACCTGAGAGCTCTTTCAGTCTTCATTGTTCATAACTTTCCTCTTCACTTGACTGAAAATTTTTAAACCAGGAGCTTAATAATTCAACTGCCAAGTAAGAGAGTCATAGCTTTCCTTCTTGGGGAAAATGCTCGGTAAAGCTTTCTGCCAAAGCTATGGAGACCTGTGCCATCAATTGCAAAGCCTTAGCAGAATTCCAGCCTGACTGTCACTGCAGCTTGATTGAGCTGTGGGAGAAAGCAACTCGAAAATGAAGAGGCTCACTTGATATCAAGTTGTTTAACATGGAAACAAATGAGTGTTCGGTGTCTAACCAGCACACCGTTCACCAATGGTTATCCACGAAAGAGGCACTTAAACTCTGTTATACATAAATATATTTGTAAATCTTAAAACAAATTCAGGCAGTTTATCATGTACAATAATGAGGATTAAAGTCAAATCTAACTTGTTCTTTCATGTAGTTGAGGATTAGATGGAACTCTTGAGTGTTACATTCAGCAGAAGTGCTTCATAGATGTAAGAACCACCTTTGAAAGCCAGGCACAGGTACTTTGAAGGCACAATCAATATATCAAATCACTGCATGTGGGTAAGTAATACCAGTTTAACTTTGTCTCAGCTCCTAGGTATCACTCAGCTCAACAGTATCCTATCTCTCTGCAGAATTGCCATTTCAATTCCTGTTTCTTCATCTCAACCTCTGCTTTCTTTGTGGCTGGGAAGAACCGTGGAGCAGAGACCTCACCTCAAGTATGCTCCACACTTGCCAGGTGTTCACAAAGAGCACATCAGTATGTACAGTGTATTTATTACTTTGTACAGTTTTTGCCAGCATCTGGAAGACACGCAGAACATTTTACTGATCATCTTCTCTTTCATGTCAAGAAAAATTCATTGCAACTCCCTGTGCATAATACAGTGAAAAAAAAAATCAAAGAAAAGTGTTTTTTCTTAAACTGTGGTGTTTTGAGCTTAACCACTTTTACTTAAAGACACTACTTTAGCAAAACTATTTTTATGTCTAGGATTGACATTTGTTCTTCCTTTTGAGAATAGATTGTATATTAGGGATATTTTCCAGCTCTTGAATGTGTTTATTTCTTTCCTAACCATCACAGAGAATAGAAACCAAAGACGCCTGTTTGCAAAGCATTTAGGATGCAGAACTGCATTTTTAAGTCAATAATGAAAGTTGAAATTACAATTTTTTTGATTCTTCTTTTTCCTTGAGGATCCTTATCAAAAATAGGAATGTGCAAAATAAAGCATCTAGTAGAAAATGAGGGACAGTACGCTATAGTAAATCTACCACTAGTTTCTAAGAATTTTGGCTATTTACTTTATTTAATCAGCTGAAGCCTAAATAATGAGGAACATTAAAATTAAATTTCTCAAGAAATACCTGCTCTTGAGTAAGAGATCCTGCTGTAATCCTTCTTCTATCCAAGGACTAAGCTGGAGGTGAGATAATTGCCTTTGAGGTGGACAGAATTGGAGGATCTGTAAGAGCCTACACCAACCTAAATCTCCAAGTAAACAGAAATGCTGTATAAAAGGTCTCATTTCTTTCTATACTTTTGCTAGATATGCTACTTTTTCCAGGAGGATATGCCTTAAAATGACCTGGGCTTGCAACTAAGGTGTATAAAAGAGAACTTTAAATCCTTAGTTAGAAAAGATCTAACTATGTATGCAGACCTTGCAGATATTTTATTAACTTCTGCCTGAGAGTATTGGTAATGCAGTTTGTGAGCAGAGAAAGATGTGAAAGAGCTCTGCTGGTCAGCCAGCATGTTCAGTCACAACAGTTGACAGTGGTGTTGACTGTTTTAGTAGGGATCCGGTTATTAATAGTGAACCAAAACTGAGAAAAATTACAGCTAAATCCTCTGTAACATGGCATTCTTGTTAGCCTGGACATGTCTCTGTATGTGGTTAACCTTTGTCATTCGGGGGTTGTATCTTCATTTTGCTCAGTGAAGTTGTCGTGTTGTCATTTGGACATCCTGTCATTCATCAGCAGGAAGCTGGGCACTCAGTGTCTGTCAGAAAGGGGTGCTGGGGCTCTGAAAGGTTTATTCTCTACATGAGAGCCAGAGGTTTGTTCTGTCAGCCTGTATAACAACATATCTGCTGTACATTAATGAAGCTTCTTATTAAGTGAATTTTCAAGCTCACTGCAAACAGTAGAAAACCTGGGTTTGCATTGTAGTATGTCAGGATTTTCCTTAATCATGCTTCATATTAGAACAGTGTTATTATGGGCCAGCAACCCACATAATTTACAGGATCTGAGGTTCTGGCCTTTTGTCTTTGCCTTTCTAGTACTAAAAAAGGTAACTTACAAAAGGGAATGCGTTGCAGGTTTGCTTCTTCATAAACATTAATAATGAAAAATAATATGCGTAGTTTGCTAGAAATTATACGCCTCCCAAAACCATCTTCATAATTTTCCTATAGATTTTTATTTTCAGTTCTCCATCGATTCTCATATTTACTGTAGTTTCTTTTGAAAATGGATAGTCTATTTTTCCTACCATGGATACACCTGAATATTGTAGAAGGTTCAGCTCAAATACTGTTGGATGTTTCTTTGTGTAAAGACAAAGGATACCCAGAGAGTCAGTTTGGGGGAGAGGACATAGAAAAGAGCAGAGTTAAAAAACTCCTAGTTCTATTAAGCTAAATACAGAAAGGAATTCAATATTTTTGTCTTTGCATTTGCAAAATGGTTTTGGATTAAGCACTGCCTAAATACTTGTGTTATAGGATATTGGGCTTTTACACTTCTGCTCAGAAGTGTTTCATGGACATACCTTGGTAACATAAGTGACAACTGGCTTTGGCCAAGTGTTTGATGGTCTAGACAACTAGGGATGAAACCCAAGACAGCAGATACTGAAAGCGTAGAGGGGCAGATTAGTCTTCTTAAAGTTGTTTCTGGACTTTTCTTGCTATGTATTTGTCTTGTCTTAAGCTTTTGTGTAAAAACACAAGATGAAAACAAGTAACTAGTTAGACTGATTTTGCTGGCTGAAGGGCTTTTGTAGAGACAGCTTAAAAGTCTGTTATTCCTGATGGAAACTATTCCATTAGATGCATTTAAACACAGTGGATAGAAGGAATAGATAAAAGTACAACTTTCTTTTGTTAACACTAAATAGTATGCCATATAAAACTTATCATGTGGACTTGTTGCTGGAAGGCAGATGTTTTAAGCATTTTCAGTGGGAAGAAAAGGTAACATTTCTATAAAGGCTGAAAAAAAATTATTTGTTTTTTGTTACCTCTTGCCACTGTTCTGTAATGGAGACAAAAAATCTGAATGTATTTGCAGTAAAACCCTAAAGCGCATAAGACAATGAACAGATAAATACAAGATTTTAATTTCAGGGCAACAGATAAAATATAATTTCTAACAGAATTAATTCTTCAGAACTACTCTCTTGAAAAATAAAAAGTGAAAGGACACTTTTCAAGTGCAAATATGTGAAAATTTATGCTTTCTCAAGGATTATTGTTCTGTATTCATGCTTTTAAAAAGAAATAGCTCTCGTCTAGGCCCTAAACATAGAAATCCTTTGGTGCTGTGAGATATTATGTATCTGAAAAGATACAGAATGGAGACACACAAATTTTGTAGTTGAATTGTACTTGAAAAGTGGTGTATTGGTAAGCCAGAAGGCAGAGGAGGAGATAGTGTCAGGATGTCTGGAGTTTTATTCCCCAGATATTAAACAAGTGAATCTCACCACATCTGTACTTGCAGGAGCACCTGTCTAAAAGGAAAAAAAGCCTTGTCTTTAAAAATGCAATTAAGCTGTCTCGGTTGATTTTTTAACTTATTTTGATGGTAATGTAGGAAGAGCACATATTTCTTGAGTGTGTGTGTACAACTTTAGTCTGAGACACCACTGACAGAGTGAATTGAAGATATTTTTCCCTCCAGGGTGCTTGCAGATGATATGTAATGCTGTGATTTTCCTAGCAGCAGCTCGAGTCGATCTGTGCTTTAATGTTACCAAACAATTATAAACACGAGCATGGGGATTCTCTCACCTATACACCTATAATGTTGTTTGCATATACTGTTAAGGCAAAGAGCAGAAAAAACACATAGAGATAGGGTACTGTATTTCGAATCCCAGATCCATGGTTGTTAAAGGCAGCTAGAATTTACAGAGAGCACAGCTGACGTTCATTAATCCTGATGTTCTCTCTTCCCTACTTCACAATTTGTTAAGCGTCTTTCATTGTGTTCTGAAACATTAATTCCCTTTGTTTTCTGCTACTTCTAAAAATTTATTTCGTGAGCAATTGTTAGTGACTATGTCTACTGGTAAAGAGAGTAGCTCTTCTCAAAATGTTAATTGATTTGCAATTTAGCTGTCAAAAAAGGCCCGGAAAGGAAACCACAGTAAAACTTCATTTTTAATTAAGGCAGTGTTGCCACAGAGGTGCTGTGAGATGCTGTGCAAGACTCCTTCACGTCGGGCACATCACAGAGGTATTGTCTCTGGCCCCTAAGGGAAGGGAAGGGAAGAAATCAACCTCAGTGTAACTCCTTTGGATGAGTCAGTCGGGGTATCATTAGCTGAGATGACTGCAGGTCAGCCAGGATTCAAAGGTATGACAGTGGAGATCTGGGAATAAGAGATGGAAAACTAGACTTTTGCATAGACTCCCCCACATTGTTCAGCACAGCATTCTTTGGCTTTCACCATATTATGAAGAAAAGGCACAGAAAAATAAACAATCTGCCTTTCCAGCTACTAGAGTTTTTAAAAAAAGCGTAAAATTTGTGTGCGTGAAGAATTGAGTTGCATAATTTTCTTTGGTTAGCATTTTGTGCTGAAGCACAGAGGGTTTCTCATTTTTGGTGGCAGTTTCTGGTGGGAAAAGACATTTTGGCAGTAGGTGGCAGTACAGCTCTTTCATTGCAGTATTTGTGACAGCAGCATAAATCCAGCATTTACAAAGCACAGACTTTTCCAGATGCAGGCCTCAGGGCCTTATTCAGTCCTGCAATTCACTTCTTATTGCTGGGGATGTCTCGTTAGGAGATTAACTGTTTAAAATGCAGTGCTAATGTGAAAGTTTTAATTGGGAAATCCTGTGCATGTTAAATTAATCTTAAGTACTTTTATCTAGAACGCCTGCTTCCTTTCCACAGCGCTTTGTATTTGCAAGCACCTCACATTCTTTTCGCATCGTATTCAAAACCTGCAATCGAGCAACAGTGCTTTTTACATTGCTGAAAATCCTCAAGAAAGATGGTTTCTGAAGCCTCTTAAACCCTGAAGTGCAGGTGTTGGTAAATGCAATGTGAGGGGAATGGTAGCAGTACTATAGTATATTGACAGACAGTTTGTATCCATGGAGAAAATGCAGGGCAAAGGTTTCATCCTAACCACAGCTTATGTTTCATGGATAGGCACGGCGCGCAGCAGGAAATTGTGAGAACAACCGGGATTTGCACTTTGAAAGGAAAGCAGATAGTAACTCGGCTAAACATTTAGGCTGAGATTTTCAAAGTGGCCTTGGGGATTTTGTAGACTGGAATCTTGGGCTGCTTATAAAATCCTCAGTCCTTAGGCCTGTTTTCTTTTCTTTAGGGCTTGTGCTGGTTTTAATTTGACCCCATCATTTAGGCAAGTGTAGGGAATGATATATGATAGGAGGAATATATTGTTATACGTAGAAAGGAAGAAACTGAAGTTGCAAATTTGCCAAACTACAAACTCCAGGTCTTACTTTATGTGATTATTCAGATTTCATCTGCATACTTTTGTGGTTATGGTTGCTTTTAAAGTCTTTGTCTTCCTCAGAGGCACTGTACATACCATTTGGCAGTCTCTTTTTTCATCATCCCAGGCATTTTTTCAGAGTGAGCACTTTGGGCAGAGCACCGTATGCATATCGTTTCCAGATTTACTAGTCCGACTGAACCCAAACACAGGGATCCTTGCGCTAGTTCTACATTGCCCAGTGTAGGCACTGCTGAAAACTTGAGAGTAGTCTACAAAGCAGAAAAATGCAGACAGCTGGCCACAACTTTTACATAAATATTCGGGACTTTGTCATTAAATGGTATAATTTATTATGGAACAGCCTGTGGTTTTTTGTTTGTTTGTTTGTTTGTTTGTTTGTTTCTTTCTTTCTTTCTTTCTTTCCTAAATACCTGAATAAAGAAGTGACCAAAGAAGTTAAATTATAAAGATCAGTCACACAGCAAGAGGCCACTACAGGATGGAACTAGCCTATCAGGATGAAAAGTTTCTCTGTGTGTTTGTAGGTAAAGTCACTTCTGCAGGTGCTGAAATAACACTGATAGGATTCAATGATGAAAGCTGGATATAATTATTTGAATTTGGGTGTACTGAATAGTCTCTTTAAACCATATATAAATAATGTAGCATAGGAATTACTGTGTTCTTTATCAGGATTAAATTTAATGATTGTAAGGCTTTTTGCAATATTTGTGTTGGCTATGAAAGCTAAATTTCACATTCATCCCTTGTGCAGAATGCTTTTAAGGTAAAGAATATGAGCCCATGCTTTGCCAGAGGAATCAGAGCAAATCTGCCAGCACTGAGGTTTTGTGGTGCTTTAGCAGTTAATATTTAAATTGCAGATGCTTGTGTTTGTTTGCATGAATTCAAGGATTCTGATGAAATGTTCCATCTGATCTAGTCTCAGAACACTCAGAGAAATATGTTAAAGGGCATGATTCATGTCTTGTATTTGTATTTGCAGAGAATATGAGAAACATAAATATTCCTCCAAAATACAAATATTTTACAAATTATGAAATCTTCTCTTTCTGTGTAACCCATTTTTATAGATGTTATATAATGCAAGCATGGGGTTTTATTATTGAAGATGGTCTGCTTTTATTCACCCAGAACACAAGATTATTATTTGTCCTTAAATAGTGAACTGAAGTGTTATTGAGACTAATTTGCCCCCAGTCAGGGAGAAAATGGCTGAAGGCATTACAGGAGATGTACATCAGATCAGACCCAGTAAGCCTATAGATGCATAAATACACACATATGTATGTGTGTTGGTTTGTAGAGGGAGGGGAATAAAGGCTGAAGTAATTTTAAAAGCAGATATTCATCATGGTAAGGTGTTTGGAGGGAAGAGTCATGAAAACTCTAATCCTTGGTAAAAAAGACTCGTAAAGTTCTGTGCAAGGGCCTTGAGGGGAAGCTGTGGGAGGAGTGGCTGAGGTCACTTGGTCTGTTCAGCTTGGAGAAGAGGAGACTGAGGGGAAATCTCACTGCAGTTACAACTTCCTTGTGAGGGGAAGTGCAGGGTCAGGCACTGATCTGTTCTCTGGTGACCAGTGACAGGATCCAAGGGAATGACCTGAAGTTATGTCACGGGAGGTTTAGGTTGGATATCAGGAAAAGGTTTTTTCACCCAGAGGGTGGTTGGGCACAGGAACAGGCTCCCCAGGGAAGTGGTTACAGCACCAAGCCTGACAGAGTTCAGGAATCATTTGAATAACACTCTCAGGGACATGGTGTGACTCTTGGGGGATCCTGTGCAGGGCCAGGGGTTGGACTCGAGGATCCTTATGGGTCCGTTCCAATTCAGCATATTCTATGATTCTGTGAAATTGTGATGTTTTGAGAGCCAAATCCATCAGCTTTTTCAAAATTCAGTGTCTTAGGAACATTTGTAACTGAATACTGTCTTTTGATAAGGGCAGATGCATGGAAGTTTGAAAGGAAGCTGATAAATGGCAAACTGCCTCGCATGTAGGAAAGGGAAAACATTGAAAGCCTGGGAAAAGTTGGTCCAGTAGCACATTGATGCCCAAAAAAGACTGGTAGCAACTTCATGGATAACCTGCAATACTGACAAGTTTCACTTTAAGCCTTTTAGTTGATGATGCACAATCTGTGAATATCTGTGGTTTACAGTGAGTTAACCAATTAGATCTTAGAAACCATCTGTGTCCAGACTTTTAAAGGATGACTAGAAGAATCTGCCTATAACAGGTACAAGAAGTTACTAAGTTAGAATTAGTAACATCTGTTAATGTGCACCTTGTATTTTAAGCAGGGAAACAGGATTTTAAGTCATAATCCAGACCAGGTTTTCTCACTTCTCCAAAGCTATGTTGTTGTCAAAGAAGATGTACCGATTGACCTCAACAAAGACAGCATCTTTCTCTGCATAAGCTTTAACATAATATTCCTGAGAAGTGCCAAACCTCTAAAAATACATGTTTTCCTATTTTTATATATTTTCTACTTGACAAGTGCAGAAATGAGCCTATTTAGACTATTGGGTTAGAGTCCTGTAAAGGGGTGAACAGTTCCAAAGGTCACAGAGTAGATCAGTCCCCAAATTACTTGATACAGAGACCCTTTCCTAGACAGTCAATGGGTGTATCCACACTGTATGTTGCCATTGCCCAAACTACAGCCCTGTGGAATATGACACAGATTCAGTTCAGAAGCCATAGGGAACACATTGTCACACTCCAGCTAGTATTGTGGCCTTGTCTGCAGGATGTGTTTACTTTGTTTTAGCACTGTACTGACACAGCCATGTGCCTTTCAATCAGTTCTGAAGCTGGGCAGAGTTTGCTCACCTCTGTTCAGGACATGAGATGTCTCTAAGCGCTGTACTGTTATCAGCAATCTCATTTCACATAACATATCATACAACATGAATGAATGGGGGTCCTTAGATTGCAGTCATTTTAGCTACTGTTAATCTCTGCTGAGTAGCTAATCTAAACATTAAAGGCTCTGTATTTTATTATTATTACTACTTCCCTGACCCATGCATTCCCCTTGCTTGTTTCATTGACAGAACATTAATAACTAGTCATGGTAAAGCATTATTTAGTTTCATTTGTCAGTCAGTTGAACAACCGCAGTGTATCGACACTTTTAGTCCACTTAATTAAGCACCAAGCTACAAACCAAAAGCAATTAATTGCAGCAATCAATAAATATTAAATGTAAAGTATTGAACACAAACTTGTGATTCCATGGTACGTTGTAATAAAAGATATTTGAAAAAATTAAAGCTTGGCTATATTCTTCCTTGGAGGACATAATTTACTGAGAATTTGATAGCAAATTGTGACAGTTTCCTCTATGGGACTATTTCTGGAACTTCTTAATCTGAAATTGTTCATAAAACATGAAGTTTGCAGGAAAAAGTAATCATGTAAATAAATACATTATCCATACAGCAGCCAAGGTGAAAAGTTAGTTTAGCTTTTCAGATTAACGCACTACCCAATTTGTGAATCTCACTCTCTTATCTCTTACATTCCTACACATCAGGTTGGATTTTCAGTTGTCTCTATATCCATTGTTTAACCTTAAGTAGTTATTTTAATAATGGCTCCTATGGAATATTAAAATAAGACAGACCTTTCATTACTAGTTTGTCATGAGTTGAATTAATCACAGTTGAACAACTTTTTAAAACTATGCCTCGAGAGTTTTCAAGCTATTAAATATTTTTCTATTATAAGGACTCAGAATTGTTCTCTGCAGAGAATAAAGTACCACTTTTGCATACATTACACAAACACTTAGGGCTTCATGAATCCACAATAAATTTTCTTGCTGATTACTCATGTAATCTAAGGATCTCCTGCTGTTTTATGGAGAGTCTTATTAATTTCATTCAAGTAGTAAAATTAGCACCTGTAGAGAACCCTTTATGGCTTTTAAACTTTTATCATATTTATAAGAGCCTGCTTCATTTATAATGTAACAGTTGGTTTATTTTATCTCTCAAAGTATTTATTGATTCTTAAGGATGTTTAATGACGTAAAAAAATATTTAAATAAAAGGAATTATCATATCAGTAGTGCTGCTTATCAGTGATAGATTCAGGTAGGATCACAAGATCTGGAAGCTAGATTTTTTTAGGGTTAAACTCTGAGAATTTAACTGTTTCTTTTAAAGCCAAAAGGAGTGCTGAGACATTAGCGTGGAACCTCCTTGTCTGCTGCTGTAAGTAGGAACGGAGTAAGTACTCATTTCCTGGTGTATATGTTGAGATTTTGTTCTTGAAGAGTCAGAGCCTTAACTGGGGAATTCAGTTATAAAAATAACAGAAATGGATTCTAGAATACCAGACACTGACGATGAATCTTAGAAAGGGGTCAGGCCATTGAGAAAATTGGCCTTTCAGCTGAGGCAGAGAGCAGAAGACACAACTTGAATCCTTCTTTGATAATCAGGCTTCTGTCACATATCTGCACAATTTTGTCTTTTTCTTCTCTGTATGGCTGATCCCCAGTAATGTAAGTTTTTAGCAAACCTGTACATATATAGTCTGAGATGAAACATGTTATAATTAAGTGCTGATGTTATAATGAGGACAGTAAGCTTAAAATACCTGAGTGAATACAGCTGAATATTGTGTTATGGTTTACACACACACAAAGTGTTCCAGGAAAATAATGCAGTGTCCTTTTTTTCCATGAATTAAATTCTCTACCTATGGCTCAGAGGTAATTTTATATTTCTTCTTGAAACTGCCCATGTCCAGTTGTAGAGGTCACTTGACAACAAAATCAGAGTATCACTGGAGGTGTTAAAGGCCAGGTTGGATGGGGCTCTGAGCAACCTGGTCTAATAAAAAGTTCCCTGCCTGTGGCAGGAGTGTTGGAACTAGATGTTCTTTAAGATTCTTTCCAACCTGAACTTTTCTATGATTCTGTGTTAGGCCCCAGAACAAGGACTTCTTTATGATGTACAGAAGCCCTTCATCAAAACCCCATGCTCATCAGAAATAAATTTGATCTAAGCATTTGTTGTATTATATCCAGAGCCTCTGGTCACAATGTGGCTTGGTCTGTGCAGGTGGTTGTGGTATCTAACCCTGTATCTGTTTCCCTATATGCTCTGTGTGCCCATCATGGTGCTCTTTTTCAGAGCAGGGACAGGGACCGGAATTACTTTGTTGCTGTACTGTGAGATATCAGCTTATGACATGATAACATCGAGGGCAATGAGGGTCATTTGGGATGTGCATTCAGTGTTGCTCTCATACCCTTACCTTGGGCACTACCTTTGAGAGTCCATTAACAGCAGTACCCAGTCTGTGGGGTAAACAGGGGAGGATGATTTTCTCCAGCTTTTCATTCCCCTCTCCTCCTTCAGGCCTGTTACAACAGCTTTTGAGAATTTTGAATTTCCTTCGAATGTTAAGGAAAGCATGTTCTTGTTCCTAAGTCAGCCAGGTTTAGAGTCAAAACGGAGATTTCTCGGGAGGTTATTCAGAGATATTCCCTGAGGGTGGATAGCCTTGAGTGGCATGGAAGGTGGAAGAAATTGGGCCTGTTTATGAAGGGTTATTCTGCTCCAATGGTTTGGAAGTTCACCCCTGAACAACCAAAGTGACCCAATANAAGTTCACCCCTGAACAACCAAAGTGCCTCCATAAAGTGAAAAAAAAGATGAAAGAAAAGTACTGTGGCAGAAGTTTGTACAGAGTGTGCCATCATCAGATGCTGGGTTTTTTTCTCCATTCCTTTAGCAGCAGAGTGCAGGCAACAGTTTGCTTTTACCTGGAAGGGTGTGCAGTACACCTGGAACTGTCTGCCCTAGGGATGCAAACACAGCCCCGCTGTTTGCCGTGGACTGATCCAGACTGCACTGGAAGAGGGTGAGGTTCCACAACACTTGAAATACATTGGTGTCCCCACCAACCACCAAGAAGGAAACACAGGCTTTTCTAGGCACTGTGGGTTTTTGGACGATACATATTCCAGGCTACAGTCATATTGTAAGCCCTCTCTGTCAAGTGACTTGGACGAAAATTGATTTTAAGAGGAGTCCTGAACAACAAGCTTTTGAACAGATTAAATGGGAGATTGCTCATACAGTAGCCCTTGGACCAGTCAAGTAAGGACAAGATGTGAAAAATGTGCTCTACATTGTAGCCAGTGAGAATGGGCCTTTCCTGGAGCCTCTGGCAAAAAGTACCCAGAGAAACCTGAGGATGACCCCTGAGATTCTGAATTTGGAAATACAAAGGATCCAAGGCCTGTTACACGCCAACAGAAAAAGAGATCCTGGCACATTATGAAGGGGTTCAAGATGCCTCAGAAATGATTGGCACTGAAGCACAGCTGCTTCTGGCACTTTGACTACCCGTGCTGGGCTGGATGTTCAAAGTCCCTTCCACACAAAGTCCCTTTCCACTGATGGAAAAAGTGGGTTGTGCTGATCACACAACAAGCTTGAATAGGAAACCCCAATCACCCAGCAATCCTGGAAGTCATCACAAGCTGGCCTGAAGGTGAAAATTTTGGACTATGACCAGAGGAGAAGGAAAAGGTGACATGTGCTGAGGAGGCCCCATCATATAATCAGCTACTAGACAATCAATACTCCTCTGAGTATTGCCCATGTCCTTACTTTCCTCTGTTGAATTCGTGCCCAGAACAGTGTTGACAACACAGCAATGTTTTAGCTGTTGCTGAGCAGTGTTTGTACAGTGTCAAGGCCTTTTCTGTTTCTCACTGCCCCTTTATGGGATTTGTGTGCTCATCTTTGGCTTCCTATAGTTCACCTGTATGACTTCCTGTGTAATAAGGACATGAGAGCTGTGTGCTGTTGTTTAGGAGTCATCTGGGAGTATTGGTAATAAAATGCAAGCAGTCTAGGAGTTGTTTTATACAATATATATATATATATATTACTGTAATGAACCATTTATTAAAAAACATGGCTGAAATCACCCATTTTTTGGTTTTTCTGAAGATCACCCAGAAACAGCAGTGTAGGTCATCAGGAAAATAGATCTTAAGGCAATTAACAAAATTCACTTTAAATTACATGAAATCACAAATTTTGGCACAAATTCTCTATGAACAGAACAGAAGATGAAATTTCTCTGTGAACTTTTGGTTGGGTTTTTTTTTTTTCTGATCCTGCAGTGAAATACAAAAACTAATGAAAGTGAAGAAAGATTTTGGAATGGCACCTGGTAGAAAAGGAACAAATTGATATCACAAAAGCTGTGTGTGCAATTATTAACTTTGTTCTCTTCTCCCTCCCCTTCTGTCATTTGGATTATATATGCATATTTTGATATTCAGTTTCAGACATTCCAGTCCATTGACACAGAAGTGGAATGGTCTCCATCCTGAATGGATTTTTTTCTCTTACATTATTAAAGTAAAGGTTCAGAAATGCTAACAATGCTTGATTTAAATTATGTGAAGACATTGCAGTAAGAATTTAAATGGCAGCAGTTGCATAATTCCTATGTTATGAATAATTTTTACCTGAGAATTAACTTACTAATTACAGCATTAAAGTGTAATTATTCTTCCTCTTAAGGTACCTTATTACTGCTTTTCAACAATAAGACAAAATCTGCCAAAGTTAATTATCATAATAATAATTTAGTGCACACTTTTGGTCTTGTTAGGAATACAATATAATCTTGGAGAAATGATCTTTTCCGTGTTAATCAGTCATTCACAAAGCTGTCTTTCATGTTTCTTACTCCTCTGAGAAGTGGATTGAAGCTTGGTAATTGGAGAGGCACCGAATGACAGAAGAGAATGTATTGCTCTATTTCAGGGCCTGGTTTTTGCCAGATACTGAAATGCTTTCAAAGGCTGAGTTAAGTTTCCTTGCAGTAATGTAAATGTCACAAATTTTAATAATTCCCTCTAAACCCCCTTCATTCTTCTGATCCCAAACCTCTCAGATGTATAAATTTCTTACTGAGTTAGTATGTCACCAGATACTACCAGACAAGCAGAGACTTCAGCTTTTTTTCCTATGTTTTCTATTTTTGTCATCAAGGTATGTTGCATTTATACAGTTTCTTGCATCTGGCCATAATTTCATAAAATCGGAAAACTCCCACCTGTTTGAAAAAAAAAAAAATATAAAGTACATCCAGCAAACCTGTTTTTTCTTAGTAGCATAATCTTTGATCTATTTTAATTCTTTTTGTAATAAAGTCAAGTGACACTGATATTCCTTCCTTCATGAAGAATTGCCTTTCTCTCCATATTCAGGTGAGATAAAAATGAAGCAATCCTCTCTGTGAAAGAGATAGTCTAAATGCAATTCTATCACAGAACCCTTAAGAATAAGTTCATTAAAGTAAATTTTTGTTTATTTATTGTGGACTTGGAGAAGTTTCTCTACTGTGTAAGACTGTGTATGAAGAAAGATGAAAACTTTATCATCGAATGTATCATATTATTGGAGCAAAACTTTTAATAATTTTGCAGAGACCCTGAATAGTTTTTGAATTTTTTTAAAATAAATATTCTATTTACACTGTGGCACTTGATCCCCTCAATAGCCCCCATATTTATTAATGTCTTTTGTATTGGACATTTGTCTGCTGTAAATAGATAATAAGGACAAGGCAGGTTTTAAATTTGTGATTCAAATTTGTATAACCAGTAGCCCAGGCCTGTCTGGTGCTTTCTGAGCTAAATTTGACTGACAGTATTTGACAGTCATAATAAGAACTTAAATTTGTAAAAAAAGTATGTTTCTAAAAAAGATTAAATGGAATTTTGAACTAAGGGGTTCCTAGGTGTTAAAAAAATGTGGATGGAAATCCAGCCTGGCACAGAAGAGAAAGATAGTCTCTTTGAGCCTGTCTGCTTCTCAAAGGATATTAAACATTATTACTTTTTACAGATGCAATGAATATCTGCTGACCATGTGGTACAAAATGTTCATATTCAGTATATCTTTTCTATTTTATGTTGTAGCCTTTCATTCTTTAGCATTATTTTAAAGGGCCATCTTATGGCTGCAGATTATTTAACTCTTATGCTTAACATTCCTGCATTGTTTACAAAGTATCACAGATAATAAGTTTGACTCTCGGAGACTAGCAGTGTGTTAATATTTAACTAATTCCAATGTGCATTGCTCAAAATAGCATTTGTGCAGAGATGACTCTTGGTCTTTGCAACAACAGAGTTATATCTGAGTTTTGTATTTTGTTACTTAAAACCCCCAAAATAGGAATTTAAACTGGAGATTCACTTTTTTTTAATAGTACCGTCTATAATGGGAAAACCAGTTCTTCATGATTTTGGATTTTGCTCTTCTTAAACGTCTGTGGAACAGCCAGTGACAGCAAGGGTGCTGAGTGTTGCACCAAGGATAAGGAACAGTTACAAAGATTTGACAGCATTAAAATTTCATTCTAGCGAGAGTTTTACTGCAATAGAGTTTAAGCAGTCAATTTGTCATTTACAGAGACAATGAGAAACATTAGCTGTCTGGTTTTTTAATGGTCCTTTTAAAAGCTCCTTCTGCACGTGAGTTTCATACATTACCTGTGTGGTTCTGAAAATTATATTATGACAAACATTATAGAAAATGCAGAGATTGATTTTTATGATAATTGAGACAGAAAATTATCTGGATTTTTGATTTTTTTTTTTTTCTAGATCACCAGAGTTTTTAAAATTACTGGAAAATCCTCAAAATTTACTTCTCATCCTCAAAGACAATGCCTTTGAAATATGAGTGTCACTTCAATAGCTTATTTTCTTTCCAATTTATTTTTATTTCACAGTGCTATTTCACAGTATTACTGTGGCCAGCGTTGTAGGCTTGCTTGAATGGACAAAGCTCCAGTGAGACAAAGGCCTGGAAAACCATTTAGACAATAAATTCTTTACTGCAGTTTTGTGATTTTACAGACAAGTTCTGTTTTCATATGTGAGTATGAGTATGCTCTCATATTCTCCAGAGCTCCTAGAATTTAGTCTACTCATGTGAGTGATAGCCCAAAATTAAATGAATGGCATCAGTAGTAGAATAAAACTTGCATACAGGAAAAGAGAAGTCATAATGCAGGATATAAGCAATACTTATGCTTAGATATAAGTTTTCTTTGGCTTTTATTGGATATTGTTTAATTTCAGTGGTAACTAAACTGTCTTTTTCTGTGAAGCAGTGTATTTTACAGCCCACATCAGCTCAGGAATTGCACATCCTTTCCTGAAGTTTTCTCAAAATCTTCTCACACTCCCTTTTTTAAATAAAAGTTTTAGGAAAGCAAACAAATTTATTCAATGTAGGTACATAAACAGTGCATATTTCCTCGCCTTGCACTCTTCTCTTTTTAAGTCCTTCACTCAATCTCTCTCTTTGCTGATACAAGATTTTGGGGCATCATTTAGCTCACATCTCTGACTGCCCTGCTTGGCAGTTCAGCTCAAGCACACAGATGCCCTTTTCAGTAAGAGTGGAGGGGATGAGATGATGCATGCCCTTATCTCAGGAGATAATCAGGCTATTGTAGGATGCATACATTGATTCTTCAAGTCAGACTGTGATGAAGGATAGTTTTCAATACTATGTAGCACTGACTGTACTTTGAATGAGCTGTTTTGAATAAAAAGCCAAAGTGATTTTCATGGGTTTTTTTAAAGGGAAGAAAATAAAATAGCTTAACAGCCTATCTGCTTTTGCAGGCGAGGAGTATTCTATGAGGGCAGCAAGGTTATTATGTGAAAAGTGCAAATCTCAAATACCTGCATTCAAGTCACCAGTAGGAGCGGGCTGCATTATGCCAGGGATTCTGTCGTGTCTTCCCATTCCAACTGACGCATGACAAAGCAAAAGATCACAAAACTAATGACAAATGACAAAACCCCCCCAAAAAAACAAATAAACATACACCCCCCC
>VZTH01015019.1:45367-155788 GCA_013397815.1 Aleadryas rufinucha | reverse complement strand
ACTCCTCCCCAGACAATCTTACAGAAAAACCCAAAAGCTTTATTTGTAATTCCTTTAAGTAAGCCTGGTATTTCATCCCCTTGGCTGAACAGTGTTTGATTAGAGCATAGCAAAGACACCACGGCTTGAATAGGAAGGAAAATCAGAGCTGTGATTGGGTTAGAGGCGGTGTTAAACTTCTGCGTTCTTCCTTGCATTTTTAATAGAAGATATTAAAATACTAAATAGCTGCCTCGACTGAGGAAAAGGTGACTGGCTGCCAATCAGTTTAAGATATTCCATGTACATATTCATATTATTAGGAGGACTCCTTGAGCAAGATAAAATATATACTGAACATTTCTAGGAACTGTGATAATAGTCAATGGCGTGGGATTGTCAGCTTATTTAGGGTGTGGAAGGGAGGAAGGTTCAAAAGAGATGGATGAGGAATTAGAACAAGATTAGCATGCCACACATGAAGAGTTTAGTGTCTCTTAATAGTAAAATCTGAGCAAATTCTGCATTGTTACCACACCAAGCATTAGCATAGCTGTGTTGCTCTACATGATAAGTAGTGTAGCAGGAATTGACTTGAAACACAATTACATTTTTAAATTAAAAAAGAATCAGTATTATTCAACACAAATATCACGAAAATCACAGAGGTCTGTGGAAGAAGTAGAAGAAGAATCCTTGTTCTGACTTAAGTAGGGCAGCCACTTCTAGAAATAATGGGGTGTGATAAAGCCACACTGATTGCCTTTTATTTCTGGGGGATGTTTCTCAAATGAAGAAAAGTCATTGCTGCATTAAAGAAGAAATTATGAAGAATGTCTGTGTATATGTGCAGGATGATAAACAGAATATAAAATGTGTCATCTTTACATCTTCTATTCTTAAGAAGCAGATTTTTCTAAGGCTAGATAAAAACTGGGCTTATTACTCTGTCAAGATTTTATGAGAAATTGAAAGCTCTGTCTGAGAGCAATGTAGAATGAGAAAAGGTGTTTGAAAACTAGCAGCTTGATGGGCCAATAATATTACTTCCTTCCCATCATTGTTTCTGAACACCAGACACACTACTGTCTTTCATATGGTTTGTTTGTGCCTACAAACAGAATACAGAACATTCATATTTTAAGGATCAATTTAATAATAATTAACATACTCACTAATTGGATATACTAGTAGTTAAAATGTAAATAATTACAAGTGGGAAAGAGATAAGGTTTATGAGAGCCTCCTATGTTTGATTTGGAGAGAAGAACAATTTCAAAAGTTATTAACAGTTTAAAGGACTTGTTAATGGAAGTGAGAATATTACAGTTAGTTTTCTTTCCTGGCTACAGGTTGAATATTGCAATTTTGTTTTAATTTCAACAATATATTATGAATAAAGTGAAAGGACAGGGTCTTTTCTTTAACATTACTCACAAACCTTACAACATAAAAGTCATGTTTCTCTTGCTCCTGAGGTTGTTTTGTTGTCTATGTGTCACCACAGCTGAGTTGTCATTTTTGAGGGAAAGTTTCATAACCCTTCTGTAACTCTAGTTTGACACTTAATTAGACTTGGCTGCTCTGATGAGATTGCAGCAGTAATTATGTCTGCATATCCTTTTTCACGTGAAATATGTAGTCATTAGCCATTGTCAGCTATTTTGGCCTTTTGAGAAGAGAGCCAGCAAACAATTCTAACAGCATTTGAAATAAATGTCTAATTGCCTGCTGCATATCTAATTAAAATCTAAATGCAGACACTGATGAAAATTCTTAGACATTTTGAGAAAAGTAATCTGAAATAATTGAGAAATCTGGTCACTTTATAGATACATGCCATTGTGCAGGTGTAAGCTTTACTTGCCATATTAATTACAGTTTGCATTTGTCTGTAACTGGCTCTTGCCCAGTGCTAAATGATAGAGGTGACACAGATGGCTTTGCCATAAATACTGAATAGTACACGTTGCATCAAATACTGAGCTTCATATTTCTTTAGAGCACAGGGTGGAGCTATTGACCCCAATGAGTATCTTTAAACCGTACAATCAATATTGGTTAAATACATCTAAAGTGATGCTAATGACTCCTCGTCAATTAGGTTGGGTTGGTTTTGTTTTTAACGTCACAAATTGCCTGTGTATTTATTGCTTGCTATTTTTAGTTGCTTTTTAATGACTTCATAATTATAGCTTTTTCTACGTCAGTGAACTTTTGGACATGTTACTGCAGCCATGGTTAGTTAAATATATCAGATGGTACTCCACATTTGTTGTGATCAGAAGATGGAAAGTGTACATTTAAAGATGTTGTGTATACTTTGTCCATGTTAAGAAGGATTACCTATCACGGTATTATCAAGATGACAATTGAATTTTTAACTTGTAAGTTGTTGTGTACTGTAATTTATATTCTGTTTCTGCATTTCTAGCACGTCTCCCCCTGTGTGCCTGGCACTCATGGAAATTATTTAGAAACACATATTTATATGATTACACGCTTTCTGGTTGGCACTGCCAAATAATCAGAAGTCAGTTTATTACCTTCTTGAAAGGAAGCTCACCACAGCATTGGCCATTCTTTGCCTGAGTATAAAGATAGATTGCTTGTAGAGATTACTTAAGTCAGACAATCGATCTGAATGACTCGAAATTATGGAATTTCTAATCAAAGTATTTGAGATGTATCAAGAATTCTTATTTTGAAGGAATGCGACAGCTTTATCAATCTTCCAGTTTGTTTAGTGTTCTTTATGTTATCACACAAATAAAAGGAGTAGAAAATAGAGTGTAAATTCTAAAGTATATATTGAAACTTGCAATTTACACTGTGATCATATTTCTGGTTGAATTTTTAGCTATGTTTGATAGCAAACAAAAGACACAGGATGGGTATTTCTAAGTCTTCATTCTGCATGTTAGCAATTTTTGGCAGTGAGAGGAAGCAAACCTGTATTTCAAAAGGGATGCACGGGATGCACTGAGTGCAGTGTTTTAAGTATATTGGCATCCAGCCATCTTAACTTATGTAGCATCAGCTCTTAGACAAATTTATGTGACACTGAGCCATACATTAATCAAGGTTTAATTGATTTGCCATTATGAGGCAGAAAAACTAGGTCTTATTCCATGCAGAACAGCTGTTTTGCTATTCCACACGTGCTGTGAAGAACGGACTTTCTCTTTAGGAAAATAGCAAAAAAGATACCTTAGAAGATAAAGGTATCATCTATAGTACAGATTCAAATCTAAAGCTCCAATAACTCAATAGATAAATGCTTAGTATAAATACAGCTGGCTGGCAGTTCTTCAAAGGGGAGATTAAGAATATAATTTGTCATTAATTTCTTCATAGCAAGAGGTTTATGCACTGAAATCCAGTGCTTTGAGCAGTTCTTCAACCAAAATAATGAACTAAAAAAATGATACTGCAGAACAGATATTTAGAGGTTGATATTTTAGAAGATGATAAGCATTATTATCAAAGTTGTAGAAAGTACGGTACTATATTTTGCTTTAATTTTCTCTCATTTATTTGTACCTTCTTACACTATTTTTATAAATACTGTTTCATCAGTTTCTACATAGTTCAATAAATTATATTATTTTTAGAAATTCACATTTAAATTATATGTCTTATTTCTGTTATGCCATTCCTTAAATAAAAATTCTAATATTAATTCTTGTGTTAATAGTAATAACAAAGTGGAGGAGACTTAACTGAGCTGGATTCAGAATTCTGATAATAAGCATGGAAACACAATAATTATTTTTCACATTTGGAATCAAACAGCACTGCAGATTAATAACTTCAGTAGACAAAACTAATGGTTGATTTACAAAGATGAAACAATATATATAACTTTTCTCTTACATAGAATGCCTTCAGAAACAAGAAGTAAAAACTTGTTTAGGTTGTTCTTTGTTTTTTTGCTGTATGTTAACTTGAAGTCCTCTTCATTTTTAAACTATTTTCCAGTAAATGTTTTGCTAAAAAACAAAAGCAAATTCTTGTTAGTGCTTATTTTAATGAAGACGCTAAACAGACATATAGTTTTTTATGACGAAAAGGTAAACAGATGATGGTTCTTCTCTTATTCCTCAAATGTTTGTGAAAGTGGGAACAACAATTATTTCATGGCTTAACTCTGAAGCCAACATTCAGTGGAGAGAGAGGATGGCACATTCTCATGTCTTTGAAACACTCGGTATCCCAGAGGGATTCCTAAACACTTCAGAAAATACACAGGATAAATCTAGCAAAAGAGCCAGGGTGGAACAATGTACGAACCAAAAACTATCTTAAAGCTTATAATCTGGAAATTTGGATGCCCCCTAAAGATGTTTAAGAGCTCATGATTAAGGCTGTGCAAATGGAGGGCTTGTGGGGTGAGTTGGATCAAACAAATGAATTTACTGAAGCTTCTTTGGTGCAAAAACATTAAGTTCCTATGTTAACTGTACTGCTGTGAGCATGTGCATCTTGATACAAAAGTAAGTTGCACATAAAGCTAGGGAAGCTAGTGTTTAGTTCTTCAGTTTCGGAATCCTATATTGATATTTGTATCCTGCGTCCATGGGACTTCTCTCAGCAGTACATACTATGTGAAGGTTACTTAAAGTTTGAAAACTGTAAGAAATTTGAAAGAGATATTCTACGCTGTCAAAAAATGGTCATCAGCTTTAAAGAAGATGTTAAAAATTGTCACTTAACAAGTCAATAGAAAAATTAGTTTTCTAGAGGAAAAAATTGGACAGTTCCCGCCCCCTCATTCCAAGACTATTTATTTTCTTGTATTCAGAAACAGAACAGTTGGATTGAGGGTAATTCATATCAAATTTTTTATTCTTCTTATTGAAGTATCTTTTAGTGGGCAAGAATTTAAACAATTTGAAGTCAGTCTTGGGTTTACAGATGAGGTTTTGAATTTTGTTAATATTTCCTGACTCAAAACATTGTTTAGGTGTTGATGCAGAAGCCCTGACTGGGACTTCAGGAGAGATGTTTATGCATAAAGGTGGTGCAGAACGCTGCTGACAAAGAGCTTTGGGGAGCTGGAAGAGAGTAGGCTGGCTGCAGCCAGAGCAGCCTTTGCCCTTACAGGATGTGTAAAGAAAAGTTGTGCATAGGCAGTGCTGGCTGTTACACCAAAAGGAAGGGAAAGTTTTAATGTAGACATTAAAGGTAATCCTGGCAGTTTGAACATCACCTGAAATGGTCAGAATAGATCAAAGGCTCCTTGAAAAGTTATTTAAAGCATCTCTTATTTCCAGACTTAGCAGGCTGATTACCTGCTTTATTTTTTTATTTAGGTTTTAGCTGCCTTCCTGTGTATAAGGCTGAGAGAAAAAGTATGAGTTAACTGAAGACATCCGTGAAATGGGAGGAACAGAGACCTTTTCTGTGTTGTTGCTGGAATGCTCCATCTTCCCTTCTGAAAAATGACATCTATTAAAAAGAAGAGAAAGGTGACAGTAATATTTGCCATTACAGGTAGTTAGGCAGATGCTGAGAATAAAGAATTATAAACAGAATCGTGTGGAATTACCTTCTGCTTGTCCAGACCAGCAGGCACTGAAGAGGCACAGATAACATCCCCTTTAGCTACGGATGTCAGTCGTTAAGGGTCCGAGGCACAGAGCTGCAGTGGTTTAAAATAGCTGGCCCCATCACACGTTATTTCTAGACCCATTTAATTCCCGGCAAGAATAGCACTGGCCCAGATTTCTAAATAATGGTGTAAGACAATTTAGTTTTACTGCTCACAATTTTAATTAGGAAACTGTTTTTCTTATTTGGGTCATATGTTTCATTGAAGTAGGAAATGGTCAGCTAATACAATGTCTCAAGAAGCTTGAGCTAGAGCTAGTTCTCAGCAAAGTAATTAATTATAACAAGCAAGGGATGTGAAGTTTTCCCTGAGACTGAGGATTCAAGTTTAGGAAATTTTAAAATCAATTTCAATATTTGTTTGGACTCACATGAAGATGCACGCACTCACATAATTACATCATCTGTCTGTGTGACTATACTGTGGCTAAGGGAGTTCACTCCGGTAGGCAGAGGAGTCTCCTATTTTGCTTTCATACTAATTTAACACAGGCTAAAATTTAAATAAATGGATATGAGCCACCTGGGTAGCCAGGAGTGGTGTCTACTAAATGGGAATGAAGCTGCTTGATTGGAGCTAAGAGGAGTAAAAGGCAGAAGAAAAAATAAAGAGCAAAGTTTGAAGGCACAGTAGGACACTTTCTAGTTACTCCTGTGTGTTCTTGACTCTTGCTCCTTTAGGATAGCTGAAGCACTTCAGTTTCATTGTTCCCTGAGTATCTCATGAATATTTCAGTTCCAAATGGTTGAATGTTGCTTTTTATTAGTCCATTAGAATGCAGCACAAATATATTTTCCTGCATGTGGCTGAGATTTGGAATAAGGGAATATTTGTGGCATGAGGCAATAAACAAAAAGAAATGCATAGTGTACAGTTCAATAAAGTTGTAACAATTGAATGCTTTTTACAGTTCACACTCACAGGGCTTCCCAGACCTGGGACTTGACCTAACGTACCTTTTATTTTATATTTTAATATCAATTTCTTGCAATAACAGTGTCTGCTTCTCTCCTCCTAAAAAGTCATCAGACTGTGAGAAACAGACAATCCTTATAGTAGTTTCTTTTTATTTTTCCAGTGCAGTTTTCTTGTTTGCTTTTTCAACTGTCCTCAGTGCACCAGCGGACATCATTGAAAAGAGCAATTGTGCTTAGCCATTAGCAAGAAACATTTGTAAAGCATGTTTGTCATGCATGAATTTGATTATCTTTTTTTTGTAATTGATAGTATATTGTGGGCACATAGATCAGATCCTTGACCCATTGAGATATCAGGTAAACAAAAAAATAGGATCTATAATATATCTGATATAGACCAGTCAATTGGCTTATGCATAATTTTCTTTTTTTCCATTTTTAAAAATATTTAATTATTATCCTTCCTTATTGGTGAAGGTACTGAGGTTTGGTTCCTTTATAACTAAGGCAGGCAAGAGTCCTCAGACATTCCCTCTGGCCAGGTTTCCTGAAATGCATGGCATGTATCAGAATGCGATATCCAAAGAAGCTTATTTTAAAATGTTTTGCATTGGTAATGAGAGGCAGGATGTTACAAGAAACAAAATCCCTTTTATGATGCATTCTGCTGGAATTTAGCGTGGAGCAGTTTGTTAGGTACTAGCATCTAGTCTAAATAATTGGGTTATAGAAACGAGAAGATTCCTAGGGATGGTTTTAGCAGTGGAGATGTCAGGTAATGACAAGACCCAGAGACCAGCAATTGACAGATACTGTTCCAGCATCCAGAGGTATCTGTGTTGCTTCTAGAATTTCCTCTGGGTCAATGGGATGTAATTAGGTTGTCGATGGATCACCTAGTTTGCTGTGTTGACCTTGATCCCCTTTGGGGTGTGTATTTGATTCCAAGGAATTAGAACATCTTTGTTTGGGACTAGGATAAGATATTTCATGAGTCTCCCATGAGATTTATGCACGGCATGCTTCTGTAGTAAACAATCTTCACCCATCCTCCTAATCTTTTTTTTCAGCAAAGTATAGTCGGCCCAGGGGCACATCATACTTATCCACCAAGTAGCATCTGTTTAAAAACCAGAACTAAAATTCACAGCGTCTCTGTCACCAAGAAAAAAAATTATGCAGGTTTTAATATGTGCATGCATAAGCTAATTCTTTAGGAAAAGGGCCCTAAGTTATAAATATAAAAAAAGAACATCAATGGAATATTGTTACTGCTAATCAAATCAGATGTCTCTGAAGGGTGTCCAGCCATGTGGATTGGAAAGAACACTATTCTTTCCTCATTTTCTTTGCTGGCACAAGCAGCAGTCTGGTGATTTTCACATAATTAAGGATTGCATGATGAAGGCAACAGGCATATTATTTGATATAAAGGCTTAGATGAAGGTGCCAGCTAAGTCTGGAAGATTCTTTAATTTGATGTGACTGCTGTCAGGAGCCCAAGCTTGATGAAATTAGATCTACTGGCTACCACCAGAGTAGTTGGTGAAGTGAAAAATATACATGCAGGGCTTAGATGGGTTTCCTGAAGTCACTGACTGTATATTTTCACATATCACTCCAGGGCTGAGAAGTAGTGTTAACCTTCTGTGTACCAAAGCTGACAATTTGCATTTGATGAAATTCTAAAGCTTCAATAGCTTTAGAATTTGACTGCCAAAACAAAAGCAAAGCCTTACACCATTCAAAATGCTTGGCTCTTTGCATCCTTTATTGATCTGTCAGTGATGTAGGCAGGGCATTCTTAACTGATAGCTAACCAGAGATCAAAAGAATATGATTTTGCGGGATATTTGAAGTGACTTAGAATGTTTTATGTGTCTAATCATTTTCAGAGAACGTGTAGAGAGAAAATATTTGATGCCTAGTGGGATATCCAATAATCACTTGTGAGCACAAAGTCCTGCCCCATTCTGCTCCCCATCTCTGGCATGCACACACGAAAGCAGAGGCTGGAGGCCTGTCTCACCCCTACTCTTCTTGGTTATGCAAATGCAACACACAAGAAATGAGGTCACTCTTCTCGCATTGTGCCATGTCCTTTGGTTTGAGGTTGGGAGGATGAACCATGGCACTGACACGGTAAGTTGGTGTGAAGCTGATTTGCTGAAGATACAGCTGAAGACAGAAACATGTCTGTTCTGCTGGTTCTGTGTCTGTCCTGTAGGTATCTTTGCTCTGACGGCTGGGCAGGTTGTGTTTGAAGGACCAAGACCACCCTGGAACAGCTGTCATGTTCTGGTAGCTGTGGGTTGTTTCAGCTCTAGCCTAGGTTCAGCTCAACTCTTGAAAGTCTGAAGCTTTTAAGAAGCAAAAGCCTCTAACTCCATCAGTATTCATTTTGGCATGTAGATCCTTGGTCCAAGAGTGCATCCTCATGGTGTTGAGGAAGGAGCAGACCCTCAGAATGGCTGAAAAGGCAGCAAACTGAAGCTCACGCTGAAAAGAGCAAATGTTTCAGCATCTTAACAGGTCATCCAGTAAAAATGACTTCCACGTTGTCTATACACTGCATAATCCACACCTACAAACAGTTAATCTGATATATCTGATGGACTTCTGGCCACATACAATGACTGCTTCATTTGGATTTTTACAGACTTGCATATAAGATATTTAATTTAAATTTAACCAGAGACTTTAAAACTTCAAGTTTTGCTTTCCTTTCTGGATTAGGGTTCAATACACAAACTGTTTTTACTCTGTTCTGACATGTGTTATTTTGTTATTTTATTCTGACATGCCTTTTTTTCTGTTCATTTGTTGGGCCAGAAAACAAATTGAAGGCACTGGATATATGGGTATGTTTCCCTTAAGTAAACCAGTATTTATGTCTTTCCATGCTTTAGAGAGGTTTTTATTTAGTTGTCTTCAAAAGGATCTTTGAACTGAGTAGGAAAAATCTGGATTTGGTCACCAGAGGGTGAAGTAGAAACCTGCTGTGTCTCTAAATCTTGTTATGTCATATGACCTACTGGAGTAATATGCAATTTTTTGGATCCTTGGTTTGAGGGAGGAGCACACGTAGAATTTACAATTTGCTCTTTTACCTGTTTCTGGCTTCCCACATCCCTCTCTCAAAGCTGCTGGTAAACTTAAGAACTTGTGGGCTACCTGCTAGGAATCTAGACTGAATCTTTACTTAATCTATGTACTCTTTTATGTTAATACTGTAGGGAATAAAATTGTTCTTGTATTTCATTAACTGTTAATAGCCACACTATGATTTACAGAATTACAGTTTTCTTACTATAGGCAACAACATTTAGTTAAAAAGCAAGCTTTTCATGGAAATAAACTAATTTCTGTGCAATTTGGTGCTGGTTTATAAGACTGAGAGTTTTCTGAAACTCTATGTAGGTGATTCCTTCAGCCAGGGAAGAAGGGGTATATCAGTATGCAAAGGCTACAACTGCTTCAAGAAGCTATGAGAGGTTGGTAGAAAAAATTCAAAGGCAGACTGGAAAAGGAGTAAACTGTCCATTAACCACTTAATTACTGATCTTCTGAGCCACAAATGACTACAGGCTTAATGAAGGCAATGAAATGTGTGCAATTTGTATCCAAGGTAATTATAGGGACACTGCAATTTTCAAAAAATATTAATTTTATTAATCTTAGGAATGCGAATGCACAGAGAAAATTTGTAAAACAGAAGCAATGGTAAATGGGATGAATAAAAATACTTTAATGTCATTTAAATTACTGCAAATATTTGTTTTATGAAGCTCCATTATCAGCCTAAAATTCATTTGCAAATGATCTACTGAAGCTAAAAATGGAATGTGGTGATGTACATGTGTAAAACAAAAATGTGAGGCTTAAATGTTTGTAAATTATCTGATTTATTGGTAGCTAGAAACTAGAATCTGATTTACAATTGCAGTGTCATTCACAGCATGGGTTAGCTACCTACAGTTGAGGTGTAGATATTACAAAACCAATTATTGTTCAGTTATCACTTCACTTGCAAAGGGTCTGCTTTATAAAAAGAAGTCATTACAGCCATGTCTTCACTTCTTTTTTTTTTTTCTTTTCCTGTTCTTTTGGGGTTTTTTCTTCTTTTTAAAACACTGATTTCTGTCTTCTAAATTAATATTTATTTAGGCTAGACTTTTCTGTGTTCTCTTAATATATGACTATCCCCAAATTATTAAGCATGCACATATATGAAATAAGCATAAATTACTAAACTTTACACAAATAACAAAATTTTAGTTCAACAAGTGCCAAGTTTCTTGTTTGGGGTGCCAAAAATATCTTACTCACAAATTCCTCTCCCCTCAGTTTTATAAACCCAGAAGAACAAAAAGCCAGATAATTATGTCTTGTATTCTGTTCTGGTTTTGACCAAGTTCTGGGGAATGGTGTGGTTTCCCAAAAGGGAGGGCAGTACCGCTGAGCTCCACTGAGGCGTACCTTTGCTGGAACTCTACAGGAGAGATCTCCATTCTAAGGCTAGATCCTTTTATAAATTTTGAGGGGTTGATAATTAGGTCTATGCCTTACTTTACTCCTGTTACTATTTTAAAACAAGAATCGCTCTTGATGATGGAAACTGATAACTAATGGAGGGCAAAAAAAAGGGGGGGAAAAAACCCCCAAAAAACAATAAAGCTAATAGCCATAGAAAGCCTGAAAAAAAATGTTTACTAAGCATTTTAATAAGGGAAATAGCTATTAACCCTGAAGACCAGGCTTGCTAGTTCATTCAACTATGTTTTTTTAAAAAGTGCTCTTGTTAAGTATTGCGCTGCGGGGGATGAATTCAAGCATGGCCACGGGTGTAAGAGGACTTGGAATTCACATCCATTAAGATGACGGATGTCTTGCCAGATGGAGCCAATGGAAGCAGCCCTTTTCCTTTCCAACTCTAAATGCTGCACTGTGATTAAAATAATGAGACTGAACTGCTGCAGTGGCTGGAGCAGAATTCTGCTTCCATTTGAAGGGGGTGTGTTGCAACTCATGCCTCTCTCATTGTCTGAAGATTTTTAAATTGGAAAAAGCCAAGCAAACAAACCAGAAGTGTACAAACCTGGGTTATGGAGTTATAATAGCCAGGTCAGCAGTAAATGTCACAAATTAGGATATTTTGGTTAATATCCATATTTTTGTGGCAGCCAGTATCCATAAATTATTTTAGAAACATCCATAGATGATTTGTCCAGCAGGCAAAAGTGTAATTAGCTAAACAGTATTTTAAACATATTAAAGAGGAGAGGTATAAATTTCATTTCAAGCATAGCAATCTAATGCATTCAAAATTTTCTTGGGATGAATGACTTGTGGTGTCTCACAAGGATCTTTGATCTTTTCTCCCCAGTCACAAGTTGCTCAGTATTTTTGGCAGTCTGTTTTCTTTTCTACAATAATTTTATTTGTATTTGTGGATATTTGTAATTATGTGACTCTCTTGTTTGGATAATGATGTTTTGGACTTTTCTATTCATTTCCATTGAATAGTTTCAGTGAGTAGTTTTCCACATACATTTCTGAGATTTCTGTATGCCAGAAAGATTCTTACAGATAGCACTGAATCACCCAAGTAATAAAAAGGAAGAGGGGAAAGAAATGAACAATTTTGATTTCAATTATATTTGTGTCCTCCTTTGGCCTAAAATCTGCTTGGATCCAAAATACTAATAGTGTGCGCATTCTGCTTCCCAGTATTTTGTTCAACAGTTGGTACATTGGCAAAATCAAAGAAAAATTATTAAAATATTTGGTGACAACAAACTATTAAATGAGGTAAATGAAACCGGTGTTGTCTATTTGGGATGCCTATTTTAGGCTTTCTTTTGGGACGCAGAGTTCTAAGTAAACATAGGCTGCCTTTTTAGAAGTGCTGGGGTCAATCTGAGCTTCCATTAAATTACAGAATGGAAAATCAACCTAGAAATTGATGATTTATGAATGTACCCTTAGGCATTCAAGTATTGGGGTTAAGATATATGAAAATGTTGGAAAGTATTACATTAATACTGCTTATAGTGGTAACTCAGTAACCTAATTTTTCAGAAAGCCCATTGAAAGTTAATGAGATATATGTGGCAAAGTACCCAGCTTCTTTTAGAAGAAGCTTTCTTTTAGTCGATAAGCTCTTAAATGTCACTGAAAAGCACTATGTCACATTTTGGTTTTAGTCCAAATTCAGTAGTATATATTGGTTTTAGTGAGGCAAAACCAATGTTTTGTTTTCATTCACAGGCTAAGAACATTGTATTCATTTATATTTTTCCAACTGATAAATTCAATAGCTAAGTATCTACTTTTCAAGGTGTTTCTAATAACATGATGATAACATTAAATGGATTTTCTGTGGCACTCTTCAATACAATGGACTATCATGTGTTGAGGCAAGATTGTTTCATTATGAATATGTGGCATTTTTGAAAACTTTTCACTCAATATGATGTTATTAGAACTGATAAATCAAAGAAAACGACTGAACAACTTCTACTAATCTTATTTTGACATAATTAAGTCTGCAATGTAAACTGTATGGATCACAAATCCCATATCAGTACAGGCTGAAAAAATCAGTTAAAAAAAAAGCTAAAGAACCATATCGCTAACTTGAAAATTGTGTAGATACCTCTTTAACTCAGGTGATAATATTTGTGCCAAGTTCAGCATGACTTGTGAAAGTTAGCGTAAAACTTTATGCCTTATTTGAACAGAGAAGGAAGAGTCCCTGCATTCTGTCTTGTAAAATGAATTAACACAATAAGTTACAGAATAGCAAATGAATGGTTAATAACTGAGCAAATTTGACTGACAAATACATGGAGCGTAAGTAAGAGAGAAATTAATCTCAAAAGCATGGTATTAAGCTAGATAAAAGAATAAGGAAACAGTCCCTGTTATATTTCTCTGCAACCAGCTTGGTCTCAAGAACCTCCTTTGAAATGCAAAAGTTTCTGTTACTGTTCTGCATTTATTTCAACTCCCAAGGGAGGTGTTGATCAGTCTTTCCAAATGCATCTGCAACATTCATGGATAAACCTGTTAGAACAGTGAAAAAGTAAGCATGAAATCCCATCTCCTCTGAACAAAACTTCCTCTGTTTTCAGTGCTATCCAGAATTTTCTTGTGGCGTGTGGCTGTGCTAAGTAAATTAGCATTTTGTTTTCAAAATTGTATGTGTAAAAGTCCAAAGATATGAATGCAAAAAGGGTCTCTTATGTGCTGATCTGTAGATTCAGACAGATGGAACTCTGTTTAAGAAAACACTGTTTAGGGGGCCACCTGAGAACTCAGCATATCCAACAGAGCATTTAATTGTTTTTCCCTTAAGTATGAAGAAGACTTTCAGCATTTTATCCTCTTAAGTGTTATTCATAGATGTGTACGCAGGATGCCATTCACAAACGAAATGAAGCAACCTGTGTTCACCTTGTTAGGTTTGCAGTTGGTAGAAAAAGGAAGGAAAAAAGAAACTAGAGAAAAGACTTAAAAGCAAATCACTCTTTGTGGGGCCTGATTTCTCTGATGAGCCCTAGTGGGCTCTTTGACCAGCCTCATCTGGGAACCCTCAAGCCCAGCGCAGTCCTTGCCTGAGGTGCAGACCTCTCTCCAGCCTTGTCTTCGGTCCCATCACCAACTGCTCCTGACAGGAATTCATCTGGACTTGGTTCACTGCCATGTCTAGGGCTGATGATGGGCCTTCTTACCAGCACTGTGCTCTGCCTGCCATGCTCAGACCCTGAGGATGATGTCCTGTCTGTGAGAACACAGCCAGCATGGGAGTCCCCCTCAGCTCCTGGCTCCAATTCCCTAAGCAAGCAGCCGGCTCTTGCTGTGCCCTGGCAGCAATATTTGTCAGCACAGTCCTCTGTGATGAGTTCATCCTGTCACAGCCACAACTTTCAGGCCCACCAGCTTTCCCTTTGATCTCCTCCCTTAACAGAACACATCTGTCAGGTTTACAAAACTGACACACAGCTATCAGATTCGTAAGCTTGAAAGGAAAAAGAAATAGCTCTTTCATGAAACCGAGGATGAAAACAAGAACATTCTGTCATGCGACTTGTAAATACAATAATAAAGCCATTGCAGAAGAGAGGAAAAGAAAATTATATGCCATTTTCTAAAGTTAATTTTATACACAGATGTTCTGTAAGTTGCACTATTACCAAAATAAAGTAGCAAAAAATAAAGCATGGACTTCATTGGAGCCATAATTTCACTCTAAATCTTCATATTTCAGAAGTCTGTATTAAAGATATCATTAACTACTCTGACACCAGTAGTGAAGTTTCTACATGACCCGTTATTGTGCTCCCAAGGTAGGTCTCATTTCTTCTGTTTTACTGGTTGCATTGGTGAGACACCCAGAGATCTTTAAGCTAATCAAGACTCTGTGCTATACAGTTACAGTAAATTTTAGTTTCCACTCCAGTGATTTTATAAACAAATGTTGAGACAGAGCAGATGAGGAGCCAGAAGATGAAGGTATCTGTAATAATGGAGTGATTCAGTTTTGTTAAGCTGGCTTTTCTAGGTGAATTATTTTGTCTCTTATCAGCTGGGACAATTTTCAAGGTGGTAAAGCAGATGAAGAATTTAATTTGCAGTGACATAATGATGTGGTTCTGAGGACTTTAGTCAATGTTCTCACATACAAAAGGACCAGAACAGGAGTATAGATAAGGGAGTTTATAAGAAAACCCCTCCCTGAGACTGGTAAGATTTATAAAAAATATTGAAAATTAATACCAAAATTGGTATTGATGCATTGAGATATTTCACTTCAATATGAAACTAGGTGTTTCAAAATTACTACATCTAATAATCCAGATCTCACAACAAATGCTTGCTTAGCTCTGTCACTGGCACATGTTTGATTACATACACCTTCCACTGAAGAAGAGTTTAGAGTGTTCTATTAAGTATTGGTATTTAACGACTCTTAGATATGAGTGCAAGATGGTTATGAAAGGGGAATAATGAATGCAAACATGAAGCCCATAACTATTTAATAACTTCAGCCATATTTAACACGAAAAGAAACAAACCAATCCAAAGTTTAGACCTCAGAACAGACAGTTCTGTTACTATGAGTTGACATTGCCAAAATTCAAAAAGGGACAGGCTGTAAATACAAGGCTCATGAGACAGGAAGTACCAACTGGTTACTTTGGTGTATCACTAAAACAAATGAAATGGACACTATTAGAAACAATGAAGATTTCAAAAGACACTGGGAAAGTAATTAATCTTGAATATTTACTGTGTAACCAGTTAATATTACCAGTATCTCATCAGAGTATATGTCTAGATATATGTTTCAGAAATGCCTAATTTGGGTTTACCTAAAATTTCATCTTCAGTTTAAGAGTTGTGTATTAAACTCTGATTCAGTCCTTCCCTAAATGCCGACTGCTAGACTTTGCAACATTAATGAAGACTTTCAACATAGCTTTTATCTGCAAATTATTTACTTCACAGATCAATTTTTATAGTTGTACTTGATATCTTGAGAAATGTCTCTATGCTTTATAAACTCCAGATAGAATTCTGCTAGTCTAGGTATGATGAATTTACTTTGGAGAGATCTCTTCACTGACTTAGCAAGCATTAACACATTATATTGGATATCCAATTTACTGTGAAATTTATTTTGTTTTTAGAAAAAACAACAGCATCTGCCTCAATTTACTTCAGTAAAAATACTCTATATTCTGGTTTTGTTAATTTTTAACCCTTGGACTCGTGTAATTGAAAAGTGACTTCCTCTGGTACATGGACAGACTAAGAAAGAAAGAGAAGGAAAAAAACCCACCAGAAATAGTGTAAAAATTATATTCTGACCTAAGACTTTGCAGTAATCTCTTCCAATTAAAAAGGAAGTACCTTACTGCTCTTTCTCTATTGTATATGCTCCAACTAAAATATTTATTAATCATTGACTGAACTATACAACATGTAATCCTTTTAGAGTTCATATTTGTAATGCTCTCTTCTTTTCTGTTTTCCCATACTGCAGTCTAGGACAACTCCATAAACCTATGATTAATTCTCTACATATGGTTTACACAGAGTTTTTGTTTGAATCTTTATTAAAATTGATATATCACAGAATTACAAGCCATGCTGTGAATCTGTTTGGATATGAAGAACAAATCTGTACATAAAGCTGTTCATGTTTCACAGAATCACAGAATGTTCTGAGTTGGAAGGGGCCCACAAGGACCATCAAATCCAACTCCTAAGTGAATGGCTTGCACAGGGATCGAACCTGCAACCTTGGCATTTATTAGCACCAGGCTCTGACAAATTGAGCTAATCTAATTATTTACAGTATAATTAAACAATATGGAGATTTATTTTAAATCAATAGCGCCACAGGCCTATATCATTGACACAGTACTAACAATTACATTGACCCAGATAATCTGATCTACGTGCAGCAATGCTGTGCTCTGCAATGGAATTATCATTACATTTTACACAGTCACAGCAAAGATGATGACATTAGGAAACTGACCATTAAATAGAGTCCATTTGCAATGGATTGGGAATAGGTTTTATTGGCCATAATAAAAATTACATGTATAAGGTTTGATAGTTGCATAAGGTGAAATGGCCATCAAACTCTTTCAGTGCTGTATCCTGGGTTCATCAGTATGGAGAGCTTCCTTTCATCAGTGTCATGGTCACACATGGCATGCTCTGGAAAGGTTCTTACTTCTGGAGAGAGGGTGTTTCTGTCAGACACATTTTGTATCATTTTCCATGTCTCATATCACTGAAATACAAACTAAGCAGCCACTGAGCTGCTTAGTTGGTAAAATTTTTAAAATCTTCAATTTCCAAGAATCATTTTGCTGTTGGCAGATGTCCTTTACGGGTCATAAAACAAATTCTTAATATCTTCTTTTTGGTGGTACTGAAATAATAAATATGTATACATATACTTAATATAAAATGTAAATTATACTGATATATGTCACATATTTATTATATAAAATATGTAGATGTAAGAAGTCGTGATAACAAAATATTCCAACATTTCTCCCTTTTTTCTGCTGCTTATTAGAAGCTTCCCTGCAGTTCTTTTATACTCTTCAAGAAGTTGCTCTTCTCCTCACCTCTTTTTTTTTTTTTTTCTGATCTTTAGTTCCTGTTTGCTTATTATCATTGATGAGCTTGTTGACTGACTAACAGATAGCTGTGGCTGCAAATCACATCTCTTCTGCAGTTTGTTCTTTTGGAATACCAGCCTCCTAATGTGGAAGGAAATTAAAGAGAGTTTCCTAATTGAAACAAATTGTTCCAGCAATGCCAGTCGTTTGCACAAGATCCTGTAGAGAAAGCAGCACAGATTTCAAAGGAAAAGGGCAGGTATGTAATATTCATCTTAGTCACAGCAGAGTTTTGGGAACTTATACATCTAAAACTGAAGTTTTCTTGGATTGTGTGGTCTGGTGTTGAGCTTCTTTAGAGCCTTGGCTGATTTGTGACAGAGGAGATTAACTTTATCACTACCACTGGAACCTACAAATAAATTCTTTCACCAAGCCAGATATCAGTGAGAGAGGTACCCTTCCCTTAAACTTGGGAAACTTGGGTCATTGAAATCCTATTCTGCGCACTGTTGTCAACATCCAAACCCTGCTCTAGATAAACCTGGCTGCCCTATATTGCATTTTAAATTTTTAAAAGTAGTATTGTAGATGTGGTGGTTTAAGCATAGATAAGGTAGAGTTCGTAGGGAGAACTGACATCTTTTGTTGTGCCAAATGATATAGCTGACAAAGAAAGGAGTGCTGCAGAGGGATTTTTAATCCCTTACGGTAACAGCAGAACAGAGAATACTAAAGAATGACAAAATTGAGCTGAGATTTTTCTTCTTCTGGGAGGCAGGGAGGGAGAAATAGAAAAAAAGGACTTTTATCCTCCATTGTGTAATGGGATTATACAGAGGCTAAACATTTGGGTGTCTTGCCCACTCATGAATGGAAGCAACGTGTCTAACAGCCATTTCCAGAGAATCCACCTGAAAAAAACTACTCTGTAGAATATCTGGAAAAGACTGTATCCTCACCCAGGCAGGTAAAACTCCCCAGTGCATAAGACTGTTGTGTGCATCCTTTTGGAGAGAGGGAGGCAAGAAGGCAGTGAGAGTGACAAAGGGAATGTAAAGAGTCCTAGGTCTTTTTGGAAGCAGAAAAATTTTAGCTGAAATTCAGGACACCTAGCAATTTGATTTACTTGTCTGATTTATTAATATCCTGAAATGTATTGCAGGAGATCTGCAGAACTTTACGTGTCTCCTCTCAGCTAACCAAGAGTCCTTTCAGTGGTCAGTAATTACTTTCTTTGATCTTTGTTTAAAGCCCTCCCTCCAGTAAATTTAGTTTTTTTGTCTGAAAGAGTTTCAGGAGTAGCATTCAAAAATTTGTTCTTAAAATACACCTAAAGAAATTGGTGAATAACCTGCTTTGAAATAGTACCTGAAATAGGGTAGCAATACTTACCATTTTCTCACTAGCCTTGAATATATTACAGAACCAGTTAGGTACTTGTGAAATACAGAGTTATCTTGAACTTGTTTGACTTTCCAAATCTTTTAACTGCATTTATCTGCAATATATAACTAATTCTGAGATGCTGGGTACTGCGTAGATTTGGTATTACAGTAACAAAACCTCCTTTTCAGGTTATTTGTAAAGCCTCTGTGATGAAGCACTTTATCAAAGCATATGGAGTGACAAAGCTGAGAGGAATTTAGGTTTTATTTTCCTATAGAAAGAAAGCAAACTGCCAAGAGGAATAGAAAACAAACAAGACTACCTGCAGTATATTCTGTACAAGAATATTTTAAAAAGTCTGATATTTTTATACGCTTTCTGTGTGATCTATGCCTTGATCTTAAATAACAAATCAATCTACTAAAGCAACAGATACCCTAAATTTGCATATCTCACTGAATATTCATGAGACATGTATTTAAAAGGCATTCAGATGCAAAGGCTTCACTGAGTGTCTCTGTAAAGGCCACCTAATACTTTGCATTTCTGTGAATGTTTCTGAGTTAAGCAGATAACACCAACTTCCAGCTTTCTCATTTGTCATAGTAGGAGCGGTAAGAAAAGCTAAAAAAAGGAAAAAGATTCCCAGCTACCCACTTGGCCTGAAGCTATTATATAAAGATTCCAAATCTAAAAACCGTGCTAAGATCAATCCTCTAAGAATAAAAAATCAGGTAATTTTTAATTATTATTATTTTATTGAAAAAAACTGGTTGCTTCACTGTCAGTCCATCTAGAGTCTTTTACAATTTTTTGTCTGATGCTATTTAAAACAAGGCCAGAGTATCAAAGGCAAGCTGCCACAGATCAAACTCAGTAAAGCTGACATTGCAGAAGTAAAATGAAATCAGGGAACCATGTCTCAGAACACAGGCTATTGATGCACACCATTATTTAACTGGAGTTTGTAAAGTTTTTATATTTTCGTAGAGTTTCAGATCAGAAGTCATTATTCACCTAATTTAGTCTCTTTTATATCACAGGCCTTTGTGGTTCGTACTACCAGTGTCAGGAGATCTTAATTAGACTAAAGCATTTTGTTGCTTAGAGACAGCAGAGGCCACAGAGATTTTGGTGTCATCAAGACATCAGTCTTGGCAGGAGGTTGGACAGGTCGTATCTACGCAGATGATTTCAGCAGGTAAGTACAGCCTGCAGAGGAGGTGCTAAACCTCCAAGTCATGTTCTACATCGACCACCCTTTTCCAGGCAAATTTCTTTTTGACACCAAAGTTGCTTTTGGCAAAATCTGTCGGTTTCACAAGACAGGTTTACTTGTCCATGTTTTCTCTTTTGTGGAAATCAGAGTACAGGGTTCCTGGACTGCTACCCTCCATGTGTTTGGGATACGGATAAGAATTATTCCTTCATCTTAAGAGAGTGGGACTCCTTTTTGGGCTGTGAAGTATAGCCAAAGAGACTGTAAATATGTGAAAAGGCCAGATCAAATACAATAATTTTTAGAAAAACCTAGCTGCAGTAGTTCATCCCTTTCAATAAACTGCTTCTTCCTTTGGCCAATTTGTTGTTCTTCGGCCAGAACAAATCCTCCATTCCACCCAGGTAAACTTCAGCATCCATATGGAAAAGATTTACCCAAGAAGATGACAATGTTAAACTCTGATACAGAAAACTGACAGTAATTCTTGTCTTTTATATGAAGTGTCAGAGGCATATGAGGAAGTCTGTCAACCTTCATCTTATTAAAGCCCTAGACTGGAAAGGATGAACAGTAAGACTCATCAATCCCCAAATTCCAAGGCCATAGGCAGCCCTCATTTTGGGAGTGATATAAAGCTGGATTTTTTACACACTTCCAAGTGCTAGCCAGCTCTAAAAAGGTCCTAGCCATGTTGGCTGTGAGAACCTACCTTTTCAGTTTAAACACATATACGTACACATGAACAGAGGCCTTTTCCTTTTTTCACCTGTGCTAAATGCTCATTTATGAAGACATCTGAATATTTTGACTTCTGTTCAAGCTGTAATTTTTGAAGTATGAGGTGTTGTCTGTAATTTTCTTAGATTACAAGTATTTCACAAGGTGATTGATTTTTAGAGAATGATGAAAAGACCATAGCAAAGATGCCTCTAGCTCATTAATATATGACTGGGACAAAATCAAGTATCTTGTGCTTAAGACAAACAGCTTTTATTTTTTTTTTTCTGGAATACTCTGGATATTTTTACCAATTGGAAGCTTAGAGAGCTAAAGACACCATTTTTATATCTGAATTTCCTGGTTTGATTTTTTTTTCCCCTGAACTTGCCTAGTGCTTTTTTTGGACCTATATAAAGATACCACCCACAAAAATCTTTAAGTCAAGAAGTTATCTCACTTAACCAGAGTGCTGTTAAGAACCACTTCATTTTTTAGGTGACTTTTCTTCTTGCTAGTTTCATTTGATGCCTCTAGGTCTTAACCTGAAAGACACAGTCAGTAGTTGATCTCTCTTCACATTCTCTTTTCCTCTCTCTTTTATACACCTCAGCTACATTCCTTCCAGTCATCTGGATAATTAACTCAAAATTACTTTATCTTCAAGAATTTCATTATACACTAGTAGTTCCACTAATTTATAGGGGATAATTGTCAGGCTGATCTGCCTATAATTCCCCATGGTTTTGGAAGTTGAATATATTAGCATGATGTTGGCTGGACAAGGCTGTCTTCAGAAGGTTTTAAATTTTGCAAGATTTGTTAAAAAAGTATCATTAGTGGTTCATCAGTCTCCTAAGCTACTTTGTTTAAGGCTCTTGGCTAAAGATTTTCAAGCTGCTGGTTTGAAAATACTTTCTTTTATCAACAAGAGGGTCTTCCTTTCTTGCTCCTCAGCATCACCATCATGCTCTTTTTCTATTCCAGCTGTAGAACAGAAGTATCTGCTCAACACACTCTTCTTTCAGAAATTCTACCAACTGCATCAAACAGTTGATCTACACAAACCTTGGAATTTTCTGTGTTTCTTTTGCTAGAATACTGTTCTTCAGTGAAAATATTCAGAGCAGTTTCTGACAATCAGACCCTTTCAGGTCAAAGATTCAAAATTCAGGCCTCTGAATTCCCAAGTTGCCTTTTACAAATGTGTGTTAGGAAACAGACTGAGTAAAATTTTGTGCCTCAAGGGCAGGAGGCACATGCTTTTAATTAGAATAGAAATTGCCATGTTGTTGTATACTCACATAAAGTCAGTAACCTTTTTTTTTTTAATATTCTGCAAAACTTTTTCTGTAGTGTAGGTGATTTGCTGTTAAAGAACTATTCACTGAAAATATATCCTTAAGACTAGATTAAATTACAGCTAAAGAAACACAGAGAAACAAATATTTTGTGCTTAAGTAGTGCCATAGAAATATACAATTTTTCTTTGGTCTCCTAAAACATACACATAGGAGTTTTTGAACACCTGGTATAATTACACAACATTCTACTGTAAAAAAAAAAAGAAAACCCCTTTATCCATCCACAAGATTCCTTAATTGGCCTAGGAGTCTTGGATGAAAGAATTATCTTGCACAGCTGTTAGTAGCATTGCATAGCATGTTTAGAGTAGACAGAGATATATGGCACTATAATTGAGAGTTTACTTTTCTTCTATATATTGTTTTAAGTTAGAAGATCAATTGGACATCTCCAAACTCTGGAAGGGAGAAACTCCAAACTCTGGAAGGGAGAAATAGATCTGTTTCTACTTCCAATTATTTTTATTCTGCATGACATGCTGAAACCTGTCATAGCTAAGACCAGATTGTCCAGTTTTAATATGGTTCACTCTCTTTCATCAAAATAACTTCTATTACATTTTGTCAAAATAAATGACACTGCTAAGGTGATTGGAGGCATGTATCTCAGTTTATTGTGAGCCTGGAAAATTAGATGTAGAGAAATACCCAGGTAACTTATTTACCTCAAATTAATCACGCAAACAAAAGAAAGGATGCTTCTGTGGGCAAACTTAAGTTGCCTCTTCATGGAAATCTTTCTAAAATGGTAGTGGTCCTGGGAATTGCAGAACAAAACTAGGCAGTCACCTGCAGTGTTGCTGCTGCTAGTTGTCTAGACAGCAGTCTCAAATGACTGGGTTGCAACCTGTCTGCCTTGGAGATAGAAGTGCTGAACTTAATGGCATACAGGGCACGCGATGGTAGGATAATGGAGTGCAAACACACATGAACTCAGGAAATAAGGTATGAAATCTCTCCCTGAAGTAGAAGCTTGCCCCTGTTTCCTTCATGACAGCCTACGGTTCTCTAAAATGTCTCCACTTTACTCACTCCCAATAAGTAGGCCATTACACATACTCTGACAATATGCTTCTTTTCCCTAATTACCCAGTTGTAATTAACACGTATGCCCTTGGTCCAACACTGACCAGCAAATGAAGCTGAAAAATAGAGTCAATGATTTTGCCTTTCCAGAAAAAGAATGAAACATATGATTTTCCTCTCTACACGCCAATTTTTATACTTTTGAGGAGGAAAGATACACGTGCTGGAGAGTCTGTGTGGGGAAGGTAAATTGTTCTGTAGAAATAAACAGTGACTGCTTCCAAAGAATCCGTGTATGCGTGTGTGGGTGTGCACATGGCTGTGTGCATGTGGGGAAGAGACATGAGCTTGAGAGGTTGTTGGTAGGTGTGGGGATGTGTTGGGGGTTGTCTACAGGCTCCTGACAGGAACTGACAAAAATGTAGAAGGGAAAAGGTGGTTGCTGTGGAAGGCTAACAGGAGCAGAGAGGAGACTGAAAGCAAGTTGTACAGGGAAAGAGGGAAATTAATTAGATGGGAAAATATGCCCAGATAAATACCAGAGTAACATAAATTTAAAGAGGAAACAAATACAGTTAAGCAAAATGAAACAAAGCAAAAAATCAAGAAAAAGTTTAAAAAACACCAACACATGCAAGGAGACCTAAGAGTTGAAAAAATGTTTACTTAATGAAAGCTTGAGGCAAATATGTTTTCTCTGTTTTAAAATGTTAACCAGGAACAAATTACTAAAAGAGAAAGAAGTCTCATTTCCTAGTTTGCCTGAGGCAGCAAAGGGCCCACAGCCTGGGGATGAAGGAACATTATTTAGCAGAAATTGGTGTTCAGAAAGAGCTATGATCCTTTGTATTGTGAGTGAATGCAATTGTCAGGAAAGAAAGATACATTTTTTCTGAGCTGGAAGATTGCACATCAGTAAGCACTTTTGGTCCCACTGCTCTTTGATTTCATCTGCAGGACCTCCTGTTATATCAAGACACAAGACATGCCTTTCTGGGATGTGCTGCTGTAAAGCAGAAAGCTGGAAGAAGCTGCAGTGGTTATGAATGATTAATGAAGGCCAGAGTAGAAAGATGATTTTTTTTTTTTGATTGTTTCTGATATTGATTATCCTTCACCAAGCCTGTCCTGGCAGCTTTAGGTCATAAAGATAAGGACATGCTTGAAGACGTAGCATTAACTTTAAGGGTCATGAGGCGCTAATGCTCCTGAACTAGTCATGGAAGCCCATTGTCTTGTGAATGTGGAGTCCTTCTTTGCAGCTATGAAAAGTTGCATGAAGAAGGTAGGACAGCATTCCACATTGTTATGGAATCAACTTTCTCCCAAATCAGTATTTTTTGAGTGGGAGTTACAAACTTGCATTTGTACATATGTGGCAAGACAAGAGGGTCTATAAATCTTGAAAAAAACTTAAGTAATGGGAGAAGCTAAGGGACAGGTATAGGTTCCCTATTCATTGACCTCCAGAGAGTGGAACATGACTTTACCTTGGAACACTATTCCAGGCTGTCAGCTTTCTGCATATTCAACAGCAGCAGAACAGTCCAATGCAATTTTATTTTTACTTTGAGTTACTCCTTTCAACAGCTGTGTTTTGCTCTGATAGGAAAGAATGCATCAATTAACTGGAACAGCTTCTGTCCTTTGCTTTAGCCTCACTAGTTTTTTCATGCTCAGTTATTTACTTGGACTCTTTAGCAAGGCAAGTGTACACTCCTTTTCTGTGCCTGTTTCCGATTTGTTTATTTTCAATGAAAGCAGATGCACGTTAGAACCACAGTTTTGGGTAATTTAGCATGTGCCAAATTACAGTGATATCTCCAGTGCTTTGTGCAACTTTACATCAATGCAGAAACGGTTGATTACTTCCTGTTGTCTTAGCAAGCACAAGAGTAATTATTACAGTAATGCATATTGTTACCTTGATGTTGTTTACACCCAAGTGTTTTTCATCCAAAAGCAAAGTAAGCTAAATAGCTGTAAACTGCAGCCCTGAGTCAATACTGTATCCAGCAACAAAATTAAAAAAAAAAAAAAAAAAAAAAAAAAAAAAAAGAAGGAAATGCAGGCTGTACACTGGCAAATGAGAATGAATACATTGAATATAAAGTAAAGTAATAAATTAACACTTCTATTTCTCTGCCTCAGTGTCCCAGAAAGCTGTATACAGATGATAGCGCAGCATGCTACTGATTTGTTGCAGCTACTTCTCTGTTTTCTGACAGAATGTAGCCCACTACAATTTTGTCCTCTATTTTCACCTCACTTTTTTACAGCTCTAAACCTCAACATTACACTCTTTATTAACATTTCTGTCAAATACCTACCTTTTTCAAAAAAATTACAGTAATTCCAATTTATAATTCATCTTTAAAAAAGAACAAAAACCTGTGTATTCTGGGAATATAAAATTTCTTTTTCTTATTAAGCTATTCAGATGTCAGTGCAATTGTTATCAGTAGGACTGCAATCATTACAGATTTTGGTTGATATGCAAAAGGGTGTTATAAATGTGAATATAACTATAGGATTTTTTTCATTTTCAGAGTGCAGACACATTGAAATATGCATTTAAATAGTTCCTTGGTTTCAGTTTTCTTTTCAAAGCAATGATCTTAAGCAGAAATTCTTTGGTGCCCTGGAGATTTAGGTTTGCCTGAGTCAATGGGCATCCAGATGTTCTGAGGCTTACCTCTGTGTTTAAAAATCTACTGTGTTTAAAATCTCTGGATTTGAAAACCTTAGCTGAGGACTTTGGCAAAATCTGGGAAGTTTTCACCTTTCCTCTCTTAGGTTCCTAAGCAAAATCAGAAAGATACTAATTTTCATTCTGAAAAGCTGTGTTTCAGACACATGGAAATAACATTAACTCACAGCCTAACTACCTGCTTTAGCTACTGTTTGGTGTAAGACTGAAATTGGGTTTTGTTGGATGTCACTAGAGTAATTACTGTATTTTTAGAGATCATTACATTAGTATGCTTTGGTATTTGCTATCCAAAATAAACTGTTCATTAACAAGAGGTCAGGTTAAGGAAAACACATAGAAATATTGGCTTATAATGCATGAGCATAGATAACACAGATACTGAGATTTAGCCAGGTTTGCATGTTAGCTGTCTGAGAAGATCCTATTTAATCTCTATATTTAAGACTAAAATTAATATTCTATTTCCTACCAGCAGTCACAGGTGGCAGTCACAGAACAGAACCTTAAGAATGTACTTTGTTTTTCACAGTACCATAATTCAAAGGTTATTTTGCAAGGTTTCATTTTGATTTAAATTTTCTTCATCTGTTTTTCCTTTTCCCCACTAGTTGTGTGTTTGAACTATGTGGGAAAGCACCTTGAAAGCTACAAGACCAGGAAAATAAAAATCAAAGATACAGGAATGATAGGAGTCTTAGTATCCCTTGCTATAGAAGGGAAAGAGAAAACAGAGGAAAAAGTAGGATTTTTAAAGGTATGTTTTTATTTACATTTTGGTGAGACGGTAGCAGAAATGTGATTCTTGTAATCATTAACCTGATTTAATATAAATTCTACTTCTTGAAACCTATCCTTTTTAGAGCAGGAAATTAATTTGGTGACTTAAGATATGTAATTCTGATGGGGTTCAGTATTGATTTTTAAGGATTAACAATAGTGGCATGAAATCAGGTAGCATTTAGAACTCAAACTTTAAATCTTGGTTTGATTGTACCTCAGTTTATTAAATGGCCAGATAATAATTATAGTCTAAGACTGTCACCATCAAACCTATTGTCAGGAGAAGTGTGTTTAGAGTGGAGCTTGTTCATGTGAAATGGACATATGGATGCACATAATTAATCCTTACAAATATTTCTCTCTTTTTTTAAACCCCACCCTTTTTTTCTCTTTTGTTTTGAGCATATTTTCTGGATAGTCCTCTATTTATTCCTTTTTTATATAGTCAGTATCTTGTTCAAACTGATGTCTCTGGTTTTATTTCTTGAGCATTTAGATCACTGAGCTTTATTCCTAGTGTTTCTAATTTTGCATTTATAATCAGGCTCAGCTAACCAAACTCTTCCAAAATTTATGAAAACTTTTGAAAGTCACTTATCAATTTTACAAGGCAGAAGGTTTTGTACCAGTGCAGACCTGGATACATGTTACTATATTTTTTTAACATGTATTGCAAGCCATCTATTAGCAAGCCAGTAGTAATACACATCTTCTGGATCATACTGCTATGTTTCTTTCCCAAACCCATGAAAAACAGGACAACACAGAAAATTCTTAGTCATTCTGTTACAATAAATGTGCTTCCTAAAAGGCAAACCAAAGCTATTAGACTTCATAGTCTCCTTCCAAGGCTGACCTCGATGAACTTGTGTGCATTATGCGGTAGGGCTATTCAGCCTTCTCTCTTCCTGACGCCAAAATGTAGAGCAAATTAATTATTAAAATCTCATTAATACATTTAATGTTATTGTTGGAAGTGGAAACCAACACATGGACAGGAAAATTTTAGTCCTGCTCTGTAATGGACTGGCTTAATTTTTAGTTGCTTCAGATGTGAAGAATGCAGACTTAGAAAATTAGATATTGTTCCTTTCTCATGTGCTGCTGAACCTTCAAGAAAAAATATAATCCAATGTGAACCTTGGTTATGTTTATGTTTTCTTTTCCTCTTAATAAGGGTAGTTATCATTTTAGTGGAATGAACACATTTATTTTTTAAGGGATTCATCTTAGATGGTCATCTACATATTGCTCAGTAAAAATACATTTAAAATACATTTTCTTGGCTCCTTAGCCAAGAAAAATTACCAAATATGTGCATGGTTCTCTCTGCATTTGTGAAAATAACTTTTCTATGTCAGTCAAAATGTCGAAACAAAGTACCATATAAGTTTCATACAATGTAACAGGAGAAAGCCACAATCAAAATTTTTGACATTTTTAAGCACTGGCAAGGAATTTCACTGACTAACTAGAACCACACCATGTACTTTGACGAGCAGTATAGTGTAATTGTATAATTGTCTTTTGGCTCTTTATTCAAAATCAGAAGCAGCTTATCAAAGCTCAAAGCTACATATTTAACCAACTAAGGGTTTGTGTGTGATATGCTCATTTACTGTTGGTGATTTTTTCAGTATGAAGCAATATAAACAGAAGGAGAAGGAAATTCTAGCTGGAATGTGTAGAGCATCAAGGAGGAGCTGGGCTGGTTTCAGAATTAGCTCTTTGGAATGTAGGCCCTTTGTTCTGGGAAGAGTAGAAAAGTTTGCAAATGCATTTTAGATGATTATAAAAGAGTAATTTTCCATACTACATTTAGAGCTCTGTTGTTGTATGTCTTGCATCAATACTAGACAGTCCCTTCATGGCACTGTGAAGCACTCTCGTTCCTTAAAGTGTTTGAGGAACAGAATCTTACGGACACCAGCAAAACAAGAGAAGCTTGAAAAAAATAACCCCACTCTGAAACAACTATGGAGTGTCTACCTCACAGCAGAATCCTGGCAGTCCTGCTTTATACTGAGTCAACTTTTAAATGGTTCCTCAAGTCCTTATTGGATTGTTTATGTATGTATTACACCAATTTTTTAATTAGGTATGCTCTATGTGCTGGGGTCAGGATGGCAGGAAATTATACGGGTAGGGCTTAGGATAGTAATAATGAAACAGACTTTCATGGTTGCTGCTGCTAAAGCCTCCACGGTTTCCCAGCAAGGGACTGCAATTCTGCTCGCAGTTGTTTCCTCATGTGCAGCACACAGCAGGATCATAATCCTGGTTATAGCGATGGGAAATGGGACAGAAAGTGACTGACAAAGAGGAAGACCCCTTCTGCACTGAAGCAGCCTGGTGTGCAATATTTTGTCTACTTAGAGTCATCCCTGTGGTCTGTACTAATGACATTATCTCCCAGGAGACCATTATCTGATGATTGCATCCCATCATGGGTTGCTCTGTGTGGGCTGAGTGCTTTTGGAAAATATTATTTTTGTAACACCTGCTACATCCCTGTCTCCTGTTGGAAATTTAATTCCTCTTTTGGCCTGATGCTTTGCTACATTTCCCACAGTCTGTTTTCCTCTGTTGCAAAGCCAGTTTGGTTTCCTGTGTTATAGCTGTACAGGGCTACTGCTCCTATCAACCTTGCCTTGCTCATCATCTCTGTATCAGTCTTATCTGATGTGGTGTCATCTTTGCTGCTGGCATATAAATTACGTTGTTGATTCTCTATGGTTTCTCTGAATTGAGTTAAGGCTTTTAAAAGCATGGGATCTGGCTCTGACAACTTGCCATTCCTGGAATCCATGACTGTCTTGTCTTGTATTAATTCATCTTATAAAACCTGCTATTTCTGCGTTCAGCAAGAGTATGAGCTACCCTGTTAACATCCTGTACTGGTATTTCTTCATTACATCTGTCAATATTTTGCTGAAGGCACTTGCTCTTAGATACTTCTTCTTCCTACACAATTTTTTCATTTCTCTTTTTCCCTCTCTGTCGTTGCTGGGGAACTGCCTATTTACATTTTGCTGTGTGGGGCAAGTTGTTATATTTGTATCAAAACATAGCTGAGATGAAAATTGCTGTTTTCAAACCAGAATTTTAAACCCAGTATATTTATATGTTTTTACATATGCCGTATACTTATAACAAAATCACAGGGCTGGATTTTCATATGGCTTGCATTAAGCTTCCTGTGTCTCCTGGAGGGTTTCCCACTACTTTATTAAAATCATATGCCTTAATTTTTCATAATTAGAAAGATATTTGAAATGTATTAAAATATTAAAAATGTGTTAAGATAGGATATGTTTTATCTTACAGCCTCATTCTAGCTATTCTCAGTTTTCTTTATCCGTATTTTTGAGGGATTAGTCATTCTTACCCACTGAGGTGAGTTACTTTTCTAACACTTCATATTAAAAGTGTGGAAAATGATACAGTTAGATGCTATTCTTTTTGTCCAAAAAAGCTACATAAAGAAAGCCCCATTTTAAAGACTTTAGGGCTTCTGAAATGTAAGAAGAAACAGAATTTTAAAAAGAGAAAACATCTAAAGGCTAATTTTTGTCTGCCTGAATCTTAAAGCAAAAAGCAGTCTTAAGAAAAGCATCTTAGATGAACAGGGCACCTTAAATTGCAAACTGAGAACTCATGTTACAAAGCCCTTTCATTTTCAGAACTGTATGCAGAAATTACTGTGAACCTTTATGCAGGTTTCCCTTTTTCAGGGCTTTTTGAAGTTCTCCTTTAACTGTCTGCTCTGCATCCTGATTGAGGTTCAGCACATTTATATCCAAAGGAAATCACATCACGGCTGAAAGTAAATGGCATTGCTTCAGAAGACTACTGCTTCTTAAAGAAATAATTTTTTCAACCTCCTTTTGATCTTCCAAAAGAAATATTAATATAATTATTTGAAGCAGAAAAACCTTTAAGCTTTCAGCCGTTACTATAACCTATAAAAATATCCCTTTGTGATAAATTAATTACCTTTTCAGTTCATGTATTCATTTAAAACTGTCTGTGCAGAATCCCAGTGTTACCTGTACGTGTATCATTGGGTCCTACCTGTAAGTGGGAGCTTGAACAAGGTTAGGCTATCTTTTGCTTCTGAACATTTTAAACCAAGTTACCCTTTTCAAGTGACCCCGGAGTGGAGAGGGATGGACTATCTCACCCAGCTGTCAAGAGCAATGATTTATAACTTTTTTCTGAATCTACCTGAAAAGCCTGAGATTCTTTCAAAAAACGATTTGCTGGCAAGTTACAGTTAACAGTTGGGGAGGAGGGATTTGGGTGGGATCATTTATCTTGTTTTGGTTTTTTTCTTTTTTTTTCCCCCCACAGAAAGTATCAGGCTGATTTTCACGCCAAATTGGAGTTCTGGCCTGTGAAGAGGGGCTAGGCAGTATATGCAGTGGAGGTCACATGGGTTTTTTCTCCTCTTGATGATCTACTTGGCAGAATCTATCACATAGTAACCCTCAAAAGGGTCTCTAAAATGTCCACAATGGCTATTGACTGCTGTGAATTGAATTAAGGGCCAGTTGCTGGAAACAACTGTGTCCATAGTGTTTTCACCAAGGCACGTCAATATGAGATGACTTTTGCTTTTTTATTTTGTAAGAAAATGCAAAATCTATCTTTGAGCCCAAGCCTTCCCATAAATGCTTTTAAACATTAAACTCATTAGACTTTTAAATAAAATTATACTACATACGAAACTTTCTGCTTGCCAGCCAGCAAAAAGAGAAGAGAAATATATTTCTTATATTACTCCTTGGAAGTAGCAGTTAGATTCTTTGGTATCCACCTGAACACAAAGATCAATTTTCAGGGTGAGCTGAGGTTGACAGAAGTTATTTTAAACTGGTTTCTCATTTGAGAAGCTGCATCTCAGTTGAGGTCTCTGATTCAGTTGAACAGGAGGGGAAAAAGCCCTAACAAAATATTGTCTTTTAAGAATAGGCCCCTGTGTCCTTCTACCTCTGTCAGGCAATGCCCTATGTTCATTTATTACCTTCAGCTGTCTTTGAAAGCTGTGTTCCATTCAGAGATTATATTTGCCCTGAAATGAGTGTCTTCCACTTGTAGAGTGAGAAGTTTTGGTTTCATCACAATCAGTTATCTTTTGTGGGCAGAAATATGTCTGTTCTTTATTAAATATTACACCTTCCATGAATGGGAAATCTCTCAACTTTAAAGGAACATTTAAAGACTTTCTTTCTCATACAGTGGCTTTCTTTTTCTTTTCAATGAAGAAAAATTATCGTAACAGGCTTTATAGGATCTTTAGTGAATATATTCTTTTGTCAACAACAATCCAAGTTATCATAATGCATCAGATCCCCTTGAGCCCATCGTTTATGTTTTTATTAAATTAAAGAAAATAATTTTTTTAAAATTCCATTTTTTAATGGAAAAGCCAGTAGCATGGTGTTTCTCCTAGTATTCCCCTACTGAAATTTATTCTGATTTGACACATGTAGCAAAATTTCTTGCAGCTTAATCCCACATGATTCACTGCCTTACTATTTGATTAGTTTCTATGGTCCTTCTTGAGTGTTTAGTGGATACATTGATTACAAAAATATTGCTACGTGATTTTATGTGTTTTGTAAAATATTATTCTAAATGGGTGGGCAAATAAAGGGCATTTTCCTTGTTGTTTTACCAGCAGTCTCATCATTGCTAGCAGCCATAGAATGTGTATAGTAGACAGAAGTCATGACATAAGTTATCATATTAATGTGCTCTTTGGATCTATCGATCATTGAGAATTTCCTTGATCTTTATTTTGGTTCATTTCTGTTGTGCTTTCTGGGATACAGTAAGTTTGGGAAAAGAGTGGTGCATTCAAAAACAATAATTAAAAGTAATAATAAACAAATAATAATGCACAGGAGAACCGTGTGAGAGAATATGATTAAATACACTGCGGACTGGAACATCAGTGACATTGCACTGGAACGGAGAGTTCCCTGGCTGTATGAGGTAAAGCCACCACCACCTTTGCTCAGTGCTGCTAATACCAGAGGAGGCTGCAAAACAGCTCCTTAGTTACAGCCAGATGTTTTTCACTCCAGACCACTGCTATTAAATGGCAGGTATTGCCTGGCACAAGGGTGAGATGCACAGAGCTGTCACCTGCAAAATGTATGTACTTATTGCATTCTATACAGTGCTCCTCTCCCTGGTAGTGTTTTCTGCTCTGCCAGGGATTGTCTTTGCCAGACACTGAGGAAGCTTCTGGCAGCTTCTCCCAGAAGCCACTCCTGTAGCTACCCTGCTACCCAAACCTGGCCACACAAACCCAATACACCCACTCTCACTGTCCTGCCAGGTCCCTTTCAGAAAAGTCAGCATTCATTTCTGCAGCCCGTACCAATGTGCTGTGTGTCTCCGTCCCACAGCAAAACTTACTGCAGCTGCTCACTAAACCTCATGAAATTTTTGTTGGCCCAGCTCTCAGTTTTTTCACTCTGTCTCTCAGGACTCTGTCCTTTGTCATGTCAGACAGTTCTCCAGTGTATTGCCATCTTCAAAGTCCCTGAGAATCCACTCTATGTCATCAGCCAGGTTGGTGATGAAAATGTTGACGAATGTGGATCCCATATTCAAGCACTGACTTAGCAGCAACTGCCATCATGTGCTGGCTCATTTCTCCAGTTGTCCAGCCAGTTCACATTCCACTACATGTCTCCTTGGCCAACCCAAACATCCTTGTTTTACAAATCACAGCAGTGTGGGAGATAAGTTGAGTATCTTCAAAGTACAGAGTATACAGTTTAAAGCAGTGTTATTAGGGGGAAAAAAGCAACTAAGCCAACAAAAATAAAGTACTGTAGAAAGAAGAGAGGGCTAGAGAAGGCTGTAGGGAGAGCTGGGATATCACTCATAACTGCTACTGCTGAGAGTAAACCAGACAAGCCAGGTGCTTTTTATGTGTGTCTTGCCTGAGGTAGAAAGGGAATGAGTGTTTTCTTGCTCTGCTATGATATTTCGGTGGGATTTGCCAATATTTTCTCAACTGAATTGGATGGAGAGTTTGCAGAGCAGAGCTGAGGCTATGTGGAGCACTGAATTGCTCATTGTTTCCTATGTGTGACATCTTTCTGTGTCATCGGGATATTTAGTGGGTTTAGTGGTCTGTATAACCTACAGGGCACTGCTGGAAGAACTTGCCAGAGAAGCTGTTACAGAACATATATTAACTGCTGAAAAGGCCATACAGAGAACTCCTTTGGGCCGTTCAAAGATATGAATTGCTGGTGCAGCTGTGTCTGTGTAGCAATAAAGAGTTTTATGCACTCCAGTCAAATGGCTTTAGTGTGCTAACCTCACTGCAATTGGTCCATTGGAGATAATTTAGTGTGTGAAAGAGAGTGTCTGCAGCACAGAGCAGTAAGAAACTTTCTTGATTGATAATGCAGCAGGGAAAAGGCACTATCTTTCTGGTCAGCTGCCAAGAGCTCACCGTCTGATTCACAAGCAAAGGAAGGTGTGAAAATTCCCTATGGATTAACAAATATCACCCAGAACAATTCACAAAGGCTGTCAGCGTAAGACAGAAGAGGCTTTGACATTTGGCAGGTGTAGGAGAAAGATTATGCTACTTAATTCTGAATTCTCTTTCAAATCAGTCCTGTTGTTCCAAAATGCAGACTGAAACAAAAAATGTCCGAGTCACACACCCCAGGACTCTGTGCACCTTGATCTTTTTGTAGGCTGCCTGCCTGAGAGGTGAATGCTGCTCTTCAGTGGGGCTGTCACAGCTTCTGCCACATTCTAAAAGCTGGGTGAGAACTCAGAAGGTGGGGATAACATCCCACTCCTGCCAGGGGGTTCTCTGTAACCCCTTGTAGAGGCATATTGTATAAAAGTGAAAACAAACATGCCATCTCTCACACAGCAGCCTTTCATTTTCACCAGTGATGTTGTGAATGTTATCTATATCACTGGTTAGAATGCATGGTCTTTGCCTGTTTTAGGATTAGAAAAATGGATATGGAGATATATACATAAAATGTCAATTGATAACAGCACAAAGAATAGGGTAGGGTAGGGTAGGTTAGGATAGGATAGTATAGGATAGGATAGGATAGGATAGGATAGGATAGGATAGGATAGGATAGGATAGGATAGGATAGGAAGAAGAATTGAGATTCCTGCTTTTTTTTTTCAGCAGCTGAAAATTTAAATTCTTTTGCTTTGCAGAAAAAACATATTTCTGAGATTTCTTCCAACTCAGCAAATTTCTTCGGAATACTGCCACAGTCTTTAGTGATTAATATTGAAGCTATGTCACCTGATCTTTTGAATTGCTGCAAAAGATAAGAAATGTCAACAAGGAAATGCTTAATCATATTTTTTTTTAATGATTCAAAAGGGAAAAGAAAATAACCTCTAAACCAAAGGCACATATTTTAAAGAAAATATGACATTTATAATAGTAAATATGCATTTAATAAGCTAAAATTTCATTTTTCCATCTTGTTCAATTTAGTATTAAAATTGCTTCTATTTTAGATGTGCATTTATTAATGGAAATGTTAAAGCAACAGTGATTTCATGAAACATATTTATTTTTTAATAAATGGTTTGTCCATTGAAATTTAAAATCTTAATCTTTCACAGAGAATTGCAGATTGAGTCAGTGTCTGTATTTATATGCTAATGGCTCTGAGGAAGAAAGCAGAATTAACATATAATGCTTAATTATGAGAAAAAAATGCAATAATCCTATAACTTGGAAGTAAAGCACAAACCATTTCTGGTGCATAATAGAGGTTTTAATTATGTATTTTCAGTGTAACAATTCTTAAGTAACAGTTCTGGCACTGGCTATACAAGAGAAGGAAAAAGTCCCAGCGAAGACTATTGGAATATATGAATCTTGTCCGGTTATGATTTTGGCAAGCTCATTTCTTATGGTCTTGTTTGTGCATTTACATCCTGGAGTAGAATGATTTGTCATCAAGTATTTCACATGAGGGTGTTGAATGCTGCTCGATGCCTGCCGTTGTGCAAGGTGTCTGCCATTCCACTATCTTCAACAAAGAATCAACAGGTTTTGGATGCTGGGTTCCAGGGCTATATTTAAGGTCTTTTCCTAGATTCTTATATCCATCATTGTGCCTCTGTGCACTGTTTTAGTGGTCCAGAACAGCACTGGTGCTTCAAGCTGCTCCTGTGGTTTCTCTGCAGGCACATGGTCTTTGCAGGGCATTTACCAAGAAATTGCACTTTGAGATTAAAAACCAAGTGGCTTTGGTCCTGCACTCACCAGTTATTAACTGTGGTCTGTGTGGCAGGTCCAAAATAAAATGATGTCTCTTCTGATTCAGATGGAAATTAATCTCAGAAAAACTGAAGAAATCTACTATTCTTTGCAGAATTTTTAAGTATGTGATTTCTCAGCCTTTTATTTTCAGATTTGAAAGACCTAATAAGAACAAAATTTATCATAATGAGCAAAAGTCCTTCATAACAATGTTTAATCCATTAACCATAACATTTCAGTCTCTCACATCACCTCTGTAGGAAAAATCAATACATGATATAAAGAAATAAAGAAATGCCAAATGGTCTGCGCACATCTATCTCTTTCAGTCTTTGAACAATGGTATTCATAAAAAAGCCTGACTACTGACTTTTGCTGAGGAGCAGTCTAAATATTGCACAAAAACATTGATATCAGGATTAATAAGAAAAACTTTAAAAGATTAAACTGCCAGGCTCTGCAGATTCAGGACTGATATCTGATACTAGAAAACAATTCAAAAGAGAAAAAGCAGCAGCTGACTTACTGTCTGCATATGTGTGTGTGTGTGTGTCCAACTTTTGCTTCATTAATAGTATAATTGGTTTGAAAGTAATTTTAGGTATAGACATATGTTCTAGAGCTGCAGCTTTCTGCTGGCTGGCACCAGGCAGTGCTGTGAAATATTTTTTCATGTTCCTCCACATCCAGTCCACTACCACAGTGTTTGTATCCAGGTGTGAGAATGCTCTTCAGTATGCCTGTTCACAGCAGCTGGCAATCCTAATCCCTGCTTTTAACAGAAGCTGTGCATAAATTTGCTTTACTTGCTTGAGAGTAAAATCTACCCTCAAAGGATACCGCCTTCTAAACCCTGTTTTGTAAATGCAAGTGGGATGACAACTGAGGGATACGAAATGTGCTACTCATATGTCCTATCTGAAGGGACACACTTAAAGCTGCTTCTTACTTGCAAAGTGTCCAATAAAATAGCAGTAGACCCCAACTTTGGGAAATTGATGAATGGTGGGGGTTTGGGTATAAACAAAAAATGTGATTAGTAGCAGAGCAGCTAGAACACAGAAAATACTTTTGTCACTGCTTTCCTCAGACTCTCCGCCCATTCTTTCCCCACAGTTGTTTCCCACACACTGTGCTGGTGAAAGATTTACTTCTGAGGTTACCTACCCCCTGTGCTCTTGATTTTGTGCCTATGTTCATTTCTTCCCCCTATTTATCTTATTCACTAATGTGAAATGTAACTTTTGTGTCAGGTGGCCTTACAGCTACATAAGCCTTCGATGAAGCATTAGAAAAAAAAATCAACATTTGTTGTATTCATTTTAATATCTCACAAAGATTCTTTCTTTTTTTTCTTGAGTCTTTTACAGGACAAAATTCAGAATTCTGAAGGCCTTCATTTGCCTACAGGCCTAATTATGTATTGAAATATTGTCTGAAGTGTGTAAAGATTATAATGTGCACTTGAAAATTACTCCACAATTTCTTTCAATATAACATCAAAAGAAAGCATTTCCAAGAAAAACATTTCCTACACTTCACTGTTTTGGAAAATGTACTCTAAAGAAGCGGAAGATTAAATGTTTGAGTAAATACAGGGCTTAAAAGAGGCAGCTGATCAGAGAGATTGAAGTTGCTTCATTTGAACAGGAAGGTGGGCTCTGAAAACAACTCCTGAAGGATCATGATAGTTACTTTCATAGAGAGAAAACTGAAGAAATAACCAAAAAGTTTAAGAGAACATTTTTAGGCCCTTGATTCATATGTAGATTATACTCTGAGAAGTGTTCAAAGTAATCCATATTTGAACACAAATGTCAATTAACATTTTCTTTTGGTAGAAGTCCCATGCAGCTACATTCCATTCAGATTCCTCCCTCAGAAAGGAAGTTCCCTGTCATTCCAAGTAATGAGACCAGCTTTGCAGTGAAGTGCTGATTAAGCTTCAAAAGGTAATAATACAGCTATGGCACTTTAAAGGCTGATTTTTCTATATGAATAATAGCATTTACAGTTATAACAACTGTGATGAAAATTATGAGGTTAATGAATCCTTGGGGTTCAGGACACATAGTGAGTACTAATTGGGATCAGAATAAGTTTTATCAAAAGCTGTAACACTGAGAAGTGAGCAGCTTTCTGGGTAAGAGTTTTATGCCTTTTACTCTGGGAACCAACAGTAAGTAGTTGGTTTGTAATAATTTCTATTAGTGGAGATTTGGTGGAATGTTATGTGATTGCTTGCTTAGATGATATGTTTTCCTTAAAAATGCAGAGAAAAGATATTTTATATTAAACTAACAACCAGGACCTCTAAGAACATTACACAAGGAAAACTGGCAACTTTCTTGTTTTTATTAAGTAATTCAGAACTAGAACTAATGGTATGACTCTTGAAAGCACCTAAGGGTTCAACTCTTTAAGATCTGTTACATAATTTGTAATCATAGTCTATTAAAACATTAAATGGGCAAATAATAAATCCTTCACTCCACATACATGCTATTTTCCTCTTTTCTCAACAAGATTATAGCCGTAGCAATAAAATATACCAATCATTGACAGCAAAAAAGGGGAGTTTTCTAGACATTCATCTCATCGAGTAGATCAGATAACATCACCATGGAAGTGCCTTTTTAATTGTTACTATCGACCAGAAAATGAGTCAACCCCTTGGTTGACCCCACAGGGGCATTTAATGGGTATGACCATAGTGGGATTTTGTAGATCAACCTGAGCTTTCTTGGCCTGTGCTGAACAATCTAGAGACAAGTTTTGTTACTGGCCATTCCAGAAAGGGATCAACACAAGCTTGGAACTGTGTGCAAGAGACTACAAGGACTGGCTCAAAATCTTTTAGCTAAACATCAAGCCTGCATGTCATGTCTTGTAAGAAATAAAAGGGAATATCTAGGTTTGTTTTAAGCATTTCAAATATGAGGGAATCCAGAACAGCCCTAGTGAAGTTGCCTCACTGGTTAATAATTCTCACTGTTCAAAACAGACCTTATTTCTAAGTTCCATTTTGTGAGCTTTAACTCTCAGTCAAGGAATATAGTTGTATCTTAGCCTGCTATGTGGAAAAGCCCTCTGGTGAAAGATACAGTCTTCCCCCTGTCCGTTCTTATAGATCCCTTAAGCGCGACTTTGATGAGCTAAATAGATTGAACCTATTAAATCTCTTTCTTTAAGGCAGATTTTCCAGTCTTTAAATCATCCTTGCAGTTTGCTACTTTCTCAAATTTTGCAACGTGGTTTTAATCATGTGGAGAATAGACTTAGATATATGATTTCAGTAAACATCTTAAATAATACATTCACTTTGTTTTTGCCCAGATATCAACCTGCTAAACACTGCTAAAGACTGTATTAACTTTTTCAGCTGGACATCCTTCTAAGATGTCAATCTGAAATGGACATTTAGAAAGACTTTTTTTTTCTTTTTTTTTTTCCCCAGAATCACTGCTAGACTAGGACTATAAGTATGGACTATAATCTTTGTTTTAGAAGTATGGCATTGGGGTCAGAAAAATTTTAAATATATGGTGATTAATGAGTTCTGTGATATAATAGCAGTTCACTGCATAACTGAAAAATAATATAAATAACTTCTAAAACATTTTTTAAAAAATATTTACCACAGAGCCTTTAAATAAAGGAAAAGCTTAGCAATTGTCCATGCTTTTCAAAAATGGGTGACACAGACACTGAATATGACTGGCTGGAGAAATGTTATTGCCCAGGCTGTTGTTTGGATGGGACCATTACGTAGTACCTGGTGGTGGTCTGCTGTGTAAATCTGCACAGACTATTTGAAACATGATGATGACATCTTACAGACAGAGTAAAAGTCCCACTCATCCCTATACCCTTTTCAGAATTTGTAAATGAGCCTTTCAGCACACTTTTTTTTTAGTATATCATTGTACACAATCAAGCTGAGCTGGGAGAGTTGAAATTTCAACCTATATAAACTACTAAAGTGCAAGATGACTTAATGGTTTACTTTATATTAGCTAGCTCTAAAACAGGGGAGAAGAAAACATCCTTGATTCCCTACAAATCACTCCCAGTTTCTCTTTATGAGGAACTGAAGCAGATTTGTGTGATTTCTGTGAACATGGCAGAGTGTATCTTCTCATATACATTCTGTTCAGAGTTTTTCCATTAAATAACTGAGAAATACCTACTTGAAAATGTCAAATCTGATTTTATTGAGCCCTCACAATGAAACCAAGTATGAAAAAGAGAGGTCTTTGTGTTTTTAAACCATAGACATAAATTTGTATTATAACACATTAGAATTTTAATGTGTTTGATGTATTCTTTCTGTATTAAGAAAACCTTAGTAAAAGGTCTCTTGTTAAATGGATACCTCAATTAGACTGAGTGGATTCCAGCAAAATAGATTAGGTAAAGGATGATTTAACTTTAACTTCAGTCAAACTACTACTAAAGTTGACAGCTGAATTAATGATGTCTGAGTCAATAGCAATTCTTTTAAGGTCAGATACATCCAGAGGGAGTTGGGCCAGGAGGCACAAAACCAAATACTTACAGATCAAACAAGTTATAAGCTCCACTGGGTAGGACCCAGACATGATAGCTCAGGTTGAAGAAGATAGGTACTAGCAGAGATCATGAAGGAACAACTCAAATATCTTCTTTGAACTAGTTTTGTTTTCTTCTTAATAGACATTAAATGGAAAGTGAGCATTAAAAAGCACAAAATATTTTCTGTCCAAAATATGATCAAATGCTCAAAAGTCTGGCTCTTTGAAAATTAGCATAATTTCTCTAATTCTGAAAGATCTTAATCAGTTTTGAAACCACTTTAATTACTTTGATATTCCACAGGTACTGTACACCCACGAGTATTCGAAACTTAAACAAACCCGAAATTGGAGTAGCCTGTTCAACCCCAGCTTTGTCATATGGCTTATGGAATGTGCATGTCTTTACAAAGCATGCTCACACTGAGCTGTGCAGTGAGAAGAAGGGAACTGAGCAACTCAGTACTTTGGTACTATTGACACATCAACAAGAAGAAAAGACAGATTTCTTTCTATTTGGGAAGTCCTGGTATTGTCCGCATAAGCAAAATGGTAGGCTATGGTCCTAGCAGAGAATTTGCAATTCAGGAGAAATCCTGTAGTGCCCTGATGGGCATGTGTGCAATAATCTGTAAAATTCTATAAGTTCTTGCAGAGCACATGCAAGGCAGGGACATCTCGCTGGCTTTTTCAGTGCTTGAGTTTGCACAGGTTTTCATGGGTGTAGGAGAAGATACACTTTTTCCTGTTTCTGCAAAGACTAATTTATCTCTTAATTGCAAAGTGCATGGCAAAGGAGTGAAGATAAAAGAAAAAGTGGTATCTGAGTCAGTCCTTTGAGTGAGAGCAGTTTGCAGCAGGAGCTCTACCTGGAGTTATACAGTGGACACAGGACAGCAGCACGCTCCACAGCCTGCCCTAGCTCTCTGGAAATCCTCTCCCACCACCTTTTCATATAGGAGAAGAATTGTCAACAGCAAGACTTGATGCAAATAGGTAAGAATTCTTACTAAAATTTGTTAAACATGCCTTACTTTCTAAAACAGTTTGAAAGCCTAGCATATTTCGCAAGGAATACCTCCTTTCCTTGGTCAGCGGCATAAATGGATTTTTTGCTGAAAGGATGACAGTACTGATATTGGAAAATACAATTTATGTAATTTCTGAGAGATATTTTGACTCATTTTTCCTGCTGCTTAAAGTAAAAATCCAGGCAAGTTTCTTTTTCTCAGCTAATTTTCTCTTTCAGTTTCTTCCAACAAAACACTTCTTCAGGGTTACCTGTGTGTGTGACAGATGTCCTAGTTTTTCATTCAAATCTGATTTTTTGTCAGCTTTTCTATTAAGCTCTGTGAATATTCATGAAGAGATTCTGATGTACCTAGAGTTGACTTAACTGGGCAATGAATCAATTGCTGCTAAAACTTATGTTAAAAGAGAACTAAAAGTGAAGAATAAAGGAAAAAAAACCCTAACCATCTTTCCATTTTTTTACAAATATTACATTGATTGGGAATAATTTGGAGCTGAAATAATCTCTCACGGGACAGGGAGTGCAACTAATGTCTTTCAACTACATGGTTGAATCTAGCAGGACCCGAATGAGAAACAGAATCCTGATTTTTATTTTGTTTGTGCAAATGTTTTTCTGTTCAACATAGCTTGTTATGTGCTACATCATTCTCCCCACTCAGTACTCTGCCCCTGCTGATTTCCCAGTCATTGCCAAGCTAAATCTATGCCAGGGTTAGTGGCCAAACCCCTCCCTAATTTAGCAATTGCATTATGAACTCTAGGCATTTTAACAAAGAATTTATAAGAGTTATTTTTTCTTTCCTAGGTAAAAAAACTTTGTCTCAGCTCAGCATTCACAGAGACATTCCTCTGCCTGCCTGCTTGATTTGTTTTCTATTTATAAATTGAGTTATATCTCTGAAGAAGTCAATTTATGAGGGAGATTAGCTCTAACCAATGGTGTGAACTGAACAGATTGGGGAAACAAAGCTTTGGAGGGAGGCTAAAATAAAACAAATTAAATGTGTAGCTTTCATTTGGTTTTCATTATTCAAAGTAAGATAGCATTGTGGATTTTTTCAAAGGAAAAACACTGGAATCCCAATTATCCAAGCATCCACAGTCAGAGTCACTCTTTCTGATGAATTTTCCCCAACTACTGACTTGCTATTACTCATATTTCCATTAGCTGTGTTATCCCAAAATATTCTTGTGAGACGAACAGTTCACACAGTCGGCATGTAAGAATAAAAAAATCCTCAATAAGAATAGTCATGCTTTGGGACTGATGTTGAGTATTCTCCTTTAATCCACAGAATCTTTTAGAACTTGAGTTTGGGAGGATTTTTCATCCCATGGGTGAGATTTCACCTGATGCTGTTTCTAGCAGAAGCGCCTGCATCTAATTTCCGAGTCTCATGTACCATCTTCCTTTAATAATTTTTTTCCTTCAGAGACAGAGATAACGTATCTGTGTGTCTGGAGGTACTGGTACATATCTGACCTTTATGTCTTCTGGTAAATGGTTAGAATTTAAATTGCTTGGCTGATGGAATGTTTCAACTTTTCCTCATGAGAGCTGATCTCCTGTATTTGTGAGGCCCATTAAAAGTAGAACATGGTCACATCCTAGGAGAAGAGCTAATCTGCTCTTTTTTATTTCAGCTGTCACTTAAGCCAGTGTGATTTCTGAAGTTCTATTTGTTATATAACGGTACTAAATAGCATCCTGCTTGATATAATATAGGATATATCTCACAAAAAATATATAACTCACTTTTGTGGTGCATTCTAGAAAAAGACAAATCAACCTCCTCTGTTCAAATTTTACAGCTAGGTTTACAGGAAAACCACAGGAGCTAAGTATATATCAGGTACAATGTAAAACACAAATTCAATTTCTTTACAGTAAGGTTCTCAAACTCTCTATAAAAGAATGCTCTCATTTTTGTCTTAGACTGATGTGTTTCTCTCCCATAATGCCTCCAGTCATAGTGTACACCAAATATTCAAGTAAAGCTAGCTTCATATTCTTAGTTCCAACTGTGTGTATATATATATCTATATAAAAATAGAAAAAAAATCAGAACTCTTCAGAACTGACTATTATATCTCCTTTTATGCAGTGTAGTGGTTTGAGTAGAATGCCAGTTTTCAATAAAAGAAAGAACTATGTTAGTGAATGTGTGTATAGTATTTTTTCTGAAGAGAAGGGAGAAAATGAAACTTGCCACACTGGATTGCTAAAGTCTGTGACTTGTTCTGACAGAGCCTATAGCTGACAGGGTTCCCCCAGATATTACAAATAGAGCAGAAACAATTTAGAAAATGTAAATAGGAGACTAAGAAAAAAATGCTGTAGAATGAAACAATTTAACGCTTTTCATTTGTTGCAGACTCTCTTTCCCTGTGATCTTCTTCACGAGTAAAGCAACAGATATTTAAACATTGGCAAGTTTCATCCCTGAAGTTTTAGAGAAAACCTGCAAATCACTTCCTTTACTAAGAAACCTAAAAGGGCTAGATAGGTAACAAAGCTATGCTGAACAGCTGACTCCAGTTTTTTTAAGGACATCATAAGATACCAACATTGATCAGCAGAGCATTGCAAATATTCTTACAGAAAATAACAGGTTGTCTCATAATTTTGAAATGCTTGTCCCTTCACCTAACAAGTTCACAGTCTGAAATGCTGTCAAACTTCACCTGGATATCTCTCTTTTTTTTATTTCCCCTAATTGGTTTTCTGTAAGTCTTTCAGTACTAATTACTGGTGAATCACATGCTTGAGCGAAAGCAATTGCACTATATTTTTTTAGCAAATTAAAGATCTCATCCAACAAGAATTATTCAATTCAATTGCTTTAATTCCATGGGAATACTTGGGGTTTTTTAGCTCTAAGGGTTCCTGGATCTTCTTTGACCTGAGATCAGAGAGCAGACAAACATGTATTTATCAGTAGTATAATTTAAATCACTTATTCTTTCCTGCCAGAGTTCAAGAAGCATCTGGACAGTGCTCTCAGGCACATGGTTCTTGAGGCTGTTCTGTGCAGGGCTGGGGATTGGACTTGGATAATCCCTGTGGGCCCCTTCCAACTCAGGATATTCTATGATTCCATGAATGCTAACTGTATGATGTAAATTAAACATGTTACTCAGTAGCCCTGAGTACTCAGTAATGTGTAAAATCAAACTTTATATGAATAAAAGTTACAGAGCCAGTCTCTGAAACCAGGGACATTATTTTTAGACAACATCAATTACAGAAGAATAACTTAAAAACAAGAGGCACCCTACCACTTTGTCTAATAGATATTACCAACCTTACTCAGGGATCACATGTGGTATTATTAAATATTTTTTTTTCTCTCTTCCAAACATGCTGGAAGCTCCAAATTTACCTTGCAAAGGCTGAACATGAATGCAAAATAGATTTAATAGGGTCTCCCTAGAAAGTGAGGAGAGGAAAAAAGATTCACGAAACCTGAAGAGTTTGTTACATTTCTATTGCAGCCATTTTTAGCTATACAGAGGAAATTTGGAAGTCCTGGGCTAGCCAAAGGAGGTCTTGAGACAGAGGTGCTGCTATTTCTCGTTGTGTGGTTCAGGAGCAAGTGCTCACTCAGGTGAAACACTGGCCTTTTCCAGCCTCGCTCAAAGTAAGAACATTAACTTTGATCTGCCAACTCACAAGAGTGAGTCTATATCCAACTTCTAATATTGTGTGTAAATAAATACCTATATGCTTATCTGTATTTAGACATATTACATTTCTTTGCAAAGTGAAGTGTATCAGAAATGCCAAGATAAGCATGTTTCCTTTTTTCCTCTTTTTTTTTTTTTTTTCTTGGCAGTAACAATTTGATTGTAATTTTGTGGTGTTTGGCCCTTAACAATTAATTTCAGTGAATCATCCTTGACTGTTTCCTTTCTCTGGAAAGATGCCCAGTTATATGCAAAATACTTTAAAACTAGGGCAGCTTTTTGAATTTCAAATTCAGATATCCCCAAATCACCAATGGCTTAAGAAAAAAAAAATAAACTTTAGAGGCATATGTAGAAAGCAGGAGGACATGTAACTGAATGAGCATGTTTCTTGTTCAGCAAGCTATTTATTCAGGCTCCTTCTAAGAGAGACCTTTAGTAGCACCTCAAATACAAAATTTAGAAGAGAGGAGAATGATTGGTAATATGAGAACAGCCATGCAGGGCAGAACATTATTGAAAAATTAACCTGATTTGGAAAGTTTTATTTTTTATTGTCTTATTTTGACAAGAATTATTTGTTCCAGGTTTCTGAACAGCAAGTTTTCCTAGTCTTTCTCTGGACTCATGAAAACTGCTTTGAAAAAATTGCTTTTGTACTTAGTAATTAAAATGTTCATATATAATGAGTACTTGGTAATCAAGGTGATACTACATCATGATGTATTATTTTAAGTTCAACTCCTTGCTGCTTTCTTAGTATTTTTCTATCTGTTTATATAGTTGAATATATTGCTCATATACTTTTTAGCAGCATGAGAATGAATGCCTGTTTGCCCTCATAAATGGGAGCCCCTTTCTTTGAAAGAGTTAACAGCAGATGGACACTGAATTGTGCAGCAGTGCTGTTAGTATAGTTGGATGATGCTGGCTTAGGCAATACTGTCACCATCCAACTATAATTTACTGGCTTTGTAGACAGTGGTAGAATTAGAAGGAATAGATCCTGCCTTAGGAAATACACAATAGGTGTATTTTTCCAAAGGTGAAACTATGCTAATTTAGCATAGTTTGGACTGTGGCAAATGCATTCCATTGAAGAGAACTGGTGCAAAACTGCAGTGCCACATTTGTCATGATACACACAAATATAGCAATGACTTGATGAATTTGAGAGGTCAAGGACTATCTGAGTCTGTCCTGAGATGTAAGGGATAATGTTTCATGGGAACTAAATTGATTTTATGAGTAAGGAAGACCTCTGTTGCAATGTTTGCTGTTAAAGTTACAGTTCCAGAAGAATTCATGTGATTGAAACACTAGATTCCATCTGGGAATTGAAACCTCTGAAGTCTATAACTATAACTAGGAGTTACAGTACTCTGACAGCTTCATGGTGTGTCACCCAGCATAGTTCTGTCATTGTAACCATACATAGCCTTTTCACTTTCACACAGCACCATGCAGCATGAAAGTTAGAGGCTCTCTAACCAGCCTCTTTCTACTGATATATGAGTTTTCTCATGCATTTTGGTGGGGCGTGTATGATCAGGCAGTCTGAAAAAGGTTGTCAGACAAGATGAACCACACATCTGATTTAGTATAGTAATCCCTGTGTTACTACAATTAATTGCTATGGGAAATAATAATTACATCATAATCCAATACACTTAATAGCAGGAGACAATCCAAGAACTGGAATTTTACAGTTTTCTTTAAAATGAAAAAGATGTGCTAAAAGTCATATTGATTATTTTAATCCAGTCTCCCATAACAATATTGTTAAGCAGTATTACTTCTCCTTGCCTGTAGTATGCCTGGCAGGAAAGGAACAGAGATATTGATCTACTGTTGACTAAATATACTGGAAAATACTTTGTACTAACCATTTCAGTAGGAAATGGAAGAATGTTTTAAAATAACATTTGCTACCATGCTTCATGATATTACCATAGAAACTAAGAGTTTGGTCTGAACGCTTTGCTTTCGTATTTGCTTTTTCACACAGAAAAGGGATGTTAGCTACTGGTCTTAAATAAGAAAACTGAGCATTAATTTTGCATTTTGTAAAGTTCCACTAACCAGAGCACATTTGCAAAAAGACAGGCATCAAACAAAGAACATAGCAATTTAAAATTACAGAAAATTCAATACACCATAAAAATGGTTTATTTAAATCTATGTTTTAAAATATAATGATAGTACAGTCTTTAAAAGTCTAACTAAAGAAAAAGGTGTCTAGATCACTCAGCAGCTTTCAATAAGATGTTGAAGCACACGTCTATTTATGTCCTTTCAAAAACAGCTTGGGTTGGCAGAAAAAGAAAGCTGTTTCAAGATTGTGATTTGATAGCATTAGTAAAATGCACTTGTGATGTTCAGAGAGCTGTTTAAGTATTATGGAACATATTTTTAATGGCAATGAGTTGGCTGCTTTAGTAATGGTGGTGGGAAGTTGCCATGAAGATAAAATATACAATTAAGAGACCTTGAGCTAAGAGATCTCTCTCTAGTGGACCAGTCTGAAGATGTCTGTGTGCTGTGGTTCCTGTGTTGTATCTCCAGCATCACAGTACGGCCAACTATCAACTCATACCAGTGTGTTTCACATTCCAAACCTTGTTAATCACGTGCCTACAATTATGATTCATATAATCACACTGGCTTTAGTAATTAATATTGGTAGTAAAACTGACAGTAGACTTAGATGGGAACAATTCCTGTAATTTAAATTAGGATAGTAATTTCCATCTATGCAGGTCTAGAAAACTGCAGTGGGAGAGGACTAAGGGCTTTAGCCCCATTTTACTCCTTGTGAAAGCAGTGTAATAAATACAAAATGATCCTGGAGGCTTGCTTGTCCCTGTAGCAACTTGACTCCACTAGGAGTGTGACACAGCAGTGGGTTTTAGGAAGGAAACCATAGGTGAGCCCAATGTAGAATGGAGAAGAAAGTAAACAACATGGAATGGCTGGGCTGGTTGAGTCTTAAGCGAAAAATAAGTAACTGTCCCTGCATCAGAGGCAATTCTCTTTCTCAAGCAAAGAGAAATTCCATCACAATGATGCAGCTTCTTGATTCATAAGTTTAGAGGGATTAGACACAGTACAGGAAACATGAAATTGGAATGGACTCTGTGATGATCCCTGAACTACCAGAGCTGATACAGAGCAGCAGCAATTTATACATCATCAGAGAAAGGCTTGGCCTGTCCCAGCTGAAGTACTCAGGTTCTTGATTTGTACATATGGAATTAATTTTAAAGGTTTGCTCAACATTCCTGTGCATTTCTTTTTTTTTAGCATGTGTTTCATTAAATCCACAAGGTATGATTACCATGCAGTTAAAATAAGCTTTTCATAATGAAATGCATGAAATTGTACTCCTAACACCCATATTGCTTGATTTAAAAACCAACATTAAACACATTTAAAAATGCCTCTATAGAATGCAGCTAGTATATATAGCACAAATGCTGCCATTAGTGTAACATGCTGTAATAAGTTTAATAGATTAGCAGAAAAAAAATACTACAGCAAGTGAGTAATAACAGTTAACAACTTTGAAAAACTAACTGCTTTATGTTAAAATCTTTGGAAATATTGTAATTTGTAGCGCTGCTGCGTATTAGTGCAGCCCCACACATATATATCCCTTTTGGACTCTTTAATAGTACAACAATGCACCATGGAATAGTAATGAAAAATTTATGCAATTTCAAATAAAGATATGGATAATATTCATTCGTTACCGGTCAAACTTTTCTGGATGTTAGAGAAGTGAGTTAACTGTAAGTGCTTGTTTCAAAGTAGATTTCACACTGGAAATAAGAAAAGACATTTGCCTTCCAGGTACTTAATGATTCCATTAGACAATGATGGATTTTTTGTATTATAGAGATTCTTAGAAGATGAAAAATACTGATTGCTTCCCTTCTCTAATATAGCAATAGTTCATGTCTCAGAACTAGTTTTATTGTCAAAGTGAATAATATTTTAATATGTTTAGAGATGGCCTCATTCTTCTTGGTGGAAAAATGAAATTACTTTTGACATTAGGGTGTTTTGTTATCTGTTCCTTGAGTAGCATCAATATCACATAATTTTGATGATATGCTTCAGGTGTGATTTCTGGAAACAAAATGCAAGAGAAAAAATGTCCTTAATGCATCACGGTTTGAGTTCTTTCTCTGTAAATAGCAATTGTCTGTTAGAGCAAGGATATTTAGGTTTTCTATAGAGTGAATACTAAACTAAACCAAAGGTCTCTATCAGAATGTTCTCTAAATTAAAATAAAATTTTAAAAATAGTTAATCTCTAAATTTAAATAAAACGAAGTGTTTAAAAATTTATTCTTTAGCATTAAAATGTTTACTACCTTATCACACAACACTGCTTGATTTCTAAGCCTGACCTCAGTGAACAATGATAGTATCTAAGGGAAGTTCTGAATGCTAGTAAGACTCTACCCACTTTAAAGATAAGTAACTTACAGTCTGATTTACCTTTATTATAAGTGGCTGGTAACTTTGTGGAATACTGCAATTTCAGTAAATAGGCTTAATGCTTAATGATTTTTTTTAAATCCAGGTACATAAATACAATTTTTTATCTCATTTTCTTAATATTATTAGGACTAATGTTAATCAGTTTCAGTGCTCTCTGTAATGTTATTACAGTCTTTGCATTCTCTGTTTTTCATCATGACATTTAAGTTTTAAAAAAATGTTAGGAAGACATTCTCAGTCTGGGAGCATTTCATTGATCACAGGATCAAATGCCAGTGACCCAGTTTTACATATCTGCCATTCCCAAAGGGAAAATTACCTTGAACTCCATCTGCTTCTGTTCTTTTTGAATTAGGGAGGAAAAATTAATCTGAGTTCTGCAAAAGTAAAAGCACTTATGGACAAATCTCTACATTTTACAATGCAAACAGAAATTATCATTGGAATGTAAAAGAGGACAATTAAGGAGCTCAATTCCATGAACACAGAGATTTTAAGAGGGATATGGCAGTGTTACTAGTCAAGGGGGTTTTGTTTATGATAAAGTTTCTCTGTATTTTCAGGCTCTCAGGCTGAATACAACTGTTAAAGAGTGACTATTCAAAGAAAGGAAATGAGATATTCTGTACGAAAATACGCTTGAATATCTACTATAAGGATCTAGCTGGCCTCACATCTGTCCAATAACTTAGCTGGTCACCTCTCTGGGTTTGTTGGCTGAGTAAGCAATGAATTGTGAATGGCAGACTTAGGTCCTCTCTTTACATTCCATACCCCCTCATAAGTGCAAAAAAAATTACCAGAAGCCTGAAGAATCTTAGTCTTCCTGGCTTTCTTCTACTATAGCAGTTCATGCTAATATTTGCATCGTTTAGAGTGCTGGCAGCTGAAATGATACAAAAGCAGAGCACTGACTTCAAAGCCAGAGACTAGTAAGCTATCTTGTCAAAAGTAAATCCTGAACTCAGTGGCATAGAGTAATACTGAATGAACACTGAACACCTAGAACTCCAAAGGGTCTTGAGTGGAAGAGTATCATCTCCCTTGTTTAGGCATTTGTTCTGTAAACAGACTCTGTCATGTTGCCTCCTTGTGCACTGTGAGGAAGATGAGTGCCTGGTATAACCACAGGAGACAGAAAACCAGCTGAAAAACAGTGTAACCAATCCATAGGGAATGGTGAGGACAGGGACATGTCTGCCTCCCTCCAGGGTTTGGGCATCTTATACAATGCTTCCTGGAAGTTCCTTCCTTTAACTGGGATTTTCAGAACTGACCCTCCAGTTTTAAGAAGTGAGTCAAAACAGGCAGGGTTCTTGACGCTTTCACTTTCTTTTTTCTCTTTAAGTCGTGTTATGTGAAATGTAAAAAAACCCTGAATGATTCTGTGAAATGCCTAATTTATGCCTTTATTTTTTTTAATAGAAGTCTCATTGCTCTTAAGGGAAGGGTGTTTGCCTAAATCCAGTGTCCTTTTCAGGTGGCTGTTCCTCGACCCCTGCTTTTGGGTAAGCGCAGTATCACTGCTTTGCGCAACTTTTGCTTTGTCAGCCTTGCAGAGCTGAGCTGGAATCCTGCTTGCATTTTGCATGACTTCAGCTTGCCTAAGTTACATCCTTTATCTACTTCTCCAAGGCTGTGCTGTTCTGTTCTACTGTCCTTATCAGAGTAAAGCGATGTTTTGTTCTACTGTCCTTAACGTCGTAACTCAGAGGCTTGTCCAGTTCAGGGCAGGCAGGTAGTAAATGCTGTAAGCAGCAGATACAGCAGGCACATCAATGAAACCCATTTTGAAATGTATTCAGTACTATACTTTCAAAGAAAGTAGCTGACCTACCTGAATAATTATATAATTACATAATTACATAAATAAATGAGAGAGAAGGGAAAAAACCTTCTGAGGAAATCTGTGTTTTTTGTAAAAATGAGGAATAAAAAGTAGAGAAAAGGGATTGTCCAAGAAAATCAGAATGGGGAAGATGCTTGTCTACAGTACTGTATTGAGGGAATCTGAAAATTCAGCAAAACTGAGGTAAATCTGAGATTATTATACTGAAGTAGTGCTTTAGAGGAGAAACTAATCTGGAAAGAAAGAACTCCAGACTGAATTCCTAAAAAGCATTTTTTTATTGCGAATGTGCTTTATCCATGTAACTAGCAAATTATGCAATCAAGATAAAAGCATAGAAAATATAAAACTGTATAAGACACAAAAGAAGCTAAGCACTCCTACAAGAAAAGGCTTTGAGATTATTAACATAAAATTGGCCCATATCCCTGCACCTGTAATTAGCTGGGGTAACATCCTGCTTCACCGTAATGGTGGTAGGAGTTGGGGTAAGAAAGATTTATGTTTATTTCTGTTTAGCCAGATGGGATTATCCATTAACTCAATGGATTCTTACAACAATTACAATATGGTTTGAGACATTGCAGATTCTAGTGTTTTGCCTGTTGCAACAGGCAAGACTATTATCATTTTGTAATGCTTAGAGTAACTCCCTTCCCTCTATTTTCTGCAAAAAAGTAACTAAATTCCTGTAGACTGACCTGAATAATTTGTGTGTGCGACTGTTGTTTATATCTTCAGATACTTACAGATAATTGACATTGCATTCTGTGACATAGCAGTTTTTCTTACTTATCTACATATTTATCTTACCCCCCTAGAAGAGAAATAAGATCCCTTACACAGTAGTGTCCTTAGGTTTGATTTTTAAATCTTTCAATCCACTGGAATACTGTAATTAATTGTTTAAATACTAACATTTTCATATTATATTCCACGCAGTTTTTATACACATTTCTGTTATGCACATTTCTTTTCAGAGCTGGAGGTGCAGTATATTTTGAACTGGTACTCCCTGAGTATTCAAGTAAACTTTATTTACTTAACTAGAAGACTGTAATGAAATTTACAGTTGTCTTTGGAGTGCTGAATTATCTTGAAATTAAGCCTAGATATTTGATTATTATTTTTTCTACTTTAAATATTTCTTTACCCAAATAGATACAGCGAATGACAATTTAAAAGATTACCCTCGGTGCACCATTCATGACATCCTCTTCTTTTATCTTTAAGCTATCACTATTGTCAACCAGTACTATTTTTCTCCAATCATTTACTACCTCTTCCCATTTCTATGACTTCTCAGAAATCGTTTGTATTATTGCCTTGATTCATTAGAATATGTAACTGGAACAGCTAATTTGTATTGATTAATAAAATATTATCCACTGTTCTCCAATTACACTTTTCAAATGTGGAAAGTACATTTAAAAAAGACTGACTTATCTTGTACTTCTCAAGTTTTCAGTGCTGCTTCTCCACAGCCAGACACACTCTGAAACATGAAAGAAGAGAACAACAAAAACATGCATTAAGAAATCTGTTCTGTAGAGTTTTTGATATCTATCCTAATCTGAGAGCTTTCTCTCACTGTATTTCTTGTTATGTTGAGGGCACATCTGCTCTCAGAGTCTGTGGCCAATAGCAGTACAGTTGTCACCATAATATGCAGCAAGCAGAGAAAATGAAAAATCATTAGGTTAGTCTAAAAAAAAAAAGGTGAAAAAAAGTGGGTAACATGCACATTTTAAAAATCATTTAAAATCTGACAAAAAGGCAATCAAGTCTGGTAGGATGTTGATACAGTTCAATTCCACTGATGTGAGTTCTTATAAGCTGTGCAAGCTGAAGCTTGTGAACGACAAACCACTGTATCAAAGAGGCGTACAAACAGGGTATTACAATAATCCAGACTTGATGTTATAAAAAACATGAATCAAGAGCTCAACACCCTGTGGAGACAGTAAGCTTTAATCTTTACCAACTACTAAATTCCTGAGATGGTATTAGGTACTTACAACTCTCAAAGTCTTATCATGTGTACTGAGCTGAAAACGGCAACTTTTCCGTTGACATTATTTAAGTTTCCACTTTACTTCAATTAAATTATCTTTAAAGTTCCCTTCTTTTATTGATTGGGATTTCTTGGGCTGTCATTCATAACTCATGCAAATTTCCAGCTCTCAGGTCAATGCAATTACTTTTTTCCTTTACCTTTCCAGCAGTAAGACATTTTTAAAATGGAATTGACAATAGTGTTCCAAGAATGATTCTGTCGAAACAGGGTAAAAGGCCTTTAAAGGAAAACTAATCCTTCTTTTTTGTATTAAGATTATAGCAGAAGAACAGTTCTTCACTTTTTTTAACTCTTTCCATGATACTACCTGAAGATCATAGAGTCAGAGTGGTGACACTTAACACAGCTGGGTCAATAAGGAGGAAATAGTTATAGACTTTAAAAGTATCTGTGTTCTTCCCTGAAATTGTATCATCTGCTGCTGGGGAAATCTTAAATGACATTATTTTTCATGTTGGATTACCAATATTGTTCAACAGAAAGAAAAATCATACTGGAACATTTTCTATTCTCTTAGACATGCTGTGTTTATGAGAGTGATGCACAGGTTTGTATTGCTAGTTCCAGACATGAAAATTTACGATTTCCTGAGCTTGAGCTAAAACTTAATTCTGATTTTATTTAAAGGGAGAATTTAACACAAAATATAGCACAGAAAAGATGGAATAAAACTTGAAAAAATTTAAGGTAATAGATGACAAAGTAAAATGATCACAGATTGAAAGTGAGAAGGAGGTGGCAATAACAAGGAAAAGCAAATGAAAATTCTTATGTTCCTCGCATTTATATAGCAGCATCACTCACACGTTCTGGCCTAGAATTAAGGAGTTCCCTATATTTCTAAACATCTATCAGTGTAGATATAGCTTCAGCAAAGTTAAACTTAAATTTCCAGTTGATGAACAATTGATAAACAATGGACTTTTAAGACAGACAGAAAAGGGAACACATATTGGTTTTATGCTGTCTTATTATGTAAACACTTTTCCTCAAGTTGGAAAAGAGTTCAGGGGGTTCATTTGGTTGATTCTATTAATCTTAAGAGAAGGAGGCCATTTCCACAATGTTTCAGGATATTTTTTCAGTTTCACTTATGTTTTAAATACTGAAAGGAATACACTTTTTAACTTTTTGCAATGCACACCAAACTGTATAACTTTGGAAATTTATTTTAGGTGCTGACCAGACAATGGAAAGAGACAAGGCAATCAGATCACTCAGAAGTTAGAGCTGAATTATATTTTCCTTTTACAGTACTTGTTCCTCATAAATACACTTTCAGAAGTGCTGAAATGAGAATGCAATGTTGAAACTGTATTTCTGAAACACAGAAGTGTTTCAATGATTGCAATAAAAGCCAGAGAAATGAAGCATTACATTCAGAAAACTGCCACAGAATGAAAAGGATAACTTTTCCTCATTTCCCTCAAAATCTCATAGGTTAGGGTATTCTCCTATGAGTTCTCTTTTCAGAAGCTTTTACCCATCATGTTCCACCTACCAGACAAATGTCCTAGGCTCCATACTGTAGTTATTTTTATTTTTGTTACTGACACAATCGCTGTCTAAGTGGTTCATGCGAAGTTCCCTCTATCGGTGCATTTGTGATCCAGCATAAGGCACCGTGGCGGGGATGTCAGGGATGTGAGTTACTCGCAGTGTGCAGTGACCAACTGGAATCAGTAATATCTGTTTACAGCAAGAAACTATTAGATTAATGCTGTAACAGCTTCCATCTGTTTTCCTTTGTTCCAGATGCATGTGTCAGTCTGGGTGCTGGGGGCATCAGAAACGCTGGAGCATAAAGATGAGCTGAAGCCTGGGGACCCATCAGAAGTTTCAGAGTGCTGAGCACACCTGAGGAAATAGAGGAAAATTTTCTTTTTGGGGAGAGGAGAAATTTAGATTCATTTCTTCTCCTTGACTCAGATCGTGGAGGAGAAATTAATTTCTGATGGAGGTATTTATGATGAACACCCATACTTTTTGTGTGTCCTGAGTATATCCAAACAGTGTATTTAATTATTCAGCAATAATATGCTTTTAGTTTTTGTCATCTTCCCATTGGGAGCACTGACATCAGAATTCAAACACTATAAATGCTGCTCAACCCTGTGAGAGGTATTTTTGCAGTAATACTTGAGTTACATGGATTTAATTATTCTCCTGGAGGATTGTCTTTAGAATTAAATGCTGCCCATGCCTTGCAAAAAAAAAAAAAAAAGAAAAATTGTTAAATAAGAACACATTTATTCCATGTGGTTACTGCCTTTTCTGCATATCTGTCAAGTAAATAAATACATAAACAATTTACTGAGTTAACAAGGGTTATCCCTAAATAAGGAAAATGATTGTTAGAGTGTTATTTTCAACCAGATTATTATTGTGCATTTATTCTTAACTGCCCTCTGTTGTAGGTTTCATTATGCTGCCAGCTAGAAATGACAGCATGACAGCTCTGTTGTTTCTCTGGGTCAGTTTTATCTCAGTTGCTGAATACTCAAACCTCATTAACTTGTCGCCAGGCCTCCAGAACTGCATGGATTGATGTCTGCAAATATAACCCATTTAGTAACAAGTAGTTTTGAATTAATTTTATTTTTCTGATGGCTTTAAGGGGAAAAAAGCACAGCTGAACATTGGAAAAAGGGGCTGTTGGTCTGGGTACTTCAGCGAGTACTTACATGGGTAATATTTGAGAGTCATTTCTCACATATTACAGATTTTTGTTCTGCTAAAGGAACTGAATAAATTTTAAAATCACTCAAAATTTTTGGCCTATATCTAGTCTATTCCATTTTTTTGTTGTTTTACTGTAGACAAGCTGGATAATTAGAACTTCTTCTGTTACTAAACCAGACTCACATAGGTATCAGTAAAAATAATCCAACCTGGCAACAAGTGTTTTGCACTGGAGTGAGTACATGTGCCCAAATAAGTCTGTGTTTATACTCAAGGGGATCCTGATTATTATTCTATACTCTTCTGCAATTGCCCTAAAACTCAAGTCAGAGTTAAATTTTTATATAACAATCAAATGTAATTGAAATTGAAAATGTATCCATGGCTGGCAAAGGAGGAATGTGTCTGTGCTTTGTGTGCCTTACTACATCAGCAGAAGGAAGAAGTGACAAACCTCCAGTAAGAGCTCTAAGGTGAGGCATCCCAAGAGATTTAGCAAGAATAACCACGCAGCACAAAATAATCATTGAGATGACTCCTTCCCTTTCTCCATGGATGTGTTTATGTCTCCAGTATCTATTGAACAGCATATAAAGTAGAAGACACTGAAGACATCTTTCCTTCCAATATTATCTGCAATTAAAACAGTTACTTAAAAAGAAAGTTTCAACTTTGAAGCCTGAGTATAGACTAAGTATTTCTTAAATTTTTGTTGTCAGTTTGAATATAATGTAATTTGATGATGTGCAAAATTAGCAGGTGTTTTTCTCCATCAGCAGCATATTACCTGGTGAAAGCAGGACCATGAATGACATTATAATTAGCTAGCATCAGAAGATTTCTTTTGGTTCATTTAGTATATAGAAAATATATTTTTTTTAAAAAAAAGATAAATTCTTTATACTGAAACTCTTAAACTTGTGTTTCAACCACTTTAATAAGTATGGACTATGAGTCTTCTCCCTAAGTCACAAAAACTACAAGAATCACAGATAACACCGTTTAGGGAGAAATTGTGGAGAGGTGCAAGGGAAGGGTGTGTCCTTACCTGCAATTTCTTTCCCAATCAGGATTGAGGCATTTTGGCAGGACAGTAAAAGAAAGCTCCAACCTTTTACTGCTGAACTGTACATGTCAGTGGCTATGAACAGTGCAACAGCTGTCAAGGCTGTAAATCCAGCACTTCTCACGTTGTGAAGGGAACAACCACATATTCACATTTTGTTTCCAAGGTGATGGATGTAAAAAGTATCAAAGCTTTTCCCTAAACAAATCAAGGTACTCTTGTGCTAGGCTGTGTAAGTGGTTTAGGTAAGTGACCCTAAACCTTTTCATGACATTCAAAAAGAATTCTGTGAGGGGTAAGTCTGTAGTCTCAGAAATTCAGGTTTCTGCTCTGCTTGAGCTCTACAAGGTAAGTCACTGAGGGTAGCCCAGATGCTGCACCGAAGCAGAAGTTGTGGTGCTGAGCAGCGCTGACTGCCCCAGGCTGCTTGCTGCATGTACAGCAGCACAGACTTGATTTCTGTTTTCCATTATCTTTTGACCTTCTGAATGAAATGGAGTTTTGATAGTGAGAAATCTTTATCTTTGACCTAATCTTGCTTCGTGGCATTAGAGTAGAGTTAGCACCAAATAGTGTAAACACACAGAGGGGTCAGAGCTTTCCAGCTTAGTCTATGTCTGATTACAGCGTAATCATTCTTGGCTGCAATAGCTACTTCTTTATTTGCATAGGTGTTTGGCTCAATAAATAGCACTGCTCTCTTGTAGAAAGTGTCTTCAGTGTTCTGAAACAATTATAAACATAACTTTACAGGTGATTCATAAGCATTCTTAATCCCATCAAGCACACGTGGGTACCGTAGCACAAATTTGTTGAAATGACGATTTTCAGATATGACTGCCTAATACGCAGTTTAGGGTCAGATTTTTCAGGTGAGGTGATTATCTGCAGCTTTTGTTGAATAGCAAAATGTCTGTATTTGACTGGCACTATGCAGCAAAGCCACATTCATTGAAATACCTCATTTCTTCAGGACTGCATGAATATTCAGAGTACTTATGCCATGCAGGCAGAGTTGCCAGCTTTCTTATAAAAACAGATCAGTAAGTAGGACTTCAATTAGGTACACAAATACATCTTTTTCTTAATACCCATTTTGTAAATATGTCCCAAGAATAAAAGCCAAAACACCTTGATAAATGCATGTAGTAAAAGGCATAGACATGGCCGGACAGAAAGACATATGGCAATACGGACGAAGAACCTTTCTTGACAAAAGAAATAAATGGCATATGTAGTTTGAACACCTGAGTAGGGACAGTTTAGATGAAGAAGAAAGATAGGCAAATTAAAACCTAAAAATCACTGAAAATTGCTATAGACCTCCCAGGCAAGATTTTAAAAGAAAAGAAAGATAAGGAAAGCCTATGAAAAGGATAGACCATTAATCATTGGAAATTCAATTAGTTAATATTGACTGGGCTGGAAATTATGGACTTGATAAGGGGTACCTCTTCCTGGAGGACAGGACTCCTTTCTGATACATTTTGCAGGCTACTCAGTAGAAGCACAGGCTGTTTTGTACTTGCTCCTCATATTGCTGGGAAACAAGACAAGGATGATAAATAAGATAAAAGTTGAGAGTCTTCTAGAGTCTAGTGATCTCAATGTCATCAGAATTTCAAATGCCCTTGAGGTTATAAATGTGAAAGACAATATCTCAAAATCACTGGACTTTAAAATATAAATAAATAAAAATAGAGAGTGAGTGCATGTGGAATGAGTTGGAAAAAAAAGTTGATTAAAATCAATTTGGGGTTGGGAATTTAGTGTGAAAAAGTAGCTAGATAGCACAGAAACAGCCCTGGGAGCTGGCCCTCAGGAGACCTTGTTTAATGAGAAATGGCTGGATTTTTATTCTCCTGGATGGTGTAGTTTGGAAATAATTTTTGTAGTCTCTCGGGAAATATACCAGTCAAACAATTATTTCTCATGAAAGACTTGTCTGTTGCTTCAGAAGACACTGTTTACTTACACAGATTCTTTAAATGAGATATTTCAGTGTGAAGGGGAGAGATTACAATAAAGAATGATCCTTCTGGAAAAACAGGGAGAAAAAGGTGCATTCACTGAAAATGTTACTGACATTGCGGATGTTCCTGTTAGAATAGGATTAATTTTATCCTCACAGAAACAACACGGCACTCATGTTGAGTTACATAATATCAACAGGTTGAGTAAGTAAAGTAGTAAGGTATGCATATCATATGGAAGTCAAGAGGGTGTTCTCTTAAAATAACATGGTACCATAATTTCATAGGACAGGGAAAGCTGATGTTTGTCAGAGCTTGTCTAGATTAAAAGCAGTATTTGCTGTGCTTTTTTTCCTTTAGCTTTGCTGCTTTGGTCTTTACTGATTTTAGTAAGAGCTACTGCTTAGGAATCTGCAATCTGCCAGACTGCAGGTAGTGGAGTCAAAATTTTCTTTTTTCTCTCAGGACTGCAAAGCAACTTTACAATGCAGAGACATCCTGTGTTCCATTTTCTGAGACAATACTTCCCAGAGTTCTGATCTGCGTGTAACCAATAGCTCAGTGGTTAATGCACTGTCATGAACCATTGGAAAATTTTGCTCTATTTCAGTAGTGATGAAGGAAATTAACTTTAAGGCCTCTTGTTCTGAGTGAATGAATACTTGTATCACTGGGCTATTGATTAGAAACACCAAGGATTCATTTCTAGAAATTCAAGAAATTCTATGGAAGAAGCTTTTTCCTTCTTGCAAAGTGTTTGAAGTGAAAATGGATTTTAAAGTAATATGAGTATTTCATATAACATGTATTTTTCCTGTTAATGGCTTATATTTAGGAAACAATACATAACATTTCATTAAAATCAGTTTTTCTGACATCCATACACATGCATTCCCCTTCTTTATAGGAGGAGTTGGCTGGGGTGTAGTTTGGTTTGGGGTTTCGACTCAAGTGTGGAATGGAAGAATGAATTAATTCTGTAAATCTAATGGGCTGCCAGGACACTGATCTGAGGAGAACATAGAATGGAGAGGTTTCATCTGTGACTTTATGTTCCAAATATTTAAAGCACATTCTTTGCATTTAAGACAAATTTAAGTTTTATTTAGCCAGATGGTTTCCCAGTAACAGAAGAATGTAATTGTTTCTTTTGTAGACAAAAAGCTTCCTGCTGTGAGCCCTTTTCATTATTTCAGAATTGCTGCCTGGAACTTTGGCCTCTTAGCCTGCAGTGGCAGCTGAGGAGTTTCACATTGCAAATTACATCAGCTTCCTATTTGGTGTTTGGCAGGACATTAATGTACACATATCTCAAGATGCTTGCTTTTGCAACTTACTTTGCAGAAGTTTGAAAAGGCAATTCTAAACAATAGGAGGAGCAGTTCAGGTACAGGGCTCAGGGAACAAACAGCTAATCTTATTTCCTTAAGGTAAACTGGTGGTTAAAGAGACATAAATTACAATTAGACACTGTCAAACTAGCTGAGATATTCCCAATAACAGGACATTTTCGTCTTCATGGCTAGTGAACAATACTCTTAAAATCTTTTTCTGGAGCTTGTAGCATAAAATCTGAAAAGCACCTTGCATTTCTTGAGTGGTTTGGTAAACTGTCTCAGAGACAGAGGAATTGAGTAAAACTCCCACGTATGTGCTTTGATGTGTCACTACCATATTAATGTTTTACTATTTTACTAAAGTAAGTTCAAAAATAGATGAGCATGTGTTTATATAACGCTGTTAGGGAACTTTAATACTCTTTCTGCCAGGTTTTGCTATGTACTGCAAATTTCTGATGCATTTAATCACTGCTGTTTGTGTTTGACTTAATTCTGAGACTTTCTGTTTCTCGTGGTGGGATAGAGGTAACTCTCTTTTGGTGGGGAACACAGTCATACCAGGCTTGCACTTTTTTGCCACCAGAAGTGGAATAACATGGAAATACAACTGTAAAACTAAACTTTTAGATTTAGCATAAGACTTTCACTGGGCTTTGGTCAGTGCTTGGGCCATTGACCCTTGATCTGATGCTGGTCAGGTCTCACAAGCAAAGATTCTTGTAAAAGATGGTGTGTCAAAAGCAACTGTGCTGGAAGCAGTATAGCCACATCAGCTCTGTAGCCAAGATAATATAGGGTTTTTTTCTCATCTTACTGCTGAAGTCTTTGGTAGAAAAGAAATTTATATTGTTTTCAGTCTCTAAGCCTGCAAAAATGGCAGGATGGAAAGAAAGAAAGAAAGAAAGAAAGAAAGAAAGAAAGAAAGAAAGAAAGAAAGAAAGAAAGAGAAAGAAAGAAAGAAAGAAAGAAAGAAAGAAAGAAAGAAAGAAGAAAAGTAACAAATTGAATGGTTATATCAGAGAAACTTTTCACTGATTTTGGCTTTGGTTAGTATCATGACAATTTTATGGTCATTTATCAGCTCAAATTAATTTTGAAAATTAACCTGTGGTTCTACAGAATGTGGATTATCTTAATTATGGAAATGTGGTTTCCATTACTATTCCATTATTATACCATCTTATTTATGACTTTATGGTAATAATTGCAGGGCATAATTTTCACTGATATTATCAGACCCAAAATTGCTCATTCTGCTGCACATTATTTCATAGAAGCTGTTAGGTACACCTGCTTAGAAGGTATATTGCAAAGTTAAATAACATTTCAAAGAGAGATTAAAAATAAGGAATGTGTAGAAATTATTAATTGATAGTGTCTAGATGCAATGGTGAGAGGCCTCTCAAAAAAGGCTTCTACAATTATAATGGTGAACTTCAGTGTAAGATATGATAGTATTAATGTTTCCCACTGTTTGTCATGGAAAATTAATTATTTACTTTGGATAAACGAATTCAGTTCATTTTCAAATATTAACTCATCAGTAAAACCTTCCTCAGTGCCCTCAGTTTTCTCTTTCGTAGTTTGAACAAGTCCATGCAATTCTCCCCAGCCAGGGCATGCCCTCACAGATGAATTAAATTCTTTGCAGTTGTACTGGAGAGTGATTACTGGAAACAGTAGAAAATAACAACTGCTAAGTAGCATTGTGCTAGTGCAGCACTGTGGTCTGGGCACAAATTATGGTTTCTGGGAGGGTAAGAAAGAGTTTGATATCTTTTGGTTCAGCCCAAGTGACGGTGATCATGAAATAAAGATGTCACAAAGTTTTAGCTGCTGCAGTATCAGCCAGTGCTGGGCAGATTTGTTCAAGTTCTGGCTTTTCCAGCAGCTGGTTTGAACAGATTCCATGTTTTACCCAATTCATCTCAGTATTGCACATTCTTTCTCACTCCTTAGTAGTCACTGAAGCTTACTCAGCCTGAATTATTTTGCCTTGAAATGTCCCAGGTTCACGGCATGCTGACTGTAACAGCTTAAAAAGCCAAAATTGTAGTCACACAAAGACTCATTATGAGTGCTTGCTGTAAAGGGACATTATGGCTTCTCAAAAACCTCACACAGAGGCAGCATGGACTACATTTTTAACTGGACAAAGCACGATAATAATTTTGAGAACCTAAATTCAAGCGAGTAGTCCCTGGCATCAGAGGAATGCCAGTCATTTTTGCAGCAGGCAATTAATATGCATGAGTCTAGAATCCTCTCTGGGTTTATGTGATAAAACACCATGAAGTTGATTGGACTGCTTTTCCCTTGCAAAGTGTAGCTTCTCTTTGATTCTGAGGAAAGTCCTAACTGTGTTTGATTATAAGGTCCTGCACAAATCCTCAAGGGAGGTAAGCAGAGGTCCCTGTACGTTGTGTCTGTCATAATTTTCTTATAACAGCTCTATTATGGATAATTCCCTGGAAGTCAGCTGTAAAGCTCAGCAGGTCCCCTTCTGATATCCTTCACATTTGGATAATTAACTGAGCTGTTTGAACAACAGAAACTTTATAATGTTCAGCAGTGGGAGTCTTGCAGCTGATCAGCTTTACCTTCATCAGCACTTGTCATTTTAACACTCGAAGAGTAATGTTTCAGGATGAATATAATCTTCAGCAGGAAAAGAAAAGATTTCAAATGTACAGGAAAATAAGGGCTTCAATAAATTTGTTATGCAGACTGTAATACTCCTTGTGTTGCATTGCTCATGTACTCTGTGCTGCTGCCTTAAGAAGGATTTAGTCAACCTTGTATCTCCACAAAATAGGCTTTGCTTCATTGCAATGGAAAAACAAGTAAAGAATCCTCATGAAAACCCATCCCTGACATCCTGAGAAATGGCACACAGGAAACCATCGTGCTGATCACGGCAGTCTTTCCCAGACAAAACAATTTGTTTAGAAACAGTAAAATCAAATAGCTTCTTATTTTTTCTTCAATTCTTCTAACAGTTAAAAATTATCCAAGTACCAAGCCTCTCTGCAGAGCTCAAATGACCAAAGTTGTTGGTTTCTACTGAAATTCAGGTCTATGGGACACTGAAATTGACATTTATTTATTATCCAACTGCCACAAAAGTGTTTGTAATTAAGAGTGGTTCGTAAATCATGGTGCATCACTTACCGGCCTGAAAGGCTGTTGCAGTAGAAAATTACTAATTACAGTGAGATGTTATTTTGAGATGGCTAAATGTAACTGGAATAAGAAATATGTTTTAAAATATAACAAAAACAATATATGCACAGTGGTTAGAAATACCCACATTTATTGAAGCAATTTAATCTAACTTTAATGACCTACAGATCAACTACCAAAATAATCTTCAAAGGTTTATTCATTTTTTTTAAGTTTCTGGATGCATAGAGGCCTAAAGAACATAAATACAACCTGACAGAATACTGTAAGTTTAAAAAAAGAAAATTCTCTATACTGAGATAATTCATTATATCCTGGTTAAGAATATTTCCATGGCTGAGTTTTTAAGAACAGGCATTGATTCCCATGAGATTCGTGCTGATGAGGTTACAATGCACTACGTTAGGTCAGGTTAGTGTTTGCCTTCTGAAGAGAATTGCTCGGCACTGGTTTGCTTCCCCCTGTGACCCCCACAGCTCGGGTAAGAGCAAGCACAATAAATGTTGTGTTATATGAGAGAGACTGATAGCAGAGAGGCTGTTCTAAGCCATTCTTCTTAGCACAAAATAGGCTGCTTTCTGTGAGATAAGTAGAATGCCTTTTCAGTTAAAGAGGTGCCAGTTTCTCTGGGTCTTTACGCTCCTCTGAGATGTGAACTTATTCTTTAACAATACAAGCAATGTCTAGGTTTGTTAGCATAGCCTCCCATGATAATATTTCTTTATCCTAATAAAGTGAAAGAATATGTAGTATAATAAGTCACTCTACAGCCAGGTTAACTTAAATATTTCATTAAGACAGAGGCCATTAAACTGTACCTGTAGTTAGATAAAACAAAACTCAAGCATATCAGGATTTTCTCTGACATCTTTCTCATATTGCTTTACATATTTTTTGTAATATTTAAGGAATATTTGTCTAAGTTTTACCAATATCTTTCTTATAAATGCCTTGTGCTAGAATTGTCTCTGCAATGTACAACTCTAAAAGCAAAAAATTTGATATATTGAAAGGTTTTAATCACCTACTAGAGCTCAGATAAGCCAATATTAAAACACATTTATGCATGAACAACTAATAAGTAATAACTGAAAGAAATTACATGCAACTTGAGAAACCATTTCTTAATTGTTACTCATTAAAATAAATTATGGTATATTATCCCATTTACAATGCTGAAAATAGAATTTAGCAGCAGTTGTTCTGTCAATTTATCTTTCATTCTAGCTTTTTATGGCAGTTATGTTTTGAAAATAATTTGTCCTAATCAGATGGTGTTATATTTTACCAGCTAATAGCTACACCTCCTTGCAAGCATATCCTTAGAGAGGCATTGGGTTAAACACTAAAACTTACACTTATTAGAGCTAACTGAACGTTATTGTAGTGAACATAAGGAGTTGTTGCTGCGCTTCAAACAATCTGCAAATCTATAGATCCTTACGGTTGCATTGCAGTCTACAGCTTTACTCACTGTAGGCCATACAGACTTATTATAGAGAGCTGATGTGGAAAAATTGACTGAACACAGACACAAGATAAATGGAAAATACTTTGTTATTATTCTAGCCCAGGTTCAGCTCATTCAGTGAACGTGGCTTCTGAATCAGCTATAGGGAAATCTTGGTACTGCTCCTGTGCATCTTCAGCTGGATGCCTCACCTGGAATTAGGGATGCCTGGACGCAGAGCAGGAGAGAAAGCCACCAAATCGGGAGCAGGCTGATTATCTGCAGTTCCCAAAAGTTATGAGTCCTCCAGGATTTGGCCTGGTTGAGGTGAAGCTGTTGCTTGAATTCACTAAGTCACAAGGACTCAAATATAAAACAGGTTTTGGCTTTCTTGCAATCTAATCACAATTTACCACTTCCTTTCTTTGTTGTTAAACCAGTGTCTCGGGTGCCAACACCACAAGCACACAGGAAAAATGATTTTTCATTTTAATCTGAAATTAAATAAATAATTTCAATTATATTATCTGTATTTCAAGAATATAACTCTAACCTTATTTTATCTTTGTCATGGTTTAATTCTTGATTCAGTTAATTCTATTGTCTCAAGCTGGTTCTGTAAAGGATAACTACAGTTTAAATTATGGTGATATCTACAGTATGCAATGGAATTAGAGAATTTCTAAATTCTGAAGTGATATCAGACTGAGCTGACAAAAACTATGACTGAAAATCTTCCAAAGTTTATAGTTAGGCTTGTCCTTCAGTAGACTTATTTATGTTTATTAGGTAGCATTTGGCACTTACAGGAATGGCTATAAAGTTGTTCTAATAGGTTTCCAAAACAGCTGCTCGATGAGTAGAGTTGGGGATGTTGGAAGAAGCTTGCTGTCCTCTGCTCCTTTTTGCCATGATCTCTGCTTATTAAAGGCATGATTGCACTACTAACTCTGCCCTGAAAAGCACTGACTTTGGGGGCTAATAAATGCTTTCCTATTTTCACACCAGCTTTAAATATTTGTCTCTGTTCATCTGTGAAAAAATGTGTGCCCTTCAGGAAAGTGTGGAATACAAATAATTACTGCTTGTCAAGGGAGGGAAAAGGAGAAAGGTGAGAAATCCAGGGCACATCTAAAACGAAATTGGGAGTCAGAGACATTTGGATAAAATCCAGGAAACATAAAAGTTACAAAATAATTTCTATTTTCAGTGACATTGTAAACTAGAATCTGCCTCTTGTTTCTGCTTTTTTGGAGGAGGCTGCACTACATAACTGTACAAGTAAATTTTTTAGGTTGAACTTTAGAGACTTAATACAGCAGAATATATATTTCTTTGCTTCACTTATTGTTTCTCTGAGGGGTTGCTACAAAAGGAAGCAAAAACCCTTTATACCAGGAACACTCTGTCATTTATCTCCTTCCATCCCTAGTACTACTTTACAGGCTGAAATAAAAAGTAGATAAAAAGAGTCAGAACCATTAGATGAACTCTCTCAATCTCTGTTTTCCTTAGGAAAGGGAACTGGGGGAGGAAGGTCGTTGTTTATTTTAGAAGTTATTAAACTCTTGTTTTATTGTGTTCAGTACGGCTTACTGAGACTTAAAAGTTTGGAAGCCTGGAAAGAAAAGGAGGAGCCTGGAAAAATACAGGAAAGAAAGAGAAAGTAAATGAAGTAAAATAGAGAGGAATACACTAAGAAGATGAGGTTAAAAAAAAGTCATGAGAGCATCTATGTGGGTGTGAATTATTAAAACACTTCTCTCTCTTCTCAGAATTATTCCCAAATTTTCTATTACGTGAATACATTCAACTACTGAAATTTAGGAATTGTCATAATGAAGAATTAAGGCTGATCTCCAGCTGCACCATTCCTGGTGTCAAAGCGGTGTGGTAAGCTCTTTAATTACACTGGATATTTGTCCTTTTTTTCCACAAATCTGTTATGTTGTTTAGTGCATTGCATAGGATAAAGATCACAGGATGTTTGAGGTTCATCATCCTGAATAATGAAGACAGTCAGTGATGACTTCCATTATTATACACGCACAATTCTTTTTATCCATTATTATATTGCTATTCCTTTTCTCAAAGGAGGCTCAAAGTGATTGAGGCTGGAACTATGATGTTTCCAATAATTTTAAATATTTGACCTGAGACACCCAGGACCTGAATTTTTAGTCATGCTGTGTCCTGCTAATGAGCTTTCAGCTATGTCTAGTTTTTTGGTCAGTTAGGACTCTTGTCTTTTCTGTTGGAGATACAGACTGCATTTGTTTGAGTACAAAATGCAATATGGGCAGCCTCTTTCTGCATCAGATCGTGGTCCATCTGCTGACCACATACAGAGTTCCCAATTATAAATGCAGCCCTTCACCGTGTGATCCATGCAAAAGCATAACTTTGGCTCCATATTGCCTCCATGTTGCTTGTCCAAGCAGTCAGACAATAAATTACTGCACGTAAGGCTTTTGCTGTGAGGGAGTCTTCTCCCTTTTTAATCTCTTTTCATGAGAAGTTCTCTACTTCTCCAAGAGGGGAAGTGGCTGTTGTTAGGTCCTCAGATCTAAACAATTGCCTACCGAGCTTGGCACACACTGTTTTAGCAAAGGCAGTATTTTGACTTTCATATATTCAGGATACGAGTGGTTTTGACTTAGTTCTAGCTATTGGCCTTCAGATCTTTAGAAAATCAGACTTCAAACCCCTGAAGCAGAGTAACGTAAAAGGAGGCATTTGAAGTAGCCACTAGAGGAAAAGGGTGATTTAAATTAATTCCCTGAACCAAAGAATAACTATACAACAGAGAGAAGGCATTTTACACACACACACATTTTCATTATTGCTATCTAACCAGAAGTTAATTCTTTCCTTTTCTTGATAACTAAGCCAAAAATACTATCCCAATACCGTATTTCTCTAGCTCATCACACTCCTGTGTGCTATTTCTTCATGCACTCCATTCAGATCAGAGATGGAAAAAAAGTGAACTGTTTTTCATTACATTGACAAGTTGTCATTCAGTTCCTGGGGTGAATGGTAGTGTGATGCCAGTTTAACAGGTAAGGAATTGTTTACATTTCTAGTAATTTTGATTGAATATGTTAAATTAATGGACACGTTCCAAGACAAATAAACCAAGATTCCAGTCCAGTAGACTAAGAACAAAATGTGTTTCCAAATCACTTGGTACCCATACCCAGATTTAATTGCTGCAGAAATGAGATTGAACAAGTATCTGCAACCTTATCTTAAACCCTATGTCTATATAGCCTCTCCAGCATTAAACAAAGCATTCAAAATAGCAGTTTTAAACCTAGAATTTGCTTTTTTAGACATTAGGTTGCAGTAGCATTTTGTAGAGCAGCTAAAAGGCAACCTCAGTATACAGCATTCCTTGCTTTTGCAGCCCCTGGGTTGAAAGGGAAGAAAATGTTTGACCTCTTCCTTACAATTTTTATTGCTGCTAGAGAAACATTCCATATCTGTTCAATATTTGTCATTAGTTTAGATAGAAAACCAGATTGGAGGAAGTAAAATGCTGGCTCTTCCTTTCTTTTGAACATATCCTTATGGCGTATTTATTGTATAAGCAGCAGATACTTTGCCAAGTTAGGATTAGGATGGAGAAAAGAAGATTCTGTGAAACCAAAGACCAAGAGCTTATTAAAGTAAGAACTGGGTTATTACCCCTCCAGAGAACTGCAAAGTATTACTCAGCTATAGATACTGCAGAAAGAATAAGAATCCTTATGGAAAACATCTCCCTGTTTGAATAAAAAGGTCAGCTGGTTGGGGCAGTAGAAATATCAAAACCATAGCATAGTATAGCTCAAATTGTACTGCTGCCATAAATTAATATTAAAGCAAATCTAAACTGTATTTTCTGTAAATTCACTTCCTGTCCATCAAAAAAAACCAAGCAACAAAACTCTACAACATGATTTTGATGTTATGCTGGTGCCACTTTTCCATATCCCCTTTCCAACTGGAGCTGGCAGAGGTTGCAATTTCACACTGTTCCTGTCTGCAGACATTTACCCTTTATTAATGGAGAAATTCTGTTTGTTACAATACACTGAGCTCACATTATCAGCCCATTCTGTTGGTAGGTTCTGCAATCTTCCACAGAACAGGAGCTGAGCTTTCTTCCCCTTCAAAGCATGCTCCTTTGCTACGGGTATTCTTCCACACAAAAACCTTCCTGCTGTTGCTTAATAGAGACTGTTTCCAAAAGAACACCCTTTTTTTTCTTTAAATGATGTGTTAGTGGAAAGTTAAGCACACAAAAAAGAAAGTCAGACTCCTCTCTAATCTTACTGCAATAGACCTTTAAGTGCTTTTATCATTTCAATACTGAAAAACAAATGTTAATATTACAGTAACCTGAGTTTAACCTCAGAATGATGCTGTAAGGGGCAAATATATCATTATCTCCACTTACCAGTGGTAGCCTGAAGCACAGATAGATTTTTGTGTGTCTGGCCCAAGGTCATGTAGAAATGCTTTAGCAGAAGTATAATTAGATGCAAGATCTCCTGAGTTCTAGTCTAATATTTAATAGCTGTCCTTTCTGTGCTCTTAATGGTAATGGGAGGCATTTATACTTCCCTAGGAGATCACTAGCCTGAAGAAATGGTTCTTTCCCAGGCATGGCAGAAAAGAATTTTGTGCTGTCTGTGATGGCTTTTCTCAACCTCAGCACATGGTTAGCTAAACTTGTCTGGGTTTAACCTCAGTAATAAAAAAATCAAAGAGGTTGCAAAGTGCAATTCAGCAGTGCCGGTACAGTTAGCATTGTGAGGTTCCAGCTTGCTGTTGCTTCACTGTTCTGGGTCACATATATTCTGTTTAAAAGTAGAGGGGAATTTTCTTCCTGCTGTTTTTGACTGCTGGTCTTTTATCAGTCCGTTTTATCAATAAAAAGTCAAGTTGGTTATTGGTGGTGTAGGCATCAACAATGTGTGTGACACTTCCTGCAGTCAGCTAATTTTCTTCTGGGCCACAAAAGGTAAAATGCCTTCTGGCTCTTCTGAAAGCTAAGAGAGAAGAGAGACACAATTAGTCAGCGTCAGAAAGATATGGCAATAGATAAAATCAGAGAAGGAGATTTGTTCATTCTTTTGCCATTGTTTTCTGTTGTCAATATTATTTGTTTGTCTGTTTTCTGTAGCAGAGCAATGCTTCTAAGGCCTCTGTTCTGCCAGAACTGACAAAGCACAGCAGGGCACTTCACCCTCTTACTTCATTTATTTTACCATGTGTGCTTGCCTCCATGTGGTCCCACATGGACTGAACTACAACTTTCAAAGCTCAAATATGTGTTTTTAGTATTTATCCTTCTGATGCCTGGATTCTCCATAAAAATGCATATTTCGTGTGCTGAAGATACAGATGCAGGGATGTTGCAAAAGGATTCAGAACTTCAATTAAAATTTTATAGGAAAATAAAATCAGTTTTAAAGTAGCAAAATATTTCTTTGAAGCCTCACTAAGTTGCTTTAAAAAAACCAACTGTGAAGTCTCTGTATATCACAGAAATCTCTTTGTATTGCAAAAGATTGCCGGTTACATGGAAATGAGGTCTTTTATTCAAACACAGCAAGTGATGCAGTTCTACTAGTGACACAGTGCTTGAAAACATCTGTATAAGATCTTTCTGAGATGTGAGGCAGTATTAAATGGTGGGTTTGTTGTTGATTTTTTAATTTTTCCATTGTTCCAGTGCCACATCATTAAGTTCACTGCTATACGAAAATGTCTCTCTCTATTAAATTTGGCAATGGTGACAAAGACAGGACCAAGCTCTTTACATAAGATATATGTTATAAACCAAATACAGGTTGCTATAACCTAGTTGCTAATAAAACTCCACAGGAAAAATGGTGAATGACACAATTTATTTGCCCTTGCTGAATCCAGAAAAGACATAATTCTTTTGTAGAGTAATGTCACCCAATAGATGGCAGCAGCATCTTTATAATGAAATACTTTTTAGCAAGTACAGAGATATTTGGGATGAATTTCAGCTTCTGCCTGCCAATTGACAAAAGAAATATGGTACTTTTTCTTTTAAGAAGTAACATTATAGGAAAACACAGTAAAGTTCATTTTTTTCTAATGGACTTTTGTCGGTTCTACTTAACACAATCAAAATTTCATTCACTGGGAGTGTTACTATTCACACTAATCAAGAGGAAAAAGTACAAGTTGAATGCTTCCAAATGGTCATTGATTCCTGACTGTAAAAGACCTTGTTTCTCTTTATTGAACAAAAGCTGAAAGAGGAAATCTCAACCCCATTATGAGAGTTAGAAATGCGTCTGCACACAATGCACATGCATATGAACATACATAGGTGTGCACACACAAGCATGCAGTCTTCAAGCTGTCAACTAAAAAAAAAAAATTTTTTTGTAGGAAAAAACATTTTTAAATATACTGTTGCTGCATAGCTATTATTTTAGGAAGAAAGATGAACAGATCTGTATATGAATGCATGCTCTCATGCTAGGAAAGATGAATCTACACAAACAAAGATGAACACTAAAAACATGAACGTGTCAAGATCAGATATAATTCCATTCACAAATAATTCATCTATTTGACAACAATTGTTTCCTAATTTAGAGGAAAACTGAATGTTAGGTGGCTGATTTTCAAATTTTATTTGAAGAAAATACTTCAAACTCATTGACCATTCTGAATGCCAGCACTGTTATATTGAGAGCAAAAAAGATATCCTGTTGGGAAGAAAAAATAAAAGGTTGCTGATCGCTTTCAGAATAATCTCCTCTTTCTCAGTTTGAAAATGTCATTAATTCATTAGATGCCTATTTATGAGATGTAAATATTATGGGTGCTTCTAATTTCTGATTCGGAAAATAACAGAATGTGGTTACCAGATTCACCTCGCCACACACATAGACCAGAGTGTTTTTATTTTCTCACCAATAACAAGACTGTTTAAGGTAGACTGTCATTAAAATAATCCTGCTTAGACTTCTAGAAAATAAGCTGTATATCTTTATATGTTTCCTTATGGTTTCTAAAATAGGTTGGCATTTTTTTAAAGACGGTAAAAGAAATTAAACTTTAATTTGGAAATTATATTACTCTATCAGAAGAGCAAAGCTTTCTGTTCAGCATATCCTGTGACATTTTATGTCCTTTCCCCACTAAAATACCTTGACTTTTAACAGGGCACTTTGCATTAAGCAGAGAAACCCCTCTGCACCCATAATTATAGACAGTTGCTAATTATTGTAAGCAGTGCATGATTTTGGAATAATTAAAACCGTGAAATCCATTCTGCAATATTGTTCTTATTTGAAAGAGGAATTTTAAAATTAGGATAATTAAGGTGAAAATATCATAACCTCCTCTCTTACTGACAAGTTAAATCACATAAAGGAAGAGTTGGCTGAATTCCCTGTTTTCTTTTGAAATGTTCTCTAAAAAAATTGATGAGCTATAGTTCACATTGATGCTTGATGCCTATGTAGTTGTGTATGAAATTTCTGTGCAATGATTGAAGCAACATGTAAACTAATAGCTAGTATATGCTATATTATTAATTTTTTAATATAAGCATAGGAAATGAAAAGGGCAATCAGAAGAAAAATAAAATTAAGATTTGTGAAATTTTACAAATATGTGGTAGGGAACCTAATGACTGCCAATTTCTATGCCCATCTTCTAGGAAAGCTATTGTAAAATTACTAACAAGCAATTGAAATGGTAGAGCAAAAGAAGAGCTTTCATACAGGAGAAGACTACAGTTCTTTACTGAAGGACAGGGCAGGACATGAGCAGATGCATTGGAGACTATATGCAAATAGTCCCCAAATACCATTTTATGTCCTCAATAGGTCCTTAAATGAAGACAACACAGAAAATGGTGAATGTCATTTTTTCTCAGTTCAATATCTGTACCTTCACTGGTGAATCTTCCAGACATGATGTAGCATTCTATTTGTACAAAAAAAAAGGGAGAGTAATTGTTTTGGTTGGCACTGATCCCACCAAATTTTGAGTACTTAACTGAAGATCTTAATTAGCAGTGTAGTTGTCCTAGGTTCTTGTGTAAATCAATAGAGAGAAGCTTTTGGATGGCAATTCAAGCCTTCCATTAACTCAGTCATTGCAGGAGAAGCAGCCTTTCTCCACTGAGTCTTAATCACCTTTTTACTAACAAATGGTTGTTAGGTTGTTTCACATTATAGGGGTGAGGGTAGACACTTAGTTTTGAAAACCAGACTCTTAAAGTGGTTGATTTTTTATTTTTGCACCATAACAGAATTTTTTATTTCCTCTGTCTGACTTTTCTACCATTCTTTATATTAACCTGCTCTTGGTGTTTGGGTGAATATACAGGAATCAAAACTCTGATTCAGAACATGGTTTCCAAGGCAGGAAAAAAAAAGAGTTTAAAAAAATATTACGACATCAGTCCTTTCAAACATCTTAAGAAGTCCTGTCTTTTCTTGAAGATCTTTAAACAGTGGCATGAAAGGTAATGGACACCTACTCTCTATATTGAACTGAACTCTCTCGTAATATTCCCTAAAGTAATTTGTATTTCTCCTTGTTTTTCTAGGAAACTTGTCATTCTGGGTTATATATGAACACTGAATTCTCTCTCCCATTCCCAATCATAACCTTACTGCAGATGATAACCTGTGATGGATTCATTTGCTATTTTTGAGCAATTACTTTGCACATTTCTTGTGTTCCCTACGTCAAATTCCCTGCTGGTATCAAAGCCTAGAGAGTCTCAGACCTGAAGACCGGAACTGCAGACAGACTTGACAAGATACTGACATCCATCTCAGCTGAATGTTCAGCTGGTGAGATCACAAATTTTCTGTTCCCTGCCTTTAGCACTGAAAAAGTACTACTTTAGTTTTGATGTGAGGGTTTTGAATTGGTTGGACCAGGCTGGGCTTTCATTCTCAGGTCTAGCTCAGGTTGCTTGAAGTGGTACAGACGTATTTCTTCCTTTAACAAAAGAAACAGAACATTATTTTTAGGTGCCTGAAGGGTTGGCTGTCTGAGTCACAAACCAACCCATGTAATCAGCTTCAGAACTTAATAGCATTCAAGTGAAGAGGGATGCAGACTGCAGGATTAAAGAAAGTCAAATGCACATAACAGCTCACTTCAGCTCTGCAATCAGACTTGTATTTATTATTTCTCAGGATGTCGTAGTCCAGCATTTATAAAATTTAAATATTAATTTTAGAAGTCTTAATTATAGCAACCAGAATAGTTCTGCTCAAAGTAGTCCCAAAAATAACATAGCAAGAAGCTATTAGCAATTTACCTGATTGAGGAACAGGTAGAGGTTTAATTAGAAATGGAAAATACAGTTTGCTCCTATTTGCATAGTAAGTAGGAATGGAATTTGCTCATTTGGGGGAAGTTTTTACCCATTTTTCATTATTGAAATAATAGGTTATCAACAAATTCACAAAAAATAATGTTCGATGGATGAAGACAAACATACGATTTGCATTGATATATTCCAGATCTGTGTCTATTTTGTTTATCTGAAAATATCACGTAAACAGATTGCAGTATGTAAACAAAGTTTTTTTTACAGTCATCCATTTTTTTGATGCATGAAAATAACATAATGTGCTAATTTGTTTCTCAATGGAAATCTAATTTTATTCACATCCTTCACTGGCAAGTAAATACTTGGTAGTTTTCTATTTTTGTCTCGAACAGTGGTTATGCAATGAATGGTCACACACTGGTTCTGTGGCTGGCGTTTCCAGTGGGATTTCCTGTCTTCACATGGCTGCAATGGAGCTCTCCATACTGACTCCCAACAACAACCCAATTCAAATGTATTGCTCTTAATTTCAACGTTATTAATAACAGCACCAGTCCAGAAGACAATGCTATCATAAATACATAAAAAATAAGGTTCAATGATAATTACTGTAGAATTGAAAGACTGAAACTGTGATCTGATCAGACTGGGACGGGTCCCATAGATCCTGCTGTGGAGACGTCACATTAAAAATAGACCAAACAAAAGAAGAATGTCTGCTCCCCATTTTATGAGAGTACAATAAAATTTAAATAATTTGTTTTGCATCCCAGAGAAGAAAACTTCTTGATTCTTAACTACACTGTTTCAGTTAATTCAGATATTTTCCCTCTTTCATGCACTATACTGAACTCAGTCATTTTCCTCCTGTCTTTAAGGAGCACAGAACACGAGTTCTTCCTTTCTCTTCTTTTCTCCTTTTCTTTTTTTCCCCCTAGTTATCAGGATTTACCTTTCAGGATGTCATTCACAACCCAATGACCCTTTCTCTGAGTTACCACAGCTATTATATGTCTGAGCTGCTGTGAGAACTGTTACAATACTGCCCATTAGTCTTAATTTACCTTTGATGGGTACAGGGAAACTGTTTTATGATAAATGCCATCTACCCAGTGTAGTTGTTTGCGGTACAGTGGAGACAACACTAAGAAATACTGTAAAAATTGGTGTTCAGTGCTCTCTCAAAAAGATGCACATTTATTTACCCATATTATCCAAGGAGAAACTCTTCTTGAAGGAAAATGGTTTTATTATTCTGAGAGAATTTTCTATTTAAAAGATTCAATACAGTGGGCTTGAGGGTAGGAAAAAGAAGACCAAACAGATGAAATACTTTCTAGCTTGGCAATTTTATTATTTTCCTGAGATTGGGATTCAAGTAGTAGTTTGTTCAGGCAAATAATCACTAAATGCAAGATAGAATAAGACTTGCAGAGTGTGAGAGAAAACAGTGAGTGGGGGACACCGGAAAATGGAAAACTGAGGTTCGTTCTTCAAAATTAAATCAGCTTCTTTGTGTGCCAACAATAGACAGATGGGCTTTTGCATTGCTTTTGTTCATCATGGCCATAAATTTTATTCTGGGCATGAGATATTTGGTGGATTTTAGTGGTTGAGTCTCTTCATGAATGAACAACTTCTGAGGAAAACATTTAACTGGAGAATTTCTTACTGGCTGAAGACACTAGAGGGGGTTACTTCAGAGCTGTACAACATCGGTGTACAACCAAGCAACATTGATCATGCTCCTCCCTTAAAAAAAACTGTGGTCACTTTATTTTTTCTGCAGTTGAATTAATCAGCAAAGATTCAGTGGAAATGGTGACAGCAAATTGCATAAGCTATGTGTTGCCCCAAGCCTGGTCTAAATTAATCTTCTCTGGGCTGTGTGTCCTGAATTTAGATCACCATACTGGCCTTTCCTGTAAATATTGTACAAAATGTAGAATACAAATACCCTGTGAAATACAGCATCAAAATAAATGATCTGTTGCCTCATCTTTAACACAAAACTTGCCTCATAAAAATTGAAGGGGGCTTTCATGCTTTTGGAAATGGCTTCTAATGATCCCTCATAAATTAATCTCTCTTTCTGGAAGTAGAAACTAAGTGAACATTGTTGATAGCCATCAAAAAGTGCTGTGCTGTAAAATTTACACCACTGGTCAGAAAATTACGTCAGGACTGACAAAGCTGCATCTGTTTCCAAGATTAGTTTACGCAGCTCTCACTTAGGGTAGATTTCTGTTTTATACAGGTGTTGAAACAACTCAGCAATGAAAATAGACAGAGTAAATATACCATCAAATGTAAAAAAGAAATAGTCACCAAAACCCAAATGGCTTTCTCTGACAGTGCTGAATGTACCATCTGTTTCCATTGCATTATAAATTGATATACAAAATTGGTATGCAGTGCTGTTTCCGGGTAGCTTCTCATTTGCATTTGCTTTTGTTAAAAATGGGCCCAACTGAAAACCATCACCCTGAAACCCACTGGACTTTGGAAGGAAGCATTCAAACCAGCCTGGGGGGTTCCAGCCTGAACCTGGATCCACAACTAAATGGTGCAGCTGCCCACACATGTATCTTGTGTTAAAACACAGCTTTGGATCCAGGCACCACATGGCTCATCAGATGTTCAGGCTCCTGGTTCAAATTGTCCACTTTTATTTAGCACTTTAAAAATTGACTCCTTATGATGACATAAGGCTTACCACCTAGCTACGTTAAATAACATATAATCAGTTGACTCGGGCAGCCAACGTGTAATAGCAGCAATAAGGACACTTTCAAAGAGTACCAAGAATACAAACTCAGTTGTCTTCGATTTATTCTGTGCAGCACAATTAAATCACTAGAACACAGCAGGGTAACCATTTGCCACGGCCATGATTGTGATTAATCTCAAAGTAAATCACCATCCAAAGCAACCTTTCATCCTGTGGCTGGAGAAAACTGAATTACAGCTTTCTAACCCTGTATGATAGTCCAAATCACTTGCAGGCAGAAACAGAAAAGCCAGAGAGCTTGTCAAATCAAAGTTGGTGACATACTGTCTTTGCTGGATTCTATGCTGGGCAAGAATAGATGTAAATGAAACTCCTCCCTGACATCCACTTCTTTCCCTGCACTATCAGTTTTGGAGATGCTTAGAAGACAAACGATGCATAGCCAGCTCCAAAAGGTAGGTGTCTATGGTGGCTATGTCTGTCCCCATGAGCAGATGTATTTGTAGAGCAAGCATTTTCATGATTTTGCTTCACAGCACCAGGAGCTTTGGATGTCTACTTTATTTCCAAAACCAACAGCTGTATTTCCTGTCCTCTAATAAATCTGAAATATTATTTACTTGGTTTAGTTGACTCCATTCATTGTTAATTTTAAGAGCTTCTGGAAGGAAGAGAAAGGAGGATTCAGCAAAGATTGAATTTGCTCCAAGAAAGTTCTTGCTGTACTATTTGAGCACACTGTCGTGTAGGAGTGCTAGAACCAGTGTGAATGCAAAGCTTCCTGTGCTGCCTATTTGTATTTCTGGTACTTAGAAAATTTCTTTCACATATACAATCAAGGCAAGGTTGAACCCCTCTCACATCTGTGGGGTGCAAAAGATTGTTTGCACAATTGCTGAGAGACATGGCAATAATATCCACACCTCTGCAGACCAGTAGGAAATGCAATTTTGACAGCAGGCTGGTGATATAAATGGGATGTGGGTTCCTGCTGGCTTACCACAGGAAAATTTGGATCCATCATTCCATATTCTGGGTTTAAACAGCAGCCTGGGATTCACTGGGCATTAGACCCTGCTTGTGTCTCCAAGGCTGGCAGGACAAGCAAGGAAAACGTTCATTTGTTGTTCCTATGTTCTCCATCTTCTGTTTGTGTAGATCTTTAATACCCGGGTTCTAGGTTGTTATGGTTTAATGTTGCATTATATGTGGTAATGTGAGAATCCAGATTAATACATAAATAACAGGTATTTGAAACTCACTCCTTTACATTCAGTAAAAGATGCTGGTTACTTCTCTATATTATTTGTTAATGAATTGGAATTTTTCCTTGTAAAATTCTCAACTGGCATTTGCTTGTTGATCAAGCAACCACTTTTTAAAATTTTGAGGTCATATTCACCAAAAGTTTGGTATTAATGAATTTATATTTTTGTCTTTCTGTTGTCATGCCTCACTGATAGAATGCCAGAGAAGGAAGAGATCAAAATTAATATATTCATTGAGAAACTGCAGCATTAAACCTGCTATGCATTTACACCTAAGAACCTGGAAGTATAGAAGGCAGTGAACCTGGAAGCAGGAATATAGTGAATACAAGGTAAATTCAGCATTTTTAGATATCTAATGTTACTCTACCTTTTTGACAAAGTCTGAAGGGTACATCTAACATTAAAAATGGTATAGTTTTTTTTTTCTGACTGTATCTAAGATATTGGATGACAACATGAATACTGCCATTAGGAAAAAGCAAATGATACTGTGACAGACCCCAAAGTTATCTCGGTTAGAACATGGTGCTAATAATGCCGTGTTTGTGCTTTCAGTTTCTGGATATGCCACCACTTAAGAGTTGGACTTTGACAATCCTTCTGGGTCCTCTCCAACTCAGACTATTCTATGATTCTATGATAATGAACACAAATTATTGTGAATAAATTGGTAGTATAATCTAGCCACAGATTTGTGACAATGTGAGGGACCTCAGCTGTTTCACTGAAGGCTGTAATCCCGAATGGTGCTGAAACTGCTGTTGATTTTAGTGTTGCTTACGTGTAGCTGGGTCACTGTCAGCTTTTACACCACACTGCACTTGCTGCACGTGTGCTTTCTGAAACTTGTGCTTTGTAATCTGCCTTCCGGACAACGCAGTGTACGGCAGCCTCAGTGTCAGTCTGTTTACAGTCTCTGAGATATATTCCTCTCTGGGAATTGTACTACCCTATTTTAGTCATATCTGTAGAGACAAGGATGCTGTCTGCTGCAGAAAAGAACTTGGTGGTGTTTCTGCATACTTGTTAACCTGTGTTTGTAACCACAGGCTGGGCCTGCCTTGTGTCTTTACCATGTCTTGCTCTTGCTTAGTTGCATCCCCGGAAGTGTTTGCTCTGGCATATCTGAAAGATGTGAATATCAGAGGAAAAACTGGGGTTTGCACTGCACTTAACAGTGCTTTCTTTGTAGGAACACTGGGCAAAGGAATTTAAAAAAACCCTTAACAGACCTTTTTCTCTTTAGATTGTGCACTTTTCGCTTGTTTGAATATTCTGCTTCAGTGGTAGTACCCAAGCTAGCTACTGCCTGAAAATGAACAGATTGTTTGTGATTTCCAAGGATCTAAGTCACAGGGCTAGAAACCCTCCAAGGGGACAAGGGCTAGAAACCCTCCAAGGGGACAAGAGGACACAGAACTTGTGAACATTTAATTAAGTTACATTTATTATATTCTGAATTCTTTTGGGTCAGAGAGCAGGAAAATGGTTCTGTTTGACATTACACTTATCTGTCTGTGAGCTTTGAGCTACCTAACTCCAAGAAATAAATGCAGGCCCAGTCTGTATTCATGCCTAGACAAGTTTTAGACTCTTTTTCCTGTTTTATATTGTCCATTCCTTTAGAAATAAATGAGGAGAGTTTCGTTATGGAGCAGGACTCCAGATCTCCCCCACAGTATAGACTTGGGCTCAGATCAGTATAACCAAAGATTGCAGGTTGCAAGTTTCAAATTACAAGAAAATGCCCTTTTGTTTCCCTCTCTTCTTTTATTTTTCTTCCCAAATGTTAGTTAGCAAGGTCAGCAAAATTTTGCTTCGTGAGCCATGAAATTAAAGCAAACCAACCTGGTATCTCATCACAGCTTGTATGGTCAATGAAAAAGTTGCTAAGTCTGAAAATGTAAAGGACTGGATAAACAGAGGAGTTATGATTATAGTGAGTGAATAAATTCAGAGATTTACCTGAAAAATGACAAAACATACAATGCAATATTTCAACCGGAATTATGTGCTTGTCATAAATATTCCTGACTGGTGATTCATTCAATTAAATTTGTTATGGACTCTGCTGAGTATACTTTTGAAAGGACTGAATATTAGAAGACCTTTCTTTTCCCTTGGTTCTTTGTAAAGAGCACTGAGACTTGTTATGCATTTAAATGCATAAAAATACCAGCCTATCTAATTTATTTGATGAAAACAAACCAGTTTCCGGCCCCGTTTTCACAGAATCCTAAAATAACCAGTACCCAAATGTTGTTAAGGACTCATTTCACAATAGAGACACTGAGTAAAACAGAGAGAAAATTAATTGTCTGGGGTCACAAAACCAGTGACTGAGATGTCAATGAAATCAATGCACAGCAGCTTCTTTTTAATGTAAATGCTATTCCATCTTTTAACCTGATAGTGTCCTGAGATCATGCAATAATTGGTGAAGAAAATGTTCAGCCATATTTCCTGTTCTAGACTTGCTGTTAATAAGAATGGTAGCCCTGTTATGCTAAAGACTCAGAATCTATTGGTATAGACTTTTCTCCTCACTAGAAACTAAAAATAAAACAACTTTCTATCAGTGCTAAAGCAACTTAAAAGTGGTATTGATCCTATTGTACAATGAAAGTTTTTATGTTTATGGCTATCTTACCCATCAACAAAATATTTAGAGAAAATAAGTTTTCAATCCTCGTAGCTGTTGACAGCAGCAGCAAGAAAGCATCGCTAAAACAGACTTACATTGATAATTTATAAGTTAGTATTTGCAGGGGGACCATATCAATCTCTCTTTTACCTCCAAGATACAGATGTGAAAGGGCAGAAGCTTTGCTGCCACCTGATAAGGAGCTGCCAATGTATTCCTCCCTCTTGCATGCAAGCTATGAATCAACTCCTGGAGTTCTCTGCAGCTGGGAATAGCTGCTCAGTGTTGAAAATTCAACATAATCAATTTTCCTTTTCAGCAGGAGTCCTTTTTTTCCCATTAAACCTGCAAAGGGTTGGAGAAATAAGATCTAAGGTAGATGTATTTCAAGGTGAAATAATCTCTTCAGTGTCCCTTAACCATTTTTCCAGCTCCTGAAGAAATTGAGGCATGCATTCTGTCTCTCAAGACCAATGTGATGATTCTCCAGCTAGCCAAGAGAATGCCACTTAGCACTGCAGCTGGCAGGGTCATCCTAGGAGATAATGCCACAATTTACTACTGCTTCACTCCTATAGAACTGTTCCTTTGAAAAAGGGGAAGGTGTTTGTCTATAAAGTTGGAAGATCTTGTACTGCAGCTACATTTGTTCTACAGAAGTAATGAGAAAAGATTTGAGCTTTGCAGGCTCTCAAAGCTATATCTTTTACAAGCATTAAGACAAAACCATGAACTTGAAATCTAATTCTCAGAAACGTTAGAAGCATCTGGCCTCCTAGAGGGTCTTGTCAGCCAGTTTTTGTGGAATTACAGTTACACTTTCCCAATTTTTTTCTTTCTACTGTTGTAGGGAAGAACACACAAATGACAAGACTAGTCTCTTACACTGGGGAGAGGAAGGGAAATAACCACATATACTTTTCAAGAGGAAAAAATAAATAGACTTTTTAACAAACAAAGAAAGGAGAAATTATTCCCTCACTGAATCTCTAAATGCTTCACCTAAAAGCAGAGAGAAGACAATAGGTTGGCTGTATCACTTTAAATTTTTCCAAGATAATCTACTCAAAAAAGTAGTGTCTTCCAAAAAACCCTATGTAGATAGTAGTAGATTTTGAAAATACGTAGATAAATTTGAATTTGTCAAGGGCCATAGAAATGAAAGGATGACCAATCACTGTGTTTGTAATGTGATTTCTAATGTTCAAACTTTGGAGAATAATTGACTAAATACTAAACTGTATCACCTTATAAGAACACTTGAACAAATCTGTTTGTTTTTCAAGGACATTAATGTGTATGATACAAGGAAAAATTCCTTATCTGATCCATGCAAAGTCTAGGAGATTAGACACCTGTGTCTGCACTCTTTCCCTGAAAATAATAACTGGAGTCAATATTGGAAAGAAAACCTCAGTAAAATCTTTCTGGGTGCTGAATTGTAGACATAGCATTTAGTGGGGAAAATGGTAGATATCTTGAACAGCGCAAATAACAAAACTTTTATCAAAATAATGTTAATTTCCTTTAATTTAAATTCTTCTGGTTTTGAATCCTGAATGCTTGCCTTGATCGGTATTTTTATACTCAGTCACTTGTGCTGTGCTGAATAACTCAAGTTAATATTTTATTTTTGTATGTTGAATATAATTTATGTCGAACAATATCATCGACTCCTTCATTACTTGGAATTATTTATTACAATATTTTTTCAGTGTTTGATTAGATGACGTTTAACACTGAATTCCAAACCTGTCACACTGTCTCTTTTAGGGATAATTTTGCAAATATCTGCAAGCAGGCATAATTTATTCTGTGTAGCTCAGTTAACTGTGCTGTAAGATATCTGGTAACAAGCTCTGTGAAATGTTTGTAAAACTAGAACTTTAAATTTTAAGCATTTAAACAAAAAAAGTTGCATAGGGCCATGTAAATTTAGAATTCTATTATTTTCACATTATTTAATGTTAAATAAGTACACTTTCCACTATATAATAAATTATAGTTTTTGTGGGGGAGAATACACAGTCTAAAAGGGACATTTCTAGAATCTAGGAAGGAGCTCAGTAGTTTAGGTTCATAGCTTTGCACAGCTTGTATTTTCTTACAATGCAGTCTTTAGAGATGACCATTTGCCAATATTTTAAATCTCTTCTATGTTTATTGATGGCCTTAATGCACTCTTCTCTTAGTAAATAATTTGATTTTTATGTTTCATTTAGCATTCTTGTGCTATAACTCTGACCCAGTCACCAAATCAAGTGATCCGGGGTATTCTTCTCATGTCTGACAATGCACAGGTATCCCTCTGCCCCTTTTCTGCTTAGTGATAATTGGAGAAAATTGTAACCTTGTTTTTATATGCCTTTATGGTAATAATATTAAAAGTAAAGTGGTGGAGGCGCTGCCTAATTCTTACATTTCAGATCTATTAACTGTCTGATCAATAACTTTGGCCAAATCTCTGCAGTTGTCAAAGTGAGTCCAACTTTGTGTGAAATCTGTTGGTTTATCCCAGCCAAACATCATGCCCATAGCATCTGCATCTGCCCTATTTTTTGTACTTTGATGTAGCAGTGGAAATATTTTCCAAGCTAGTGTCCATACCTGGTTCAAAAATAAGCAAAGGTTTTAAATCAAATTCATAAATACAAGTACGTTTCTGAGGACGGGGTCAAATTTGGAACAGTTGTGCTCCATAGTGGGCTACTAATTATATGTCAGGAATCTCCTAGCATCCTCTGGTTAACTGTACAATTGTTCATGAGTCTCAGATGTTTTAATTGTTTGAAATGGAGCAATTATGCATCTAAGAATTACTCCTGGACATGCCAGTGAGGGGGTGTGATGGGAGGAGGATTTGTTATAATTTGCAAAAAGATTGTCAGCCAATATAATAGTTGAAACAGTCCAGCAAGCACCCACTATCAAATCTGAGAACACATAAACCAAACATTTCACCAAAAATAGCCTGAAAATGAGTTTTCTAAGCTGTTCTGGGAGAGCTTATAAATAGCAAATGTATTAAAGAAATATGAGAATTTGCTTATAAACAAATCACAAATCCCACAGAACTAAGGTGGTAACAAATAATATTCATGCAAAAGAAAGTGATAGCTCTACTAACTTGCAATCAGCAAGGTACCTGGAATGTTCTGCATATGGCCCACCTCTTCAACTCTGTCCTTATCTGGCTTCTGCACAATTAAATTGCAACTGAAATGAAAGAATTTGGTTGACAGTTTCTCTGGGTAGCCCTAGGCTCTTCTTCATGTAATGAGTATTTTTTTGGCTTCATGAAGTATAGGACTAGAAAGAGAATCATAGAATGGTTTAGGTTGGAAGGGACCTTTAAAGGCCATCTAGTCCAACCCTCCTGCGATGAGCAGAGTTATCTTCAACTAGACCAGGTTGCTCAGAGCCCCATCCAGCCTGGCCTAGAATGTTTCCAGAGATGGGACATCCACCAGCTCTCTGGGAAAGAGAGGTTGCCGCTGTTTTACCACCGTCATGATGAAAAATTTCTTCTGACATCTAATCTGAATCCACATGCTTTTAGCTGAAAACCATTTGTCCTTGTCCTATCACAGCAGGCCCTGCTAAAAAGCCTGTTCCCATCTTTCTTATAAGCCCCCTTGCAGTACTGAAAGGCTGCAACAAGCTGTCCTTATAGAAGAGCTTTCTCTTCTCCAGGCTGAATCCCAACTCTCTAAGCACACAGAGCAGTTCCACAGACTTCCACCATGTTAAACAAAGGATGTCTGTGCTTTTCCAGTGTATTTGTATGAACAGCTTCTGTGGTTTTGCACATGAGATGATAAAACCACACAGAAGATGGCTCTGTTAGGATGTAGGAAAAATTTAACATTGGGAGTTATCTGTGTATTATCTGCCTTAATAATCTGCCTTAGTCAGGAGTCAGGTGGTCCTGATCTTCAAAAGCAGATCAGAACATTTCCTTTTTCCTATGTTTTTGATTATGCCCAGTCTGATTCTTTCCTTCTGCTGTGATTTTGATTGTAAATTTACTTACCAGTTTTTCTTCTTGCAATCGTTTCCATAGAGGGCTGGGGGTTTTTTCAGTAAAGGGAAAATCATCCTCAGCTATTTAAATCTTGTGAATATTTACTGAGCACCATTTTACTCTGTTGAAATTTTCTGTGCTATTTGATACTTATTTTTAGTTTCATCCATTATTTTTCACTTGTTTTAGCAATCACAGTGATTTATGTTTTCCCTCTGCTTTCAAAATGTGTATTTTTGAGACAGATTTTGTTTTGAATATGCTTGAATGTTTAAACCTATGGGAACATATCAAGGCTGTTTTGCATACTCTATTTCTCTAGGAAAGATGTGGAATATTTAACTTTTTTCTACTCTTCAGTTACTACAGCATTAATGCAGCTCCTGCATTTTGGTGATACCCTGTCACGGGCCAGAGCCTAAGCTCTTTCTTTTAACTTTCCTTTTTATGAAGCAAGGTTTCTGGCCATTCAGTCTTGTGAGACAATGCTTTTGCATTTGTGAGCTACTCTGGAAATTGCACAGCTTCTAAAATCAGACCTGGGGCAGAGCTGAGGAGCTCCAGAGGGAAGACAAGGAGGTGCACTATCAGAGAGAAGACTCCTGGAAGTAGGCTTGTTTTTTCCAAAGGAGAGTAAAAGAGAGGCACAGTGACAGTTTTCAAAATACATAGATTGTTTTAAGATCTAAAGGAATTAATTACTTCTCATGTCCAGAAGGATACAGAGATATAATGGCCTGAAATTTCATCAAGACAAATTGGATAAGGTAGTCAGAAAGCAATTCTAGTGCAAGAAGAGTGAAGCACAGGAAAGGGTTGCTTGTGCAGGTTCTGGGACTTTCCCCACAGGAGGCTTTTTAGCATAGGTTACATTAAACATTTTCAGCCAAGGTTTCCCTATAGCTGCTAATGCAACAGAGTTGGGAGGTGGTCCCAGACAAACAAGAGCCTGAAGCAGGTAAATTGATCAAGGACAAACACTTCTCCAACTCTGAAGCCAGCAACGCATGTGCCAAGCTGAGCAGGTGGACTGAGTGAGCCCATGGCCTCTGTACTGCCCATCTACTGCTGCTTGCTACAGGCTTCAGTTTGAGCTCACCTGACTGGCAAAGGCAATCAAAACCACAAGTAAACACAAAGCTGAGAGAGCTTTCTTCTTTTTTTTTTTTAATTTGGTTCCTCAAATTATAATTTCAGAAGTACATAAATGTGTGTACAAAGTGCTAATTTAGCCGTGGCCTCAGCTTTGTGTAATCTGGATACAGACAGCAGGACAGCACAGTTTATATTCCTTTGTGATCTAAGGAGATGAAGGAAAAGCTAATAAAGCAAAGATGATGAGGTGAGGTGTGTGTATACATGTACATACACACACTAGCCAGTTTGCTTACAATTTGCTTGTAGGGATCAAAAAGCCTGTACTTTAGTGTTTCCACATTTTGAGAGACTTGTTGAAATGCATAGCTTAACAGGTCTCTCTTCTCAAACTGCTTTTTGCCCAGTGCAAATCAAAATTAAATTTCACAAAATTATTAATGGCTAATTGAGGGCTACTGAGAGATGACAATGTCCTAGATGGTTGCAAATTTTTTCTGGTGTCACTGTCTATGTCTCTGCTCCAGTGCTCTGAAATGAGTCAGTAGTCAGCTTTAATTTGTTCGGTTTAATTAAATTCCACCTGAATAAATGTGTTGCGCAAATGCTGAAATTTCCTGGATGATGTATGCAGCTGAGATCTAATTTGATAGTACGCAGCCCTAGATTGCAAGCTGCTCTCTTCCAGAAAGGTGTGCTCCATGTAATTACTTAAATAATAACTTAGATGAACTTGTAAGGATAATTATACAAAAAAGGCAAAGCAAAACTGCACACAAAAATCTATTTTTGAATATGCCATCATTATTCTTAGAATAGCAAAAATCATCAGTACATAAGTACCTTTCACTTTCAAAACACAGTCCTGTTAAGTGTAGCAGCTTGTTTGCTTAGCCTGATACTGTCCTGTCTACATAATTAATGTATAATTACATTAATTATACTAGTATTGTAATCAGATAGAACAGTATATTCTGCTAAAATGTCTTGCCTTTGGTAGAACGACATTGATGAATTATATTTTTGTATATGATCTGTGATGTGAGGAATTGAAATAAATGCCAGATCAGTGTCTTCTCTTTCACATATAGTGCAAAATGGACCAAAAATACTGCCTCTCTCCCAAATCTCCTGGCTTTAGCTGACTGATGGAAGCATGTTGCCTAATATATCATACTTATTTAGGCAATGAGGAAGCATGGATACACATCAGTCAAGGTAAACAGTGCTCACGGGCTGGGAGCAATACTTGTCTTTTTCAGATGGTTCAGAAATTCCTCTTCTCTTGTGCTGTATTTTACAATATTGCCTCTCCTTCAGGAGGTACATAAAGTTCATTCCTTTGTATGATTTTGCAGTACATTACTGTAACTCCTAAATTAGTGCAATTATCTGAATCTTTCCATGCATGGAAACTCACATGGACTCTATTTCCTTTCTACATGCTCCTAAGGTAATTTTCCTGTTACTTTTATTAATTTTAATTTTTTTTCTCTTTAATCCTTATTTTTCAAGTTCTGTTTAATCTAGAACAGTCTTCCAAAGGATGAACTTTATTGTCTGGAAGTTGCAAAGAAGAGTTGACCAAAACTAGTGGGAGATAACTGACTAATGATTTAAGGTGTTACTCTATTCCCACTATATATGTTTATCTAAATTCCTGTAGGTCAGAAATTTCTGTACTGCTGTAGACACAAATTTTTAATATATATTCACATTATGGTGATATTTACATTACAAATTTAATTAAAACTTGCTATACTTTTACTGAGATTTAGAAGTAGTCACAAATGTTTTCATATTTATAAAATTTAGAAAAATTAGCACCTATTGCTAAGAGAGAAGTCCTAGATAATCTTTTCACCTTCTGACACAGAAGAAAGTGTCTAGGAGATGGAAAGTGCTTGTGTTTCTATAAAATTCCATATTTATTTACATAAAGATAACAGCTGAGAATTTAATTTTCCTCCAATTTTCTAGATTCTTTTCATATGTGAGAGGCCTTGCAAATCATGATTGGTATAGACACATAAAACTTCATAAAGGTTTTTATTTGCATGTTGAAAATAAAGTCCAAATTACTGAGTGCAAGATTTGGAACAATTTGCTCTAATCCACAGGTCATATCTCCCAGGAGATTTTCCAGACTACAGGTTTCCACAGTTAGTTCCTCCTTGAGGTTTCTTTATCTTTCTGAACCTTGCACACCCTTCAATGTAAAAGCCATTCTGCATGTGGTGGCACTCCTAGGTGCAATGGGAAGAGGAACATAAAGGAGTGGCTCCTCCTGGAGTGCTCCATACTGATGGCGGCTCAGAGGGAAGGAGTAGACTGGCAGTGTGCACGCAGAGAAGAGGAAATAAATAAAGAGGGACAGTGGACAGCATATTGGATAGCCTTGCTATCTGGTTGGATAGGCTATAAAGCCCCGTGGTTTTATAACCAAAAGTTGCAGGTCAATATTCCAGGGGGAGTTTGGAAGTCAGTGAGTGCTCTCAACAGTTGCTTCACCAAGGAAAGAGTGAAAGACTTTAAAACACTATTATGCTTTGTATTGAGAAAAATGGATTGATTTGCTTACTAGTAACAGGACCAAATTCAATTCCTAGAGTAAAGTAATAAATATTGGGTTTAGACACCACTCAGAGATCAGTGAAAATTAAATTATATGGGTGCTCGGAGAGCTCCATTTTCCCGTATTTCTTCCCCAAAGCATTGTGTGCTTTTGCATTGGATTAGGGTAGCCACTCAACCTGAGGCACATTTAGTTGATTCACTCAGGTGACTGTAATTCCTTCTCCCTGAGCTACATCCTGTTCCCCACTGCATGACACGACTATTAGTTTTGTTCTTTATAGAACTATTAACAAAAACAAGAAAGAATCTATTACTCTGTTTAACTTCCTATTTCTACTTTGTTCTCCCACTCCAACACAGTTTTCTCGAGTAATTTAATTCATTCTGTAAGGAATAGGGAGAAGTGGAATTTGCTCAGTGCGTCCATCTGCTTCACCAAGAGGTGTGGGGTTAGATTTTATTTTAGTTGTTATGTCCCTTAAACCTGCATCCACACCACACTTTCTCAGCAAGAATTTCACACTGGTTTCCTTTCTTAGATTTACAGGGCATCCTTGGAGACAAACCTGGTGCTCCATGTTTCTTGTTTCCACCAGGAAGGAAAGGTCTTGGAGTGATAGTTCTCTGGCTAAGGAGTATGAGGGGACACCAAGTACGGACACGAGACAGCCTCTCTCTCAGAAGAAATCCTACAACAAACCAAGTTAGTGATGTAGCTGCACCCACTGAGCTCACAAGCAGCTTAATTCAATTTTCCTGGGTTTTTGGTTTGTGGCTTACTATTATGTTTATTAGGGGCTTCTGGAAAAAATTTACCCTTGTTACTGTAATTAGGTGGTCAAGCTCAGCTGGATATATCTGGCAAAGACGGTAAACAGCTTAGGACAGAAGAAGTGAAAAGGATAAAGTGCCAGTGCCTTGCTGGATGTCACTGGATAGGGGTGCACATACAGCTTAAGGAAGGGGGCTGTGACAGGCCCCCAGGTGTCATAGGTGTGATGTGGGGAAGGACGCAAGGGAGGGCATGCAAAACAGCTGAGAAAAGTGTTGGGAATTCAGGGACATTGTAAGACAATCATCACCCACTAATTCTAATAAAGGTCAATGTCTTGTCATTTTATGCCTCTATAAATATAGATGTCACTACTGCTTGGTACTGAAGAGAGAAATACAACAAGGTTCTAATGCTCTAATTAAGAGAGTACTTTTCTAGCAATGCTAAAACAACTTCCTTACTTTTCTTTCTTTGTAATCAGTTAATAATTGTGACATTTTTCTTGGCTTTAACTGTGTGTCCCTGCAGGCATGTTAAAGACCTCCTGTGATTACAGCAATGGGAATCATGTTCCTGAAATGGTGGTAACAGAGACACTCACTAAAATTTGGCCCCTGCTGTTTTTAGTTTCTCAAGACTACACTTTGGCAAAATTTAAAATAGAATTCCACGGTGCCTGACAACTAGAAACTATGCTGTAGCCAAAATGCTGGGTGAGAATTAGAGAAACAAGTATGGACTGTCATAATATCTGAAAAGGAAGCGATGGTGGATTGCTTGATGTTGCACTTAACAGATCGTTGGGTTTGTGGCTGGTATAAAGCAGATCTCCTGGCATACTGTGTACACAAAAAGATCACATGGTGCACTGTGCTATTTGAATGTTTGTAAGGCATTTGCAGTGTTTATCTGCTGCTCTCAAGTCTCTGGTGGAAATAGGATGCCACTTCCTTTAAGCCTGTCCACCCGAGCAGCATTATAAATGAATACTCAATATGTCATGTATCAGAAGAGAATAAAATTGCTATTTGACTGCAACCGGTTTACACTGTCTCTTGAATTAGCAGCTTGTGTTTGTCTTGTAACTTGCACAGCAATTCTGTTTTCACCTCTAGTGTTTATATCCCTTTCCCTTTCAGGCAACTGCAAAAGCCAGAAAACAGCCTTTGTGAAAATGCCGCTGAGATTTAGAGCATCAAAGCAATCTCATTATCAGTTTACATCCCCAGTAGGAAATCAGAGATTGTTCAGCACATCAAACAGCAGAGTGGGGGCATGTAATGTGCAGCCCAAGGGCCAGATGAGACCTGCTGAGTCATATGATGTGGTCTCCAGCTGTCCTCTCCCTGTGTCTGAGGCATGGGGACAGAGCAGCAGAGCTGCTGGCTGGTGCTGCTAATGAACTTGAACCACCATACATCATTTTCCCATTGCATGCCAAATATGGTTATCTGGACTTATAATAAATGTCTTTCGTTCATATGCAAACTGGTCGTGGCCTTTGGGGTCCTGACAAGGCCCCTGTATAAGCTTCAGGACTGCAGAAGGTAATCCTCTTGCTAATGCTAAGATTAGTGCATGGAGTTAGGGGCTGCCTTACAGTGTGAGCCCGGGCTGCTCTTTGCTTATAGCCATGGAGGAGGACTAATAGGAACCCCTCTAGCTCATCTTTCGTGCTCAGCTCTTGGGTACATGAGCAAGAAGTGATGGAAAGAACGTTCTCACTGTATAAGTTCTCACTGCCTCAACCCTTTGATTTCAGCAGACATGTGCATGTAAAACCCCCACTACATCACCGAGGCCTTCATGATGGATCTGCAAATGACATTACACTTGCCGAATTTTTATGCTGTGGAAAGAATTTTAATTATTTTAATTATTGTTTCTGAGTTACTGGGAAATATACTCAGAATCTTTCATTAGTGCATCCAGCTGTGCAAATGAAATATATAATCAATATAAAATGGTTTTGTCATACCCTGTTTGAACAACGATCTATGATAGTTTAAAATTCAGAGGGTTCTTCTGTGATAAAGTTCTATTAATGCTTTCATTAGCAAGAAATTACATTACAATGTCTGTGGGGCTTACTTCAGTGAAAGGACAATTTCTTTGTTGGCAATTTCATCTTGACGTTACTCCCCTCTATTCAGCTTCCCTCAAATGACATTTTTCTAAAAATCAGCACTAATGCAGTAGTTAACCTTTCTCAATATTATTTAAGAAGATAATGCAGAGATACAGTCACACAAATAATTAAACCTTGAAAGCCTCTATTTTACCCACTGCTGCAAAAGTACAGCACAACTTCCACCATATTCTTTATTTCACAGATAATACTTTTAAAATGGCGACATGACCTTGAAATTATAAAAGAGGGTTGGCTGGCTGACATACAGAGTGTGAAGATCATTTTTTGTATGGAAAGGAAGCACATAAAGATATTGTCAAAGCATTTGTACCAATTTCATTTAGTTTTAGAAAGGGACAGAATTCAAATGTCCTTTACATTATTTCTTTTATGATAAAACTAAAATTGAACAAGCTATGAGGGAGGGGTTATATGACTCTGCAAGACTGAAAGGTGCACAAATAGTTTACTCAAGATAGCCCTCAATTTTCGTTTATTTAATTTCTTTATTGTCACAAAAAAATGCCACAAAAGAAATGTCTTTTCTCTTTTTGGGGGATAAAATCTGAGTGTGAGCCCTCTCATGCAAATTATACCTTTGCCTGGGGAAAGCAAAGTCTCTGTGTTGTGCTGTGATCCATTGGGGAATTATGAATGACAGGTACAGGAAACTGAAGTTCTACAGTGTAAAACACGAGGAGTATGCATCGATCTCGACTTGCAGCATCACTTCAAAAAGAGGTGAAGTGCAGGGGTTTTGGTGTCCTGGCAGATTTTATTGCCGTAAATCACCTCTTCAATGTCTCCCAAAAGTGCAGTATTCTTAAAATGGACACCTATAAAATGATTAATTCATTTACGTCTTATTCTAGCTTTCATGTGTGAGGTTAGGGTGTTTTATTTGCTGGCTGTTGTTGACAGTCATGGTGGGCAGAACACTTCAGTTCCGTTCACATGAAAGCTGAAATTCTTATCCAGTCGCTGGATTCTAGGAGCTCTGATCAACTACAGGGAGACACTTAATAATCAAATCCCTAGAACTTATATGGCTGCTTCTGTTACAGGATTTTCAGTAAGAAGGAAAATAGTTCTGGTGTATTATGGCCAGTGAATGAGAATAGACTCTGTGTTGTCCTAAATCCCTTTTGATCTGCTCATAACAACAGATCTTAATGCTATATGAGTGAACGAGCTGGGGATTTCTTTCCTCTAGATAAATCCTAGTGTCACAGAAGGATGTTGTTACTGAAATTGGTCAAATAGAAACTTTCTAACACAGTTTTGAGCACAGAAAGCAGGCATTCTTTATTGCAGCTTGCTGGGCTCTTGGAGGATACCTCCTCTAATCGAGTGTGCCAAGCATCTGGTAAAGAGTTTTTATCATACACACAGGAGAGCTGAAGCAAGCATCCTAGGAATGTTCTCTAGTAACTTTCACATGGTTACAAGCTACAGAAGACCAGATAATCAGGGAATCATACTGTTCCTGAAAGGCTATGTACCACCATCTCTAATTAAAATTCTGGTAGAAAAGTATCACGCCGCTGAAATTTTTGGTCTAAGCATGCAGTTTGCACTGCACAGAGAGGTCAGATGGTCAGCTTGCTGCCATCAGTACTCTGCACTATTTTCACTCACATTCTTAAAAAGCTGAAGCACACTGCATAGTTCTCATTTAATTTTTAAAAGGCAGAAAAAAATTGGCAAGACATAAAAGGCTCAAGTATCTGCATATCAACCACACAACAGCACAGTGTAAAAAAGCAGCAAAATATTTTATTAATGCTTCAAGAAGTTCTTGCTCTACTGTTCTACAAGACTATCCTTTATTTAACCTTTATTGATTGATCTTGAGAAGTGCCAAATACAAGTGGTCGCTTTTCATTGTGTTTAGCAATCGTGGATGTCATAGAATGAAGGTAAGTATTAGGAACTGGCATAATCTAAATGCCACTCAAATGAAAAATAAAGAATGCATTATTTTTGTAGAGGATCATGCCAGGAAAATAGCAGTGGGAAGTAATGTCTATGTCTGAACACAGAGGGCTCTTTGAAAACAAAAATAAAGAGATATAGAAAAGCAATGAATGCAAAGAATACATCAAAAACCCCACAAGAATGATTACATCAAATCAAAAAAAGTTTGAATATTTTAAGGTACAAGACAGATCAAAGGCTTCTTAAAGGTATCAAAATTGTGAAGCCTATAAGGAAATTAGGATGCTAAAAAGCAAAGATAAGTTAATGAAAATGTACATACTGCCATTTAAAGTGGAAAAATAAATACAGTGTTCTAGGGCAAGCCAAAATATTTAGTACTAATAATCCTTTCATCTTTCATTAATTGAAATTAAAATATACATAACACCTGAAAATTTATGATATTGTTAAATTTGCCATCATGGTTATGCAGAATAAGAAGGCTAACTTATAATTACTGGAACTTCCTTGAACGTGAAAATAAAAGTAATGGAGAAAAAGAAATCAAGGGCAAGATAAACAGTGAGAAAGCCTTTGACTTGGATTCAGGACAGTGGAATTAAGCATTTTACTGGAGTATTTATATTGATGCCAGTGCTAGAGCTAGCTCAAATAGAGCTAGGCTAGAGGAATATTTTATGATGTAATCATAGTGGTGAAAAAATCCACATTTATGAACCATCTGTTCTGTGAAAATATTTTGGTTCACTGAGGTGATTCTACAAAGTTTTATTTTATAAAATTATCATTTTCCCCTGCTGCTTTCTTACCTCAGTATCAGCCTAAGTAGTGTTCATCCAGGAAATAAGAATGATATACAAATATTTACTTGAGAAGGGGCTTTTAAACATAATTTGTCCTTTATTTTTTTATAAAAACCAGGAATTAAAAAGCAAAGGCATAGACTTTTAAACTTATAAAGTAAGGTTAATATGACCTTTTTTCTGTTAGGTTATCTAGACTAAGCTTCCAAATCATTCTCTTGTCCAATCCCCAGGAACGCATTGCTTGAGGGTCTTGAAGACATCACTTAGTCCCTTTGAAACGGGGTCATGACATGATCCTGCTTCATATTTATCGCCAGGACAATATGTGTGGATTCCATGTTCCTCTTTCCTTCTTGGCACCCTCTCTTTTGCTTCACTCTGCATGTGGTTGCTAAGTATGTGATGAAGCAATATCTTCCACAAGGATAACGAAACATCTCTAAAAACCATATCTAAACTAAACAGTGTAATTCATCAAACAAATTAGGGGAGGGGGATGCATGACATGGAGGAGGGAGTTAGGTTTTTTCTGTTTTGAAGGTATTAAGAGTACACGTGTGTTTTACAGACCAAGAAACTGCAATAGAGGGACCTGAGAGACACTTGCAGAGTCTGGTGCAGTCTGTAAGGCTCTGTTGCATAATAACCAGATTATAGCTCCACGATTCCAAGGAAAAAAACACAAGCAGTATGAAACTATAGTGTGTATCTATTGGTCCATTATCTCTAGTGAAATTAAATAATGCATATGGGACCACACGTTTGACGAACAAATACGCATTAAAATTCTTAACAGTGTGAAGATTAAGACAATATGGTTTTGTCTAAAGCTTTCATCCAGGGAGAAAGAGCTTCCTTCTTCCTTTAAACAAGATTAGCTGGAAAAATCCTATCATATACCTAGAATAAAGTCTGAGTGGCAACAGGCAAATATTTTAATGTGGAAAGATTTTTATTGGTTTTAATTAAGCAACGGCATTTTTGTTGAATGTGTTAAATCTTTAATGACCACCCAAAAGCACTAAACATGACATATTTACTGAGCCACTGAGAAATACATTTCAAGATTTTCTTATGAATACTTCATATAGACAAAACAGGTCCTCGGTGGAAACAACAGTGATTTTTAGAAATATAAGTGTTTGAGGTCCTGATTTGAACCACAAGGAAGGCAACTGAAAGAATCCCAGTGGCTTCCATGGGAGTTGGCTCATGTCTTTAATGAGTATTAGAGCTTATAGTAGCTAGAAAAACGTTTTATTATGACTGACAGCGTCCCAAAAAATCAAAATCTGTCACCAGAGAGCAGCCCTGAGTATGTGTCTGAGGGATTTTGTGATTCATATAGGAACTAGATTTATGGTGATGAGAGCCCAGAGCAGCAGGAACTGGGGCAGGAGCCCAGAGCTGAGGAGAGTTAGTGCTCCGGCAGCTGAGAGCAGCCTCAGGGTGATGTTGTTGCTGGGGGCTCTGTGCACCATCCACAGTTTGCCAGGTGGACTCCTCCTAAAGGGTCATCAGTGAGCCCAAGTGTGAGAACCTGTCTCTGTCATCCCCTTTCTGTGAATATCCCTTTTGATAAAATACAGACTTTTTATCTGTAGGAAGGGGAATTTATTCTGTAATCAACTGTTTCTACTTCTGTTGGCATAAACCCAGGTGGTAGGCCCTCTAAGCCGAAAATCTGCCAGCTGGGAAGTTATAATAGGAAAAAACAGCTGCTGTTTTTCATACTAAAATCCTGGGCATACTGTGGAGCCCAAACTGTGATCTTAAGTTTTCTTTTCCCAGCAGAAAGCTTAAAGATTCTTGAAAGTATCAATATTGCTTGATCACCGCACAGAGATTATACCTCCAAAAACATGCAGGGTTTATTTAAGACTCAAAGATACCTCTCATATGCGGTCCAGGTACGCAATTTTAGCCTCTAGACAGTGTTTATCAACTCTTTCATGAGAGCAACCATCAGTCAGAAAGGAGGAACTTTACCCACACTCCAGTGAAAAGTAGTTTTCTTTACTTAGGTCCTGCTTGCTGAGTTTTCATGAAAGAATGAAAAACCACTAAAAACTTGATGAACACAGGGTATGCAACATTTCAGAGGAAAGAAGTTTGTCTTTATATCTACAGGGCTTGTTCATAAGGGTTCTCATCTGACCCTCCCTGCTGGAGTCAGTAACATGTCTGATAAATCTGGCATATTCAGCCAAATTCTTGCTAGTAACTTCTGTGAAGAAAACCACCTTATCAAATGCCTTAAAAATTACCTGGTTCTGTTTAACATCCTTCATCACTTTCGAGCAGTGACTCCTGCAGAACAGAAACAAGAAAAACAATTTTTTGAGTTATTAAAAGCCTGCTATGTAAAAGCTTTCAATGGGTTTTGAACTCTTTGGCTCTACTTCAGTTTAGGATTTTCAGCTTTTTACAAGATCAGGTCCAAGGTATCAGACTAATTACTGCATCTGTGCCTAATTCATTTAAAGTCAAAATAAAAAGAACCATCTAGAAATCCTGATAACGTTAGAACAGGGGAGACCAAGATGGAAGCATTACCTTGTATTGCTTGTGCCTTGTGTTGCTAGAGATACTGCCTTCCTATTTTAAGTGATAATATGCCATTTTTTCCTTCCATGGGGAAAATGTTACCACATTGCTCTGTGAGTAGCTTGTCCCCAACCAATTTCCAGAACAATGTCTAACATCGGCCTACGGAAGTTTCTTCCCATTGAAATTCAGCATGGAGTTTACTGCAGGAATGATATCTATGGTCTGATTGCTTGTCCACTGAAATTAAATGATTGCCTTCTATTCCTTTCATTATGCATGAAATTAAGATAGAATCTAGGAAAGATAGTGGAGTTTCAAATGTGTGGGAGAGCTGGGGAGTGGGAACGCAAGGTAGAAGATATTGTGGCAAGAATTTGGGAAATTGTGTGCCCATACAACCTTTTGGAGAGAGACACAAGTTTTTGTGCCTCATTTCTAAGCTGGCCAGGCATTGCATTCAGTGTGTCATTATACTTCAGCTAATAAATCCTGCTGCAAAACAGATGAGAGCTAATTGGGCAGAGTATCTTAGATCAGATAAACCAGGTCTGGGACCTAGGAAACTTAGTTTATCAGGACAATGGGCTAAGATAACAGGGAGTAAGATTTTAAGAGGTTCTAGAAGATAAAGTGAAAATGGAATTAAACACTGTTATATAGTCAGGAATTCTAAATGGAAATATTTCTCACATTAGTCAGTATCTCAGTGTTTAAGTTTGCAATATAACCTTTGTCTTTTAGCGCTGGATGTACCAATACTTATACCTATGTCCCTATCTTGGTTTGAGACTATTTAAGAAGAACACTCTGTAACTTTTAAAGTAAAAGCAGATTTATAGAGTATCATTTAATTCAGGATGGCAAGTATATGACAATGGACATATGACAAGTATATGACAGATGGAAGCACTGTAAAATCTGCCTTTATCATCCTCTCACTTTGTCGTGCTATAGAACCGCTTGGTTTTATTTCTTCTGCATGGCACAATTTATTTAATTTACAGGAGTCTTCTGCCTACACGTAGTGGTTCCTTTTTGATGAAGCAGAGATACAGAATTTCACTGGGGAGAGAGACATACATGGCTCTTTACGGAGCAATTTACTTTTGCCCTTAAGTTTTAGGAGGATTATGATTAAAAGAATACACTTCTCCCTTATGTACAAAAACTGTCTTGAAGTATACACATATATGCATTTGTGCGGGGGTTATCAAGAAGCAGTGTACGAATTAATTACTCAAAATATTCTAATTGGCTATCCCAAGAAAGATGGTTAATCTCTGATTAGACTTCCTACTAATGGTTTAGAATAGGGACCATATATTTCATGATATGTAGGATAAATCTATATTTAGGTTGCAAACATTAACTCTATTTCTAAAATTTCAAATGTGGTCTTAGATAATTTGAGGAAGAGTTTAATATAAATAACCTCCTCATGTGTCTTTCAAATCTAAATATTGATGAGTAGCGCTCTCAGTCATTTTAACACGAGTATTCCTAGCCTACAAAAGACAGCAATAGAAATGCCATTCTGCATCTAAACAAAGATAGCAGCTTTGCCAAAGTCCACAAGGAGATTTTAAAAAATATGTTTTTCAAAAATATCAATACTATACACATATGCTGTTATATAAATTTGAAGCTTAATACATAATATTACACATTATTTTATTATGGTCACAGGCTTCCACTCTAAGTTATGAATACATTCTAGGACTTCAGTCTGTAATACAGCTTATGCAGTGCAACATACTCAGGAGTAGTATTCACATTAAACATTGATGATTCTGATATTCACCAGTCAAATATTCATAGGATGATGTCTCTATCTGTACAGAAGGTGCTTACTTATGGCAGAAAAGTGGTGGTCAGTACCAAGTTAAAAGTAATGTCGATTTTTAATTTTCAACCACTTGTCCGTTTAGCACCCAACTACTTGGGAGCTGGATCTTTGCCATAATCTCTTACATTCTTATCAGAAGGATGCCTTGGGGCTGGTATGGTCTAAAAAAAAAAAAAGAAGAATTTTATGTAACTTATGTCTATTAGAAATATACCTCTATTTCTAATTTTTTCTCTCTTCTTGGGGGCATGTTTGCCATGAGCTCTGAATACTGTTGTTTCCACTTCAACACATTCGTTATGTGTTCTTGTTTGAGTGCCTTCTGTGCTGAGTCTGGGAGCACGACTGCTTGGGAGATTTATATATTCTAGAGTCTCCTTTCAGCTGCCATCATGTTAGTGGCTACAAGAAAAAGCCTGCTGGGCTGCTGGGTGTAGTGACATTTTATGTTATTTGGCAATAGTCACCACACTATTGCTATTTCTTACTCAGGAACTGCAAAAAACCTAATTAATATGAAGGGTTCTCTTATAGTCATCCCACCCCAGAAAGAAGCCTAGGGGTTTTGCCCCAAATTCTCATTTGTTCTGTGGATCTATATCCAAAATAGCAGCTTTGGACCCAAGATCGGGAACTGTGTTAGAGAATGAATGCTGCTAAGGAAAGGGCTGGCTGGTGATTGTAATAATGTTTATAGAAAAAGACGTTACAATTTCCACACAGTGTTCTCCATGACTCCACGACTCAGCACGGCGGCACCCCTGTGAGACAAAGAAACTTTACAGTTTTCTTTCCCAGGGTCATTCAGGGAGCGAGTGCTAAAAATGGCACATAACTCTTCTGAGGCTAGAAGTCAATACACTAACTACTGCTCACATGGTGTTGGGAGGATATTGCCTGGTCCTGGGGCACCCCGTAGTAATTAGAGAGACAGAAAGCTTAGGCTCTTGTTTTTACAGCAGGGATAAAATGGCCTCCATGGTGTTGTTAGAAAGATCCTCCTGAAAAGTTCAAATTTCATAAGATTTATATGTGTATTGGCTTATTCAGAACTTTAATTAAAAATTGTAGAAGGTCCTTTAGTTCATTAATTGAAGATGTTTTGCCTGTAAATGAGAGATTAATTTATGCCTGTTTTTAATTGTTGGATGCCACCACAATTGGTGCTGCATAAAAATACATACAGTACATAAAATATGAATTAAAACAAGTGAATAATTATAACCACATCAGCCTAAAGGCAGGAGGCATTTTAATATTGGAGTCTGGTAATGGTGCATGAATTTAGAAGGATTAATTTTTCTGAGACAGTTCAGAAGTATTTAGCCTTTATTCTGCCCTTATTTAAAATGCCTCATATAATACATCTCAGTATTTTACATAATTTAAACTTTCATAAGACATTTTGTTCTCACTCTATAAGGTTCTTCAACACACTGAAACACTGCTAAGATCTTAAGTCTACAAATCATAATCTTTCCAAACAGATCCTTTGTTCTGAGGCTTTGCATTGGTAAGCAGTAGTATCAGTGCCTGTTATAGATCAGCTTCCTCATTTAAGGTGATGCTTCTCTTATGAAAATACAAATACACTTAGATATGTAGGTAGGTGTGCATATATAGATAAAGGCATTCTGCACTGGTCAGAACATCACAGTTACCACACTGTTTAGCATAAAGGTATCATGGAAAAATGCTTATATTCCCTACACCAGAGTATTATTTAATTAATTTGGGTGGCAAATATGCAGCAGGAAGCAGAGTTTGCTCCAGTGACAGACAAATCAGAGGTAAAGTCTTGTGGTTTTATGTTCTCAGGAAATAGATAACATGCATGAACTCAGTGCGTGTTTTAGGACACATACTACAGAGGGGCACTGGTTCAGCAGAGCATTTCACAATATGTGTGATTTTGAATCTTGTTCCAGTGACTGGAATTAACTACATAGCTGAAAATAAGAGTGTCTAAGGCCTGTTCTAGATTTGGCTCAGATATTTGCTGTAGGCTTTGTAGCAGTGAGTGCATCACAGCAGATTGTATAGCTCTTACAGTAATGTGCTTGAGTAGCTACCGGGAGTTTTTAAGAAATTTAGCTATAGAAGGAGATGTGGTGAAATGAAGAAGATTCCTAAGGCGAAAAAAAAAAAAGAAAGAGAATCCTTACCAATTGTAAAAGTTTCATAAGAGAGCAGAGGCTGTATTACTGTAATAATTCCATTATTAAGTTTTTGATAGACACTTTACATATGAATATTAACAGAAGATAGCCTGGATTCAAGCTATTCACAAAGCATGGAAACATTATCTCAGGTTCCTGAATGCATCTGTCAGCATATCCTTTGATCCTGATTTGTAACACGTCTTCTGTTTCAGTTCTGGGTTTCTGGGTCTTTCCTCCACAGAGTCTTCTGACTCTAACAGATTATTTTAAAATACATGGTAGCTTTGTGATGTGAGCAAATATCTACTGAGATCAGATTCTTTAGATTTTATATGAATAGCAAATTAGGTAGAAGGAGCTCTTGTATGCCTGCACATCCCTCAGCATGTGAGTTTTCTCTACATTAGAAAGCAAATCACAATCAAAGAGCCTTACATGGATTTTAGATTTTGACCTTGGGCAAGTTGCTGAGGCCCTCTGTGATTTGGTTTGAAGCTCAGATTCTTGCATGTGCAAAATGCTAATGTTCTGTGCATGAAGGCGTACACATATACTTTTTTCTGTGTAGAAACATATGAATCCTAGAGATGACTATTTTATTTTTAACTTTTTTTCTTTCTTTTCTTTCTCTTGGCCAGTGCTACACACACATACTCCATGGATATTTCCAAGCCCTATCTGGATGTTTTATTCTTATCTGCTATTTTAGTAGAAGAAGTCACTCAGTTTGCAGAACAGAGGTCCTGAGTTTTGCCTCTCTGTTAAAGCAGAGCTCTTATTGGGTTTTAATCTTGGTTGCAACAGCTGTTGTAACCCCAGAGTTCACAGTCTGCCTCTCATTTGGCTGTGAATGCTTCTCTTTCTCCTATGGGAGGAGCAGTACACTATTTTTTCCCCCTGGAAAATAATAGTATGACCTGAGAGGCTCTTTTTTATGGCAACTTTCTCACTCTTAAAACTATAGCTGAAGATTTTGTGCACAGTTTTGCACCTCTTGTGATATTATGAGGAGATTCAACCACTGAACTACTGCCCATTTGATGGTCCCCCAGTTTCCCACTCCAGGCCCCTGTAGTATTTGTTGACTTTAGAGTGCTCTTGTTTATGTTTCTATCAGTCTTCCCTTCCCCCTGATCACCCTGCAAAGTGTTTCTAATAGCAATTTTTTATTCTTTTTTTTCCAAAATGGGATTTTAGGAATAGCAAAATTCTTTCTCCAATGAAAGGATAAAGGCGGAATTGTCTGCAGGCTCTGCTTAGCTAGCAACACCAGTCTCAGAGCCAGGCCAGCCTTCTGCCAGACAATGACTCTGAGATCTGAAGGAGCCAGGCTCAAAGAGAGGTACCCAAAAGGCAAATAGAAATCTGCTTTTCTTGACATCTCTGTCAGCAAGCAGCAGAAGCACATTACTCCATTTCTTACGAGGATGTGGAGGGAAAGGTAAGTGGTTTGGGCATGACAAAAGCATGAGACCACAAAGCTGCTAAGCAGCTCCTGAGGACAGCCATGTGGCAGATGAAAGACCTTATCCTTTTCAGATTTTGCTGCAGAGCATTCATGGGAATAAAAATGTTTCATCCCTTCCCCAAGAAATTATACTGGTTGCTTGAAGAGCCTACTGGTTATGAACTCCAAGTCTTGCAAAGGTGAGTAGCTGTCTCTGAATATCCTGTTTCCAGTATTAAAAGAGGAAAGGTAACAGCTGTTTATTGGGTTTCTTTTGCTGAAGTTCTGATCTTTTCCTAAAATTAAAGAAAAGTGGGAAGAGAGGGTTATTGATATTTATAAAGATATGTATAGGGTTAATCAAGAACCCTTGTTAAAACAATGCATCCTTTTCCTTCCTTGCCTGGACAGGCTTCCTGGAATTTCTGGGTTAGCATCTTGACCTTTTCCCCTGTATTTTAAGCTTTTCAAATATTATTCTGTGGTTTGGGTACAGTTTTTAACATTCGTAATAGACTTGTCTCAGCTGTGTCTATGCACAAAGGAAATAATTGTCAGTCTTTCTGGAGAGCCTATCCCAGCTAAGAAGATAAGTTGTGTCTGGGATCAAGAGTTCAGACTACAGCTGTCCAGAGGAGCTGATTGGTGACATCGTGGCTTCTCTAAGAAGCTTGTTTTATATAGTCATGGCTTTCCTTATTAGCTCCTTTTAATTCCTCTGCCTCTCAATGCTGCTTAACTTTAGGTTGACTTTTCAGTTAGTTCTTTTAGCTTGTTTCTGAATCCAGGGACAGATTCTAATTTGAGGGAAAAGTGCTCTTTTTTTTTTTTTTTAATTTGCTCAATGTCTCTGAAACACAATTTTTATTGATGGAAAAAAGTAAGGCAAAGAATAAATTATAAGACATTGTGCTCTCCTTTAATGTCCTAAGAACAGTGGGTGATGAACGGATATATTTGCTTGTATTCAGACATACATTTTATTTCTTTTTATTCTTTCAGTAGGCAATGCATACTGATATGATTTAAAAAGCAGAAAAATACATATTATCCTGTGAAATAATACTGTTTTGCATCTAGGAAAAGTTGGCTCTGTTGTTTGTGGTTTCCTGATGTAAACATAGAACTTTCTTGTGCTTTTTGCATTGAATGGAAAATTTATTTTAATTATTCTACCTTAGCTTGGATTGTCAGTTTAAATTCACCTGCCAAGTACTGTCAACTGGTGTTGGCATCTGTATCCACGCTTGAAGATGCCCATATTCATTACTGGATTTCTTTAGCTTAACAAAGCTTGGAATTAAATGCAGCCCACAGAGTGAGCATTTTTCGTTCTGTGATGCACTGAGAGCCAGTACTGCTAAAGGAAAGGATTGTTTCCAGCATTAAAAGTCCAGTCTGATTATGAAACTCTGACCGTTTCTGGTGGAACCACTGCAAGAGCACCATCATTACCATCTGTGTCCTCGTCAGAGGCTTCATAGCTGAATGTTTAGCATTTCAAAAATCCTACAGATGTTGATATTGCATTATTCATTTCGTTAGAAACTGCCACAGCTGTGTGCTTTCCTGCATATTCTTTCAAGCAATCTGGCAGTGGACCCTAGTTTGAGCAGGGCAGAGTACAGAGTACGATTCTGATGGGCATGACTCTGGTACACATCATTTGTGCCTAGCTGGCAAACTCACAATCTCTGAAGAAGCAAAATGGAGTATTGTCACTGAACCCCAGCAGTGTCAGTATTCCAATGACAATGTGATGGATTGAAAGTGAACGTGCCTACTGAAATTATTTTAGAGAACCCTTTCAAATCAATACATCAAATTTCAAATTGATAGACTGATGGAGTGAAAGAAGTGAAGAATCAACTCAAAGAGAAATAGTGGAGGAAAAGGAAGGAGGAAAATAATAGGACAAAGAGGAAGCAAAGGAGGTGGAAGAAATGGAAGAGGATGTGAAATGCACTGTATATTGAAAAAACTGAACAGAAGGAAGCAAAATGGAACACATTAAAGAAAAAAAAAGAAGAAATATTAAATTGAATTATAAGGAGGAAAAGAAAAACTCAAAAGGGTTCATGAAAGATATATGGTGAGATATGGGACATCTGAGTTAGCTACTTGAAAAGGTATCAGATTCAAAACCACAGTTTCTAAAATATTTCTAGTGAGTAACTAGTTAAAAATACTCTGCTTTTCCTGTAAAAGCAAAGCAGGAAGAAAAGGGGATTGGAATCCAAATTGCCAAACATCCATTGAATAAGATTCTTCCCCAGGAATCAGTACAAAGCTCTGTTTGTTTATTTCTACTCATAGAATCTGATATTGGAAGTTATTCAATTGCTTGAAACCAATTTATTTTCATAACTTGTGACTGGAAAACCAAATCCCAAGAAGCTCTGCAAACTTTACTGAAAATAGTTTAAATCCATTACAATGATAACAAAAGTGAAAGGTGACCTTAACTCGATGTCTCCCAGAAAGAGGTTGATGCTTTGTGAATTTTAGGGAGTCTGCTTATGGTGTTATTGTTTTGGGTTTTTTTTTTACTAATTAAATCTCAGTTACTGAAAATAACAAATTCACACATGAACAGTGGATGATCCCCTTGCACAATCTATTCAAAGAAAGAAGTAAGGAGAAAGACCTATCATTTTATCTTTAGGAGTTTAATTGAGTGACAGCAATTGAAATCCATGTTCAAAATGCAATGAAAGAATAAAAATAGCCCCCTCTCCCACCGCCCATCTAAAGCGTCTCAACTTAGAAAATATTAATCCCTTATGACATGGCAAAGTAGTAGGTAGTGGCATTACCTTGTACCTCCTTTGCTCTTAAAGCTCTCCTTTCCTTAGGGAAAGACTGGTTTTCTGGCATGTTCTGGACTCTGAAAGGTTGCTTTTTCCAGGGTCAGAAAAAATGAATATGTCACTGGATGAGACATATTTTTATGTTCAGCTCCTGCACAGCAGCTGGAGCGCAAGGCAGTTTGAGAGGCAAGGTTGAGATTGTGTGGGTTTAAATTTCACTCACTGTGAGTGAATGCCACTGGCTTTCTCATTCCTCATATGGAGAGATGAAGACCCCTGGGCACTTAATGCCACTGAATCCTTCCCCCAGTACTCTGCAGGGAAAGCTCAGTGTCATCACCCTACACTTGTGTGCAAATTCTGTAGTCTGACTGCACTGGACAATTTAAGTAACACCTTGTGATCATATTGTTCCACATCTCTTTGCTTTTCCTTTGAGACTAGTTTAATAAAGCTCCCACCTGTCGGATGAAATCTATTCCACTTATCAGTGTCTTGCTTATCCAGAGAAAAAGTTAACATCTTTTGGGACAAGTGTAATGAAACACCTGTTCAAGTGCCCAGTAACAGCCAAGCCAGGTAGAGTTCAGTTTGCATGACAAACTGGAGGAAGCGCAGCCAGTCAATAGCGAAATAGAACAATTTTATAAAATCAGCAGTGTCTTCACCTTGAACTCCCTGTCCTATTTGGATTACTCAGATGGAAGGGTGACAGAAATTATTTGTAGCATTCTGTAGTATTGCAGAGGCAGACAAAAGTTTTTAATTATATTTAGGGGACTGGATTTGTTGGAGCAAGGAAAAACACAGAAGAGTAACCCAAGTACTCATCTAGTGTTGATGCAAGAACACAAATTAAAAATGGCCGTTTAAACATGTAGGACGAACCACACCTTACACAGCAGAGTTTTCTAAATAAAAAGCAAATGAAGTATTTTAAATAAATATTTATACCTAAAGGGGTTTTTTTTGTAAATCTCTTGTTCTTGAAAAGGAGACAGTAGTTTTTCCAAATTTTATGAGTAATTTAACCATGAAGTATTATGATATCACATGTAAATATTGTGCCTTCATTCAGAAGAGATGCTCATTGATCACTACCAATATTATTAATCTATGGAATTTCAAATCTGCTTTCCAATACTTTATCTGTAAACCAATGTGAAAATGAAAATAAGAAATTAGATAATGATGTGTAACATCTTTCCCTGCTGTCCTTCTAAAACCAAATTTTTCTTCCTTCTTCTGTTTTTAAAAAAATATTTCTACTCTGATTTTTAATGTTTCCCCTCAATCCTTTACCATCCATGATTCTTTGATGATGTCTAATTTTGCCAGCATTTTGAGCAGTAATTTTTGCTGAGTTTTATTAACCAGAAGTATACTTTGATCTTTTTTTTACATGTCCATACTTCTCGACATCAAACAGCAAAAATCCTGGAAGCGCTAGCAGTTAAAAGAAGAAAAAAAAAGTTTTAAACAACCATTAAAATTCATGGGGCAAGTTCAGTTTTTACTCATGACATTATGAGAAATCAGAAGTTTCAGAGCCTAAAGACAGCTGAGGTAGGGTAGAAGGGAGTATCAGTGATACCTATTGTGGTTATTAGGAGACAGGGAAAAGCATCAGATGCTACAAAAACAAGAATCCCCCCGAAAAAAACCAGAGAAATAAAAGTGAAGAGAGGGCTGTAGGAAATCAGTGAGTATATCCATCCATTCTGCTCTTTACCCTACCAAAGTTTGTTTTTCAATGAGGATATTAAGAAGGACACAGCCCTATAAAAGGATCTGTGTAGGACTCTAGCCATATAAATGGAATCTCAAGTTGTGTTCAAATTATCCATTTCAGTCCATTTTATCTATTTTCAAACTATTACTTTTTCGAAACCCTCATTGCTTCTCTATGAATTACACTAACTGGATGGCAACTGTGAGGGGGAAAAAGCATTTTTAACTTTCTGGGAGCATTATTAATTTAACATTGGTGACTAGGTGGCACGAGCACTGTGCTGGATTTTCTGCAAAAGGCTGGTTCCTTCTCTAAAATAATTCATTTCAGTCATATTTCTGCTTCATTTAGGAGTGCTCTGTGCAGAAGTTCTCGCACTCTGCATGACTAGGAGAGTGTTTCCAAAGCAGTTTAGGGAGAAGAAAAATAGGTCTTCATTTCCCCCCTGCCCCTTGTTTAGAAAAGAGATCAGTTTTACACTTAATAAATCCTGCCCTGTTTTGAGATTTTATATATAGAAGTGGGCTGATTCCTTGTATTCCTTGTATCCAGCCATGCCGTATCTGTCCATATACAACATTCTTAGGAATAGCTGCGAATTCTTCAGCTAACTCATGCAAGCTTGTCCCTTGTTCTTGTGGTGTTTCCTAAGCCTGTGGAGAAATGTCCCTGCATTAAGAAAAGTGAGGAGGTCATAGAATCATGGATTGGTTTGGGTTGAAAAAGAACCTTTAAAAGCCTTCTAGTCCAGCCTCCCTGCCATGGGCAGAGACACCTTCCATTAGATCTGGTTGCTCAAAGCTGCATCCAGCCTGGCCTTGGATGTCTCCACGGAGGGGACACCCACCACCTCTTTGGGCGACCTGTCACAGTGTTTCACCACCCTCATCACAAAAAATATCTTTCTTATACCTAGTCTCAAATGATGATCTTGAAAACAAATTTGGGGGTTTTGCATAGCTTTGAGGGGTTCTACCTGCCTTAATACCTTTGTTTCATTCTCTCTCTATTGCTGAAAGTGGGAGAATATTCCCTTTCAGTTTTCATTTTCCAGAGAATATATGCTGTTCTGCTTTACAGATGGCCAAAACATTTTAGACCTTGGGGTTTTTTCCAGTATGTTAAAAAGTAAGTCTACAAGTATTAAGTGAAATTTCTTGAGCTTGAAATTTCTTGCAATGTTTTGTTTATAAAAATCAAATTATTCATCTCATTTGCTTTTCAGGACTAGAAATTAAAGAAAAATTATAAAGAAATACATTATTATATAAATAAAAGTTGCCATAGGTGAGAAAAACTGTATAGCTGATAACACTGGTCCCCATGTCAGATGACACTTGGTTGTTCCTACAGTCATGTAGTATGCAATGCTTCAGAATCTTTGTGGCTCTACATCCCTAGCACCCCTTCAGATTTTTTCAAGCATTATGGATTCTTCTCTTGTAGAAAACATCCCCTCTCTGATGTGTCAGAGGTTATTTTTTTCACAATTGTTTTTAAAATTGTTGTATCTTGTTAGCAGAAATATTGACATTAAACCTTCTTTTCCTAACTATATGCAAATTGCAGCAGAGAGAAGAACCTTGTGTTAATGGACCAGACCTATGACCTCCTAAGGCATGAGAAGTAAATGAAAATGTGGCTAATGACTTTGTTATCGTGTGTGTGAGTGGGTCAACATGAAAAATAGCAAGGATGGTAAAATAGGTGACAAGGTAGGGAGGGGAATATTTACACAGCTTTTTCTCAAACTATGAAAGATGTTTTCTTAATTTTAGACTCTGACAAAGAACCTGTGAGGAAGTTTACCTCAGACTTCATTCAGTGGCTCGAAAAAGTCATCATTTTCTATTTGAAGTATTTGGGTACTCTCTCGAAGTTGGGCATTAAGACCTTGCCTTCACTAAATTTCCCCAAGATTTTTGTCTTAAAACAAAAAATAAAAATTACATCAATGAAATATTTAACCCACAATCTCCTTGCTGTAGTTTCAGTATGTAATAAATGTATGTGGCTTTAATAAAGATAGTAAAGCTTTTGTAGTTCCATAAAAGTTCAACTATAAATTAACATTAAATGGAATGCTAAAGTTTGAGCAGGTTATATCCTTTGAACTTAATGGCCCAGATCCTTGGCTGCTGGTAAGAAACACACAAGGCAACTCAGGTGAAGGGCATTCAAGGGTGTATTTCAGCATTTCTCACCAAACTGCTTCTCCATATAGGACAGGGAACCTAGAAAACTAAAATCTGGCTACTGCTAATTACAGTTACAGCCATTGCAGCTGAAAGGTGGATGGTAGGCTTCGTGGTTTTTTGCTGCCTGTATTTTAAGATGATCAGACCTCTTTGTGGGAGTAACTTCAAAAATTACTGCTAGGAGATACCCACAATCTCAAGAAATCATATTTACACGTGAAGCTATTTAACACTCATGCTCTTCTGGCTATTTCTTGCTATCAAGTGATTTTTCCTTTTTTCATCTCTTTTTATGCTGCTTCTAAAATTTCATTGCATGAGTTTTCATAGATAGTCAGCTTCAGATCATCTTTATGGCAGCACAGGGCTGTGAATGATTGGGTCACACATCTTTTTAGAGGAGAAGCACACCATGAGATACTGATCATTACCAGAATTACATAAAAGGAAATCAATGTTTAGCTCCTCCACTTTTTTCATTTATTTCCTCACATATCTTATGTTTAATGTGCCAGTGGTAGGCTTTGTTATGAGCTTCAAAAAAAAAGTCAATTAGAACACTACTGCTGTGTTATACCACATCACAAATATATCCCCTAACCCTCACTTTTGCCCACTTTTCCATCTCCTGAGTGGTTGTGTGGTTGATTCGTTCAAAAGGAAACTCACAGGAACCAGCAAAATGCATGCATGTGGTATTTCAGAGGTGAATGCCCTAAAGTCAGAACTATTTCCACTCCTCACATGTTGTACTCTCAGTGCAATTTGCTGTAAGCA
>VZTH01015019.1:0-44277 GCA_013397815.1 Aleadryas rufinucha | reverse complement strand
TTATGAGAAATCAGAAGTTTCAGAGCCTAAAGACAGCTGAGGTAGGGTAGAAGGGAGTATCAGTGATACCTATTGTGGTTATTAGGAGACAGGGAAAAGCATCAGATGCTACAAAAACAAGAATCCCCCCGAAAAAAACCAGAGAAATAAAAGTGAAGAGAGGGCTGTAGGAAATCAGTGAGTATATCCATCCATTCTGATCCTTACCCTACCAAAGTTTATTTTTCAATGAGAAGGACACAGCCCTATAAAAGGATCTGTGTAGGACTCTAGCCATATAAATGGAATCTCAAGTTGTGTTCAAATTATCCATTTCAGTCCATTTTATCTATTTTCAAACTATTACTTTTTCGAAACCCTCATTGCTTCTCTATGAATTACACTAACTGGATGGCAACTGTGAGGGGGAAAAAGCATTTTTAACTTTCTGGGAGCATTATTAATTTAACATTGGTGACTAGGTGGCACGAGCACTGTGCTGGATTTTCTGCAAAAGGCTGGTTCCTTCTCTAAAATAATTCATTTCAGTCATATTTCTGCTTCATTTAGGAGTGCTCTGTGCAGAAGTTCTCGCACTCTGCATGACTAGGAGAGTGTTTCCAAAGCAGTTTAGGGAGAAGAAAAATAGGTCTTCATTTCCCCCCTGCCCCTTGTTTAGAAAAGAGATCAGTTTTACACTTAATAAATCCTGCCCTGTTTTGAGATTTTATATATAGAAGTGGGCTGATTCCTTGTATTCCTTGTATCCAGCCATGCCGTATCTGTCCATATACAACATTCTTAGGAATAGCTGCGAATTCTTCAGCTAACTCATGCAAGCTTGTCCCTTGTTCTTGTGGTGTTTCCTAAGCCTGTGGAGAAATGTCCCTGCATTAAGAAAAGTGAGGAGGTCATAGAATCATGGATTGGTTTGGGTTGAAAAAGAACCTTTAAAAGCCTTCTAGTCCAGCCTCCCTGCCATGGGCAGAGACACCTTCCATTAGATCTGGTTGCTCAAAGCTGCATCCAGCCTGGCCTTGGATGTCTCCATGGAGGGGACACCCACCACCTCTTTGGGCGACCTGTCACAGTGTTTCACCACCCTCATCACAAAAAATATCTTTCTTATACCTAGTCTCAAATGATGATCTTGAAAACAAATCTGGGGGTTTTGCATAGCTTTGAGGGGTTCTACCTGCCTTAATACCTTTGTTTCATTCTCTCTCTATTGCTGAAAGTGGGAGAATATTCCCTTTCAGTTTTCATTTTCCAGAGAATATATGCTGTTCTGCTTTACAGATGGCCAAAACATTTTAGACCTTGGGGTTTTTTCCAGTATGTTAAAAAGTAAGTCTACAAGTATTAAGTGAAATTTCTTGAGCTTGAAATTTCTTGCAATGTCATGTTTATAAAAATCAAATTATTCATCTCATTTGCTTTTCAGGATTAGGAAGTAAAGAAAAATTATAAAGAAATACATTATTATATAAATAAAAGTTGCCATAGGTGAGAAAAACTGTATAGCTGATAACACTGGTCCCCATGTCAGATGACACTTGGTTGTTCCTACAGTCATGTAGTATGCAATGCTTCAGAATCTTTGTGGCTCTACATCCCTAGCACCCCTTCAGATTTTTTCAAGCATTATGGATTCTTCTCTTGTAGAAAACATCCCCTCTCTGATGTGTCAGAGGTTATTTTTTTCACAATTGTTTTTAAAATTGTTGTATCTTGTTAGCAGAAATATTGACATTAAACCTTCTTTTCCTAACTATATGCAAATTGCAGCAGAGAGAAGAACCTTGTGTTAATGGACCAGACCTATGACCTCCTAAGGCATGAGAAGTAAATGAAAATGTGGCTAATGACTTTGTTATCGTGTGTGTGAGTGGGTCAACATGAAAAATAGCAAGGATGGTAAAATAGGTGACAAGGTAGGGAGGGGAATATTTACACAGCTTTTTCTCAAACTATGAAAGATGTTTTCTTAATTTTAGACTCTGACAAAGAACCTGTGAGGAAGTTTACCTCAGACTTCATTCAGTGGCTCGAAAAAGTCATCATTTTCTATTTGAAGTGTTTGGGTACTCTCTCGAAGTTGGGCATTAAGACCTTGCCTTCACTAAATTTCCCCAAGATTTTTGTCTTAAAACAAAAAATAAAAATTACATCAATGAAATATTTAACCCACAATCTCCTTGCTGTAGTTTCAGTATGTAATAAATGTATGTGGCTTTAATAAAGATAGTAAAGCTTTTGTAGTTCCATAAAAGTTCAACTATAAATTAACATTAAATGGAATGCTAAAGTTTGAGCAGGTTATATCCTTTGAACTTAATGGCCCAGATCCTTGGCTGCTGGTAAGAAACACACAAGGCAACTCAGGTGAAGGGCATTCAAGGGTGTATTTCAGCATTTCTCACCAAACTGCTTCTCCATATAGGACAGGGAACCTAGAAAACTAAAATCTGGCTACTGCTAATTACAGTTACAGCCATTGCAGCTGAAAGGTGGATGGTAGGCTTCGTGGTTTTTTGCTGCCTGTATTTTAAGATGATCAGACCTCTTTGTGGGAGTAACTTCAAAAATTACTGCTAGGAGATACCCACAATCTCAAGAAATCATATTTACACGTGAAGCTATTTAACACTCATGCTCTTCTGGCTATTTCTTGCTATCAAGTGATTTTTCCTTTTTTCATCTCTTTTTATGCTGCTTCTAAAATTTCATTGCATGAGTTTTCATAGATAGTCAGCTTCAGATCATCTTTATGGCAGCACAGGGCTGTGAATGATTGGGTCACACATCTTTTTAGAGGAGAAGCACACCATGAGATACTGATCATTACCAGAATTACATAAAAGGAAATCAATGTTTAGCTCCTCCACTTTTTTCATTTATTTCCTCACATATCTTATGTTTAATGTGCCAGTGGTAGGCTTTGTTATGAGCTTCAAAAAAAAAGTCAATTAGAACACTACTGCTGTGTTATACCACATCACAAATATATCCCCTAACCCTCACTTTTGCCCACTTTTCCATCTCCTGAGTGGTTGTGTGGTTGATTCGTTCAAAAGGAAACTCACAGGAACCAGCAAAATGCATGCATGTGGTATTTCAGAGGTGAATGCCCTAAAGTCAGAACTATTTCCACTCCTCACATGTTGTACTCTCAGTGCAATTTGCTGTAAGCACACAGTTATAAGCATTTGCAAAATGCACCTTATCTAGACAAAAAAGTCCCATCTACCCATGTTGGTAAATATATATTTAGTTGCTAACAACAATTTTATTCTCACCTTTTTCTTTCAAATTCTGGAAGAGGAAATGGCTCTGTTAAACCCTCAAACTGAACTATTTCTTTTAACATTTTGCTCGGATAGCTCTGTTGTGGGCAGGAAGTGGATGGGGTCAGAGGGCTGGAAATCTGTGTAGTATTTTTTTTGGAAAAAATCACATTTTATGAAGGGACTTTTCCACCTGGAAATATCCATGTGCCTTTGTCTTCCACCTGAAGTAAAGGTTCACTGCAGCAGTATTACCAAATACTCAGTGCTTACAATGCTGAGAACAGGTACTCTCCCTGAAAATTTTACCAGTGCTTCTCTGAGGGCTTGATCCCCATATTCTGCATAAGCCATTTTATTTTCCTGGCCTTGAAGCCAAATTAGACTGCACAAGAACTGCAGCACTTAGGAGAGTCCAATAAGGCTTCCACTGAAGCTGAAACTGTCTTTCCTACGAATATTACCAACGTGGGGTGCTTGCTCCACTTGCTTTGAGAACTGTGCTCAGGCCCCTCCTAGCCCTACCTGTGTGTGACTGCTGCCTGGGCAGGGAACAGAGAGCAGCAACTGTTTGTCAGGTTTTTAGTCCATCAGTCTTTATGTGAGGTCCAAATTTCAGCACGTAAATCTTTGTGCAGTGAAGCCTTAGTGTCCTGAGACAGGCGTAAAAGACTTGAGGAAGTAACTCTTTGTGCACTCAGGCAGCGAAATGTGACCAGTGCCTCAAGACTTATGGGCTGAAGTGAAACCTCTGGGGAGATGTTAGACCCCCAACAACTAATTATTTCCATTAATAAAATTACGGCTAATCGAGATATGATTGCTTGAAACATGCCAATTTTAAAGCAGTACATGGAAATTTGATGTGAAGTCCCCAAAGGAGAGGTGTTGCCATCTGTGTAGGCTGAAACACCTAGTTGAATCCCAGAGTCAGAAGCAAATTGTAAGGAGATGGATTTCACTCTCTCTTCTCAGCCACAATCAAACTTCCCATTCAGCATCATATCCGCTGACTATTGATTTCTCTTTTCATCTGCTTAGCTGATGGAATTAGGGCTGTATCACGTAAATAGGACAAACAACAAGATTTAGTCTGCTGGAACTGGGCTGCACCTTTTTCACAGATAAATAAAAAGAGAGGTTTTGATGAGGCTGAAATAAAACCAAAATAAAAGCAGTGGTTTATTTACTAACAGACCATGTAGTGCTACAGGCATCATTGAATGTTTCACATGGAGAGTGAATCTCGTGGTTATGTGAATTTTAATATCCTGCATAGACTGTTGAAAACTGCTAAATGTTTTTCAAGTTGGATATTGAATTGTTTTATGCAGATTATAACAATCATTTGAATATTCTTATAGGCAAAAGTTATATGTACTGCCAGCTCCCAAATATTTGCATTTTAATTTTTATTTTGAGTGATGGAAGGATGAGGGATTAGAGAATTGTTTTTTGTTCAATGACATTGTCTTCCAAAGCTAATATCTGGATATTAAATGGCTTATCACTCATTTTGGTATTCTTGGTATCCTAAACAGCTACTGAAGCTTTCTAGAACCACTACATGCATCATAGAGATATTTAGCACCATAAAGTCTATGGCTCTGTAAATGAGTGATGATATAATTTGCAATTTTCCCAGTTCAGTTTTAAAGCAGTTTCAGAATTTCTTTAAAGGCTAGTTCACCCAGCTCAATAAAACTTTTCCATTGAGACCAGTGTATGTAGCATCCAGCCATTAAATGCATATCTATTAGAGGTAATTCAAATACATATAGTATCCCATTATTATTAGTTATTGATGAGCTTAAAATATATTTTTCTGTTGCTTTCTCTCCCACCCCTCTCAATCCATGTGTGTTTTTAAACCAAAGAATCTTAAATACAAGGAAAAAATAAATATATAATATATGGGGGGTGGGTGTGTTATATATATTATTACATTGTGTATTCTGCCTTTTACCTTAAGAAATGGGAAATTTGCTCTTGCCCTAATTCAAATTTTCTATTGCTTATGAAAATAGACAGTTATAAATACTGCATCCTTTGAATCATTAGTAAGTTTAGGTTTAGTGCTTGTCAATCTTATTAAAAGACTAATGTCAAATTGTCTTCTTTTTTTTTGTGCTATGCTTGTTTTCCATAAATTGACAGAAAACAATTTATTCAGTCTTTCTTCCAGTAATTGATTATGCAGATATTATTTATCGTGCTCTGCAAGCACATCTTTGCATAAATTGGATGTGCTTTATCATTCTGTGTTACACTGTATTTTCAAATGCCCTATTTTCTGCTCATCATTGACGACTTTATTCCATGGTAAACTCATCTTCATTAGAAGGGCTTAAGCATTACTGTTCATTTATCAGCAAGGGAATTTGCTGAAAATCCCCACCATGTTTTCTATCTTTAGCAAATTCTTTTCCCAACAAATATGCTTTAAATCCTACAGCTGTTTTTTTCCACATGAAAATACAATAAATTGGAAGAATGATTTTCTCTTAGCAACCCACCCTCTAGGTATTTCTTTTAGCTGCTATTAAAGTTTGCAAGTGATTTCAGTTTTAGTGTTTAACTAAAAAAGCCAATCACAGGAAAAAGGTGCAGCATCCCTGGTGTTTTCTAGAGTGTTAATGGCTGTGTTGAGGTCATCCCAGTCAGGAATAATAAGTTTCCAGACTAGCAATTTACCTGGTTAAAGGAAGGGTTGTCTGGGTATCTACTCTGTTTATTGTCTTTTCCCTAGTCATGAACATTGCCCACACATAATGTTTCAGAATTCAACTGAGTCCAGGGAATTTATTCACAAGTATGATTCATTTTCAGGTTCAGAAAAACCTTTTCTCTTTATAGTTTTTTTCTTCATAGCTAAGAAAGTATTTTGTCATTGCTCTAGTGAGATGTAATTACAGTAATTCATCTGCAGTCAAAAAATTTCAGGCTTGAAAATCTCCTCTGTGATTGCACAGGCATAAATGTTATGTTAAAACATAAAAGCTAGCATTAGTGTAAATAAAGGCTCAACGTCCTGTGGAGTACGAGGCATATCCTGCTTCCATGTGAATTAGCAGGCTGTGAAAGTGCTCATAAACTCACAGACTCAAGCCCCAGAATACGTATGTCAAATCACAGCCCTCTCCTGCTCCTTCCTGCATGACAATGGAGGAGCCAGCTGCAATTCTTCCTGCTTGAGGAAGAGTTTGCAATGCCAGCACAGTCCTTGTTCTTTACCCACTACCAAGAAGCCTTGACACATGACCAATGTGTCATCTGTTATGTTGAAGCATTGCTGCTGTTTCCAGTGGTGTGACACGTCCTGTATGGGAGCAGTGAAAAGGAAATGGATCTCCCTCACCTGACCGTTCAAGCCTGATGTGTGCACATGCTTGGATGAGGTAAGGAGGTCTTGGGTTTAGAAGTACATCATCAGAAGGTAATACAGTACCTATCCGGCGTGCTATCCCTGAGCTGCTTCAGCAGAGATATTTTGTGACAAAAAAGGTAGAAAGCACAAGACTATTTCTCTTGCTCCTGTGGCTCAGTGCAAGCTCATCGTTGCTAGCAGCCTCAGAAACGCCTGTGGTACTAGACAGCAGGAAAAAGGGGTGAGACACTGTGCAGTCCAGGGGTGAGTATTCACACAGCACACAGGACATCGGGATTGCGTACTCTGCCACGCCATTAGCAGGAAGAGGAATAAAAGGAAGCTTTACTGCCTTATAAGTTTTTTGCTTTTCTTTATTACTCTATGATTCTTCCTTGAGAATAAGAACCAGTGTCTGATGAATGTCTAAAGGAAATAGGCATCACTCTATCACAGCAAGCAGTTATGTGTCTTATCTACCTTGGAATGATGAGGCTGGAGCTGTGGTGTCTCCTCTGATATTTTCTATGTTCAATTGAGTCACCACTTTGTTTGCTGGTTTGTGAAGTTACTTTTGGGGGTGCTAATTCCACATGTGCCTTGCATATCAAACTATTTTAAAAGTCTTTACAGGCCTTTATACACAGCTGGACAATCTCGCTCATGTATGTGTACAACTGCTTGTTAATACTGGCTTTTAATTGAAGCAGGTTTTGAAAATTCACAATCATTTTGAAATCCTCTTTTTAAGGAGAAAAAAAACTCCAGAAACTAAACAAGCCAACAGTTATAGGTCACCTTTAAAACAGCAGGGAGAATTGCAGGATGTACATGTTATTTATACAGCTTCATATACAGTTATAGACAGTTGTAATAGATAGGACATATTTCTGTATATAAAGCATATGTATTTTGGTTTCTTCAATGTCACATGCATGGTTATACACATGCTTCTCTTACATATGAATAATAGAATGGTGGGTGCTCAGTTGCTCCTCTTGCAGGACTCTGATAAAGTTTTACTGGAACATTTCCCCTTCTACCCCTTGTCATTTAAATTAGTTTCCCATTCCACAGAAGAAATATACCTTATGTGATATGAATATGGAACCTGTGTAGTTAAATTTCTATTTCTACAAGCAATGACTGCTTGCTTCAATGTTCACAGAAAGAGACTCTAAAAGAGGCCCAAGCGTAGCTGGAATGAATTAAGATTTGAATTTCAGCAGACATTCACCGAAAGGTTTTTTCTTTAAAGGCATTGAGTTCTTCTGATGGCAAAGGATTCACCTAGCTCATGATTTGTAAAGGACTGTCTGGACTTTATTTTTAATTTTAAGTCACTGTGAAGGCTCACCAGCCATACAAGGAAAAATCAAGTTCCTAACCATGGATCTTCTCTTTGTATCCCCTTCCTCAGGGCTTGCTTTGTTTCCAAACCCACAAACTCTAAACCAGAACAAATCAACTCAAACTGCTCAGTAGCAATCACCTGAGGCCCTGCCAGCCTCAGCCAGCTGGGAGGTGACAGCAGGCAACCTCCTCTTAGGAGATTTGCTTTTGTCCCAGCCTTGTCAGTGCTTTCATGACTCCATCAGAAACAGCCCAGCAACCTCAAAGGTGCCAAAACGGCTTTAGCCAGCGACACGCTGCTCTTTTGCAAGGGCTGCCAATTTAGGCATATTTACCACGTTTTTGTTCAGGTAACTTACATTCCAGACAACAATGAGATCACTTTAAAAAGAATCAATACTTCAAAAATAGGGTCTTTCATAATCCGAAACTGTGAGGACTAAAGCTGAAGGGAATTCAGGGAATTTCTGGGAAACAAGGAGATGTGCAGCAACTTGGAGTAGATTTTGTCTTGATTAATTGACACAGGTAGTGGTTTTGAATTGCAATAAGTTTTTGGTTTTGTTTTTAAGGCTGACTAGTGCATAATTTAATATCATATGTGTTCATCTTACTAGTCTAAAAGAGGAAAATAAACTTTAGACAGGATACAAGAGAAGATAATGTGTAATAATATATGTGTTTACACATATAAATACATTTATTTATAGATGTGAAACTTTCAGGATATGCAGAACATTCAAGTACAAGCACTTATACTTGTATGGACATGTAAACCATTAATGATGTATTTTTCACAAATCCATGGGAAACCTTTTTTTTTCCTGAAGCTTTTCTTTCTTCCTAGAAAAGGGAACCTGCTGCAGAGTTTTAAGAACACTTGAAGGATCACACAAGTTGTTCTAGAAAAGAGAGCTAGCCTTTCTGTAAGATGGCAATATATAGCCTTCACAAACCAAATTTATTTAGCTTTTATTTTCCTCTGTAGCAGCTGAACAAATATCACTTGTACTTCTATAACTGGTACTCTAAATTTCTTCCAACAAACCAGATTCATTTAGCCAGCAGGTCAGTGCAGAGCATGTTTATGACAGTGTTCTATGAGTATGTTGTAAGTAAAAGCCAATAGCTTTCGAGATAGGTAAATTTCAGTGAAGGATTTGGGGATGCTCTATTGCCAGTACAGCATGTAAAACCTGACACCATTCTGCTTAGCAGCAGTTTAATTGTTACCTGTAAGGTAATTTTAAGGGGTAAAAAAATACAGACTAAAAAGCTCCTCTTAAATAAAAACCTTCTGAAAAATGAAACTCTAAGGAAAGATTAATGTCAGATAGAAAATTTAAAGCTGAATAAAAACCATTAAGGCAATGAATAAAATTAAGCTGTACTTGAAAATTGATTAAGTCTTGCTAACTAGCCAAAAGGGAACTACCAAACGATCCTTACTGCTATAAACCATTAACTCTTACACTCAGGGCCCAACTGTTACTGTCTAAAGCAGGCCTTTCTTTTCAGTCTGAAATCTGGGAGGTGTTTAGTCCTCTTGCCTTCTCCCTCTGCTCACCTTCTTTGTCCTCATCTATATGGCTGATTCTTAAGTCGTGTCGAGAAATACCTTGTGCAGTGTTTAACAGCAGAGGAACTGGGGTGATACATCTCACCTGTGCCTCCCAAAGTGAAGGTGGAAGCAGAAAGCAGAAATGCAGTTGACATCACTCAATGCAGCCTTTGATCTTCTTGATTGCTCTGCGCTGTCACTAAGATAGGAACTGAGGATTGGAGAGAAAAAAGTACAGTTTTATGGCCCTGCCCCTCTTTCCACATCTCTGCTTGGGGAAAGGAAAATGATTGTCTGCCATGGGACAGGAGACAGTGTTTGGAGGAAGAGCAATATCATTTGTTATGTAACTACATTATGGTGCTAATCCTAGCTGCAACATTTTCTATAACCAGGTTTCCAAGGTACCAAGCTAATTTTATGGGCATTTTCTTGATATTATATTTAATATAGCATATGAAATGCAGCTTATGGCAGATATGGTGCCTTAGCAGGCTCTGAGGTACCAGTATGCTCATTGTCACTAAATTTAACAAGTGCTGGAGATCTTGCCAAAGCAAAGCAATGGGAATTAAGCGTTTTGAACATGAGTGTGATCACTTAAGTGTAGGTGGCCCATTGATTTAAACAGGAACCTATTTAGGTACTAATGGCAGACTAAGATTTTATTTCGACAAAGCAAGAAGGGTAGATAAGAGAAGTAAGAAAATGTAATAAAATAAGTTGTAGCACAGGCTTTCTCCATTGTACTATTTTACTAAAAGTATTATTGATTTCACCAGCAAATTTTCCCATGTTCCTTGCAAATTGAGTGCAAGTAAAAGCCGTATATGTTTCAAAACCAAGAGGGAGGTGAGTACAGGGTATAGGCCCTTTGGAGGGTTTGTGGAAGGTTTTGGAAGTCAGCAGAGCCAGGTACTGGACAAACAGGTAGTACTTTTCGCTGAAGATTCTGAACAGCAAGGAGTGCTCACATGGGTTTGCATGGCAGAGACTGTCTCACTGCTGAACAACTTGCTGTAGTTAAAATTTTAATGAAAATTGAAAGTTTAAGTGCCACCATTTTCCATATCACTTTTCCCCTAAAATGATTTATTGACCACTTATACATGATACATTCTCCTGTCATGAGTAACACTCTATATATTTATTTTCATGAATAATGGCTACCATTCTAATTGATAGTTTCAAGCAGAGGAGTAGATTTATTTCTACAATGAATGAAACTGCCCTCAATATAGAGCCTGTATAAATTATTTTAGGTATTTCAGTTTTCCTCTTGCAACCTGGTATGCTCCTAATCTTAACAGAAATCAATCAAATAAGATCTAATACATCACTAACCACCAGCTTCTCTAAAGTATACTATGACATTTTTCTATAATGTTTGTAAAATTTGTCTTAAGCAGTATTGCCAGGAGCTTTTGACTTGACTGTTATAAGTGTCTGTAAGATGTCTGTTCCATTCCCTGGTAGCTTATTTGTCAGCTTTTTTGGCACCCTACCTGTATACTCATAACATATCAATTACTTTACTTGAACACATCTCAATTATGCTACCCTTTTCAGATACAAATTTAAATTCAACAATGTTAATAATTAAATATTGATTCCAGCAGTGCATGAGCTCGTGTGGGCAGATGATGTATTATGCATTCACTGCTGAGTGTGACACCTAGAAGTCAAGTCTACAAAGAATTCTCTTAGCTAAAGTGATCACAGTTCAGGACTGAAATCCCCGTTACTTGCAAATGATCTCATTCTGATATAAATGTCCATGTCAATAAATGCTGTGTGCTCACAAATATGCCTCAATCATATGCTGCAGGACTATTGAAGGAACAAGCCTGCATACATTCCTGTGTCTAGTATAAAACACTAAAGCTTGCTGAGAACCATTTCAAAATAGAATTGAAATGTTACAGATCATGCACTATCTGCCTTCCTTAAAAAAAAGTAAACGAACCCCCAAACAAACAGAAATTCCTGAACAAATTGCATTGCAAAGCAATGACTCAAATATCTTCATAGTATATCCAGTTACCAGTAATTTTACAGAGCTATTATTTATTCTTCAGAGTCAGGAATGATACAGTTCTCTCTTCCTCTTTAATAAGGATTTCCTTGTCGTAGTCTGACTAGAGTTTTCTAAGACATTACTCCAATCCCTATGTAAACATTTGCACAAAGGATTTTACATCCATTCAGAAATCCCACATTCATGCACCAGTACTGGAAAGTTTTGATGGTGGCATTTTAATATTTTTCAGTATTTTAAGAGATTGGGGATGGGAACACTGTCAGATATAATGAGTAAAGAGCAGAGGACAGAGTTTGTGAATACGCTGCAAATGAAATGACCCAAATGTGGGCACCCAAAAGTGAATTTCAAAGTGTAACAATAGGCTTTGGCAAAGACAGAGAGGTAGAATGCACATAAGAGAAAAATATATTTGGGTAGATGCCTTGCCTTCAGTAAGACACTTTACCATCTACTACTTTAGTTAATTAAATTCTAAATGGCAATAATATTTGGAGCCAGGTTCCACTTCCTATTTCTATTCATAAAGCACTTTGCGTTTTTTTTTAGTTGAAAGACGATCTTCTGTGGTAAAATATTAGCAATATAATGTATCAAGATGTTTTAATCATAAGAGGTATTGCTTACAGATCTGGCATTCATGCCAGATGTGCTGTATAATGGATGCACAGCAATTTAGCATTTACTGTACCTTATGTATAATGTTGTCTTTGCTTTCATATACATTGCCTTAGCTACAGCTATGGTATTTGAAAGAAAATGTAAGTACAGGACTGTATAGGAATTTGAATAGTTTTTATCCACGTCTGCATTAACATGCCATTCCTTTTCTCCCTCTAAAACAAATAAGCCATTTTCTTGAGAAAACAGAGACACGATTGCTGGAAACTGTAGTTTTGTATTCTGTTATTTGAGGTATGAAATCAAAGTATGTTTTAATAAATTACTGCCATCAATACATTCAGCTGTTAAGCTAAAGCAAAGACATAAAAGTTGATCAAAAGAAGCCACTCACTGCAGGGAGGCAAGTGTAGCAATAAAAAACTAAACCTAAAGCTACATAGTTCTTTTTGTTAGGTAGCAGCAAAGTAATTTGCATTATTCATTTCACCCTGGGAAGACAAAAAGCCCCCCACCAAACCCCCCAAATCCAACAACATGAATAGATTGAAAGGACTAGATGGAATCTAGCTGGCAAACAAAGCAGAGGTAAAGTAAGGGAAGCAAAGAAAGCTAAATCAAATGTAACAAGGCTGCAAAAGGGTTCTAGAAATATCTAAAGAGAATAGAAGGAGACCAATGAAAAGTAACAAAGCGACCATATAAGTGAAGGCTCCAAGATAGATGAAAAATGTTCAAAACTATTTTTTCTTGGTTTTCAGTATAAAGGAAAATGATGAAAGTGGGGAATATTATGTAGGAAGAGAGAAAACTATAGCAAGTAATCAGCCAGAATTGTGCTTAACTTGCACACAAGGGCCTCGTTTCCTGTCCTTCTTTCTCCTTGTGTGTCCATTCCAATCCAACATAGTCTGTGATTCTGTGATATGTTGAATAAAGCTTATATTGCAAGTAGCCCCCTCCTTCAAAAGAAGGGGGAAAAAAGGAAGTGCTGGGTGGTACAAGGATGACACAGATAGTTACAAAGTGTAATGCAAGCACACTGCTCTGAGAGCATCTTGCTCTCTCTCACTAAAATCTCTCACTAAAACATTATGAAAAATGTTACCTGAAATGAGTAGGTGTTTAAAATAAATTATGTTTTTCCTTAGTTCAGGTATGTTGTGACTGAAGCAGGAGACAGAAGCTGTAGTGCATGGTGTCTTTCACACTAACATGCTATGCCATGTCACAGAAGGTTTAGTTAGATGTTTAGTTAGATAGGAAAGGTTTTGCACCCAGAGGGTGGTTGGGCACTGAACAGGCTCCCCCAGGAAGTGGCCACAGCATCAGGCCTGACAAAGCTCAAGGAACATTTGGACAGGGCTCTCAGGCACATGGTGGGAATGTTGGAGTGTCCTGTGCAGGGCCAGGAGCTGGACCCCATGATCATTGTGGGTCCCTTCCAGATCAGGATATTCTATGATTCCAACACCCTAGCACCATGAAAAAAACACAGAGGGCATGGTTTAGGATATTAATGAGAGCCAAATGAGGCACAGTCCATGCATTTATTTACATCCTACTCCGAAAATACTTAAAATATATTTTTATTTAAGAGACTAAGCAAATTGTAAAAGAATATCTTAGAACAAATATGTGGATGAAAACATCTTCACTCCCAAACTCTTGGTTCTGTAAAATTTCCACCCTCCCTCAGCTTGTTATTTTGCTTTTAAATACTTGGTGTGATCTTATGTACCCAGATACATGTGGTGCTATGAGATTCAGGTAGAATGATCATTGTGGGTCCCTTCCATGTCTTTCACTAAAAAAGTTTCAATGGGAAATGCCATTAACTGTGTAATCAACACAAAGAGGGGAGAATATAAAATCTGCCTAAAATATAAAGTGTTTTGACAGCATGATAACACTCCATTTTGGCTTTTTTGGCGCAATGGGATCTACCATTTTTAAATGACTTCTGAAAATTAAATTAATTCCATTAATTCCAATACGAGTAAAAAGCATGCAAAACTTAAACAAAATGTGTCAGTTTTATCTAAAAAGAATATTTGATTGATTTGAAACATCCTTTTTCTAATATAATTTTATGGAAGATTTGTACATTTTGTATTCTCATTTTAAGTTTGCAAAGGGAAAAGAGAATCCATGTACTTTCATGAAATAAAAATCTGACCCAGTACAAAACTCCACTGTGGTGTTTTTTATGTGTCTATGGTATTGAGTAAAGAAACTAGTAAAAAGGACAATGAAGCTGGCACTACTGAGCATTAATGAGGGACACTGACTCACTGACAGGTCACAAAACTGACTCAGTGTCTGTGTCTGTGAGAGTGCACTTTCTGCCCAAGGTTTGGAACTGATCCTGAACCTGATTTCCTATGAATACATAAAGACTGCACATACACAGGCTGTTGTTAAAATGTGAAATTGATAAAAGCAAAACTTAAATAAAACATTTACTGATTTTCACATGTTTATGCATAAAAATTGTAGGAAAAGATGCAGGTAGTTTTAAAAATTTGACATGCTTTTTAAGAAAAGGCAATAAAACCTAGTTGTATTTCATGCATACACAGGTCATAGAATTTCATCAATTGAATCCTGCAACAGTACAGCAGCTCTTCGCAGGCTATGGGCTGTCTCTTGATTTAAGGTCTTGTTAATTGAGAATGTCTATGCTCTTTGAGCAAATATTTCCAAGGCTTTCTTGCCTTCTCTGGCAAAAAAACACATAAGCTTTTTAATGTTAAACTCACAGTCATTAAATTTTGTTATACTATGGAGCCTGCTACTATGAAAAATTTTATCCTCATTTACATTCCTGCAGATCAGGAGCAATTCATCTGGTATCCTCCTCTGTGTTAACCAAAATAATCACTCAGTCTAAAATGGATATTCCAGATCTTGGATAACACTTGTGACTTTTTTTTTCTGAACTCTTTCCAGTATGTCAACAGCCTTTCTAAGTGGAGGATAAAAACTTTAAATGTGAGCAATGTAATTGGGTTCCAAAGGAAACAGAATCAGTCCTAGTCAATAAATGAGGAAATGTTTATTTTAGGAATGCCAGACACATGGCTTTCAGAGAGGAGGTTGCAATTATATACTGTCAGAGGAGAAAAGGAAATGCGGCATAATCTGCATTCTGATGTCTCCACAGAGAGTCTGATATGTAACCCATGGTACCGAGTGGGACTCTTCCAATTGATTGGAACAGTTCTGGAGCAGAAGGTTTTACGTAAAGCTAGAGAATCAACTAAGGACTTTGCCAAGCTCTGGTGAAAATGGAATTACACGTTCTCTTTTTCACAGGTTGTGAAAGCTCTGAAGACAGGCAACAAGAATGGTGAAAGGATTGAAAGACATGGGTGTAAAGTCCCAAAAACTCACTTGATGAGGCTCTTGAAAGGGCTTATGTGTCCTAATCTAGGAGACAGAGGAGAAGAGAAAGAAGAGGTAAGTATATAAGAAATCAAACAATAGACAATTGCTATTTCAACAATCATAAGTGTACTTAATATAAAAATTTCCCTCCATGCAAGTCATCGCTCCTCACCCTGTGAATCTCTAAAATTGCAGGCAAGTTGTGATGCAAAACAGGATTTGGGGAAAGAATTAATGAAACCTGTCTTTCAGCTGCAGTGACCGAAGAGTCCAGCAGATTGGTCGGTGATTTCCTTCTTGTTTCTTGATACAGTATTCTTCTTCAGTGAGGTCTTGCCTTTTACATATTCCTTGCTCATTTATTAATGACATACCAAAAGTTATACAATTTAATAAAGCCATTTTTGATACTTGCTGGATTTGTAAGATGTGCTCCAAAGTAGCATGGTGAGCTCAATTTAGATTCTTTATTGCTTACCGATATTGCAATGCATTACACACCTTGTCAAAAAATACAAACTTTAAGGATAGGCCAATTTTCAATAGTTAGGTATCCTTGCCTTTTGGAATCTGTAATCTTACAGGTCCAGGTATCATTATAACCCAAACAAATATACATGTCCCAGATTACTCTCTTTTTCCCTCCCACCAACAAGGTTTCAGGGGAATCCCCAGGATCCATATCCAGGGAAAGACGAAAAAGTCATCCCACATCTCTGTGTTTGGGGCTGGATAAACTTCATAAGCTTTTAGAAACTCCATCAGTGGAGAACAGTTCAGGTCAATTTTTACCTGGGTTTCAGGGCCTTTCTGCTGGAGGCTATCAGTTTAGACCAAATATTAATTTTTCCTTTATTCTGTGACTTGCAGTTACCTCCATATGAAATACCTCTTCTTTGCCTCAAGAACACCCTTATCACGGTGCCAATTAAAATGCAAGGCCCCAAAAACTTGCTCTTAAAAGGGTTTATGGATTTTTTTATATACTCTGAGGCAGATGCATGGGAGAAATACTGACAAGATATTCTCAAGAGATCAAAACAACAAAAAACTTTACTGGTAACATCAGAAAATCAGAGAACTTTGTCAAAAGTTTACAGAAGCATTCAATCAACATAAAATGCTTCACAAAGCATTAACTTAGCCCATTCAACTTAGCAAACTCCAAGCCCATCTGGTTTTGAGTTATTCAAAACACCGAGAAGAGAGAATTAGAAGAAGGAGATGAAAGGGAAAGAGAGAAAGAATACAGAAAATAACAAATGTAGCTACCACTCCTGAGTTCCAGCAGTGTTCAGCTCATATAAAATCCAAGGGAAGGTAGGGTTAAGACACTTGCTCACCTTGTGTCCTGCATTAAGTACCCTTTGGCCTCCCTGGGCCCTTCCCCTAAGTGGGACTTCTGGTCATCTGGCCACTCTGGGGCTGGATTGGGGCTCCAGGAGTGGGGTGTGGAGCATTGTCTCTGGTGTGCCACGGACTGGCAGCCACTGCAGGGCTGGGATACAGGCTCTGGGGGGTGTGGAGCATGGCATTGCCTCACCAGAACAAGACCTGACCTGCCCCTTTTCCCCACACATGCACCCAAAATGTTTTGAGCCAGCAATCCTTCCAGTCTCTCACAGTGGGGTACCTGAAAGAGCCAAATGCATGAAGTTTAAAAAGAGGAAAGCTTAAGAGATGCACAGCTGCTCTGTAAATTCCTTCCAGAAACTAATGTATCATCCTACAGTCTCTCTGTGAATTACCTCTCTGCAACTTGTTAAAATGCAAGGTGTACACAAAGGAAATAACGATGTGCGCTCTAATGCACAACTGCTGTCCTTTTTTATGAGAAAATTCCTCCCGTTCCTTCTTGTAATCTGTTTCTCAGCTGGGTCGCTTTCAACTCAGCTCAGAGCTTTGCAATCGAGTTCAGTAGGAGAGAAGTATTTGCAAGTTATAAGGATTAGTTTCTTTGAACTCTGGGTACCAATATTCCTGCAGTATAGAAGAAAAAAAAGAATTTGTGTGAATTGAGGAATAATAAAACATCTTTACTCTTCTTTGTACCTTCCCATGATAAAAAATACAGTTGAAATGAAGAGTATGACAGAATTCCCCTTGAATTCAGTAGTGTCTATTAATTTTTCGTTAACATTTATCATCTTTTCCCCTCAGCAATTCAACAATGGCAAAATAGCCTGTGTAATTAATTGCACATACAAAATATGTATATAGAGCACTTGGTAGAACAAGCTCTTGCATAACATAAAAGCCACATAATTCATTTATATAATGCAGTCAGGGATGAGCAGCATATGTGCATATATGCATATATACATATATACAGACAGCCCTCGTGGGTATCCAAAGCTACAGGATGTCCTGGGGTGGGGAAAGAGCCTGAAGCCAGAAATTTAACAACTCATGTGTTGATGCACTATTAGTTATTTCCATGACATATGTATATTTTCTCAAAAGTTTGGTATTTTTATTCATGATAATATATGCATTCTTATTTCCTCTACTTATTTTTCTTGACCTTCCCATTAAAAGAGTAGATTGTTTTAGAGACTAGAAATTATAAAAATTACTGCCAGCTGTTCAGCTCAGGTACCAGGCACATGTATACCTACCTATGTATAGATAAATACACACCCATCTTGAAGTATTAGTAATATTTGACAATCTTGGTATTCTGTGACTGCTTCGAATTTTCCATGTACAGTCACAAGGAAAGAGCCCCTGGACTGCAGGTTTGACATGTCTCAGATCTGACCCTGGGGGCTTCAATCTGTTTGCAAAAATATTGTACATGGTCGTTTGTTTTTTTTTTTCCAGAGAGGATAATCTTCTATAGCTCTTTGGGAACCCAGTGAATGCCACTTCCAAAAGAATGTCCCACTGCATTTTTCTCTATTTTCTCCCAAGCAGGTATGCAAAGTGCGTCTAACCTTCTCTATTCTTTCATCTCCACAAGTATAAAAAGAGAAAATATATCTCCATAAGTATAAAAATATCTACTTAATGGAGAAGTCTAATATATTTATCTTGGCTTTATTTCCATGACAGAAGTCATTGAATTCTTGATGAAGACAGCCACATCTCTGTTGATAACATAGTTGTGCCTTGTAACTAAAACAAATCCAATAGCAACTCTAAGTACAATTTTTAAAAATTGCTCCTTATCTCTTATTACATCAATGATTTCTAGGTTAAGTGGTGTTTGAACATTCATTAATTAAATCAGATGACTGCAGGAAAGATACTTCACATACTTTAGAACAATACCTAAAAATAGTCAAGTCAGATGTTTGTTAGTAAACTTATCCATGACGTGAGTTCCAGAGCAGTCATTAGGAACCTTCTATAACCACTGTGAGTCATTCTGAGCAGTTCTTAAACTTTCCAAGATGCAATTTATTAATTTCTGTTTGCAATAATTTTCTTTAGAAAACACTGGAATTTTCCTCAGAAAAAAAATGGATATTGGTCCAGTAGGAGCAGCTATTCCATTTGTGCCCACCCAAATTTTTCAGTGATTGAAGAAGATGCTGAATTCTTCATAAATCTTCTCATTTGCAAAGAAACAGTAGCCCACACATAGTTTTCTTAGAAAGCAGGAGTGGTAAGTAGCCTTAATATCTGTTGTGGGAGTGTTTCAAAGCTTCCATTATCCCAGGAAAGCCAGACTTCATCAAGGAGACCACTGAGTGCATCAGAGACACAAAAGCCAGGCTGTGGGAATGATGAGGCACTGATCTTCAAATTTGAAATACGCTGTATAAAACTCTGAGATATCTGTGTAGAAAATGTATTAGTCAGCTGCTTTTCACCTACTTAGAGGCATGAATGCCAAGAGTAGCTCAGATCACCAGATATATTGATCCTAATGTAGCTGCCATACTCAGTGAAGAATGTCTGAAAGGTCTAAATAGGCATCTATAGATTGATTCCCCTTTAAGGTTTCTCCAGTTGAATACACTGGTAAACATTACATAATAATTACTTCCCAAATAAACAGCTGATGAAGGCTGACTCATGGCAAATATTCTGAACTCTTCAAATGGCATCCCTGAAGCTCAAAGCAGAAAATATGCAGCATGATAAAGTTGTGAAGAATAGAACTGTATGCATATTTCCTTAAGCAATTGATCTACTGAAAGATTAACACTTATTTTGGAAAATAAAATGCCTAGATAAATATCAGATTCATGAAGTGCACTGACTAAAGTGAAATGCTCTACAGTGCTTATGATCTCTTTCAACAGGAAATTTAGTAGCAAGATGTGACAGTGGCATTTTTCTTTCTTGCTAATAAGCATGATATCCTTTCCTGGAATAAATCGTTATATCTACTTGTCTTTATATCTACTTATCTTACTGTAAGGTATTGGGAACAAGTTCACTGAAAGGGCGGTCAGGGATTTGAACAGGCTGCCCAGGGAAGTGGTAGAATCATCATCCATGCAAGTGTTTAAAAAAAGAAATACATGCATCCCTTGGGGATATGCTTTAGTGGTGGAACACAGTGGTGCTGGTTTGACAGATTCCATGATCTTAGACATCTTTTCCAACCTTAATGCTTCTATTATCCATATCTTATAAGTCCACCAAGGTCCATCAGTAGAATTCACTTATAATAATCGGAAAATTAGTTGAAAAGGTGCATTCAATATTGCATTTTATTTTTTTATTGATTTCTAGCAGCCCTTCTAAACTAATAAAACTTTACATTTTCATTGTGTGTTTACATTTCTCTTAACAGAAAAAGTCTGTAGCTGTTTCAAGTTTTCAGCTTGCCAGAGGACGAACCAAGTCTGTCGGTCGAGGTATTGCAATGGCTGTGTCTCAACAAACCCCTTCTGCCAGCAGCATCCTTACTCCCTGTCTTTCCAATCTGACTACATCACAGTTCAAGTAGCAGTGGCCATTAACAGCTTGACTCATCTGAAAGTACGTGTGTGCTTCAGCAGAAAGTGGCACGCCAGAGAATATATCACCTGTTGCACTTCTTTTATAGTTTAATGAACAGATCTCACGCCATGTCGTTTTTGCAGATTCTGCAAGGGATTTTGCATAGCTCTCTCCTGGGTAAATGGAAAACTCCTTCTCTGAACTTATTAAAAGCGGGGCTGAATATTTTTCTCTCTGATGAAAAAGAAAAAGGTAGCATTACAAAAAAAGAAGGGAGGCAGCACAAAGATATACAGGATATTTTACTGAATGTGTTAAATTAAATATTGATTTCCCATAATGTGCCATGGTAGCTTTGCAAGAAAGGGAATCCAGTTGTATTTATGAAACTCAGTATCAGCACAAAACTTGCCCTAATGTGATAGAGATCTTCAGCTGACTGCAGGACTCTACTGAGCTGTAGGCTTACTTAAAACTCCAGCAAAACTTGAGGTAACTTCAGAGGGAATTTCTTGTAACAGAACTTGTCTCTATTTTCTATGATTCTCTGATGTCTCTGACATGTTATTGCTACGTTTTACTGGAAACCAAAGTTCATGTCAAAACGTTCATTTCATAAAATCAAGACAAATTGCAAAGTGCCATCTGCATAATCATATTTTCACACCATCACCTTTCCTTTTTTGAGTGGGGAACACTTATTAATCATTAGCCCAAGGTACAGAACCTGTGTTAGTCCAAGAGAGTCAAGTTTCAAGTGAAGGGACAGTGAAACTGGTTACTTGGAAGAAGACGTATGAATACACTGATGACACAAGAAGTAGATGGTGAAAGATGCTGTTGTTTCAGTGATTTGCGGTTATGTGCTCTGGGCAGCAGAAATTCCAGAAGAGAAAGCTGTTAAATTATTATTTCCATTTATGGTCCATATATAAATACTATTTTCACATGGCATATAAGTTTTGTTTTGCTTCTTCTTTCTTTTCCATCAGTTTTCTTCCAAAAAACTGAGATAATAATAGTAGAGGCAAAGAGAATAAATAGTACCATAAAATAATTTTAAAACAAATAAACAAAACCCTTTCTAGTGACAAAAATACTGTCAAACATGGCAAAATGTGCAAACTTAATTTGCTTCATAGGAGCCTCTACTATATGAGTGTTTCAATAGCTGACCCAGTGTATCTTGACTAAATAGCTGTTTGAAGATACAAGTAGCTAGATGGAAGCAGCTGTCCTCAAGGTAGCCTAAATATCTCATGCTGTGTTCATTAAGAACATCACTCAGACTGCTGTGTTAGAATTCATGGGGTTCTTTGCTCAATTTGATCATCTTTAGAAGTGCACAAGATCACAGGCCAGATTCATCAAAGCAAGGGATAAAAGAGATTTTCCTTTGTACAGCTTGGATGTGGAGCTATTTTAAATTTAACTATTTTAATAAATTTAGTTTTCACTTCATTAATAGTTTTGCATTTTTTAGTGGATGACTGGTAAAGCAAGAATGATATAAAAAGTTCTGTACTTGTTTATATATAATCGTTCATTGTATACTAGAATTTTTCTGCTATTATCTGGTAGAAAGTGTAGCTAATATGTGACTGTCTTAATGCAATAATAACAGGGCCTCTGTAGAGCTCCAATTATTAAAATTATCAGATGCCACTGTCCAAATCAAAGCACAAACGAGACCATATGCCGAAGTCAATAGAATGGATTTTTATTTAGCAGTAAATGTGAGGTAGAGAGAGAAAGAGAGAAGGAGAGTGGTGAGAGAAAGTGGCAGAGAAGCAGAGAAAAAATACCACCACTCTGTAGATTCCAACAACATTCTGCCAGTCCTCCTCTTCTGGTCTTCTCAGTAATTGCAGTCTTCTGGAGGTGGTGGTTTCAGACTGTATCCATCAAGCAGTGGGGGAACAAATCCAAACAACCCAAACTCTATTGGCTTTATAGTCAATCAGGTTCATGTGGGAATGTCCAGGGAAGGGGAGTTTCACCCTGGGTAATGTAATATAAATCACAAGACACCCAAATTATGCAATGTTGTGGATCACGAGACACTTTAAGGGTCTTGACACCTTGTAAGGTGTTGCAGCTGTCTCTTAGTCGGCATAGTTGGGCCCATAGATGGGCCATGAATCAGTCATGGCCCATCACCCACGATGAGCCCCTTCATCCTACATGTGAATGTCCCATTCTTCGGACTGGAGTTTTCACACCTGGAGTCATGAGATAAGGGAGGACAATGGCATGATAAGAAAGACTTACCCTCCTCACAGGTTTTGCCACTCATCAGCCTTATCTGGGAACCCGGTTTGCAGCTTCAGGTGTGCACGCCCTTCTGCACCTGGGAGGCCAGTCTCCGGTGCATCACTAGCAAAGCACCCAGCCCACTGAGACCTTAGCACCAATATTCCNTAGCTGTTTGAAGATACAAGTAGCTAGATGGAAGCAGCTGTCCTCAAGGTAGCCTAAATATCTCATGCTGTGTTCATTAAGAACATCACTCAGACTGCTGTGTTAGAATTCATGGGGTTCTTTGCTCAATTTGATCATCTTTAGAAGTGCACAAGATCACAGGCCAGATTCATCAAAGCAAGGGATAAAAGAGATTTTCCTTTGTACAGCTTGGATGTGGAGCTATTTTAAATTTAACTATTTTAATAAATTTAGTTTTCACTTCATTAATAGTTTTGCATTTTTTAGTGGATGACTGGTAAAGCAAGAATGATATAAAAAGTTCTGTACTTGTTTATATATAATCGTTCATTGTATACTAGAATTTTTCTGCTATTATCTGGTAGAAAGTGTAGCTAATATGTGACTGTCTTAATGCAATAATAACAGGGCCTCTGTAGAGCTCCAATTATTAAAATTATCAGATGCCACTGTCCAAATCAAAGCACAAACGAGACCATATGCCGAAGTCAATAGAATGGATTTTTATTTAGCAGTAAATGTGAGGTAGAGAGAGAAAGAGAGAAGGAGAGTGGTGAGAGAAAGTGGCAGAGAAGCAGAGAAAAAATACCACCACTCTGTAGATTCCAACAACATTCTGCCAGTCCTCCTCTTCTGGTCTTCTCAGTAATTGCAGTCTTCTGGAGGTGGTGGTTTCAGACTGTATCCATCAAGCAGTGGGGGAACAAATCCAAACAACCCAAACTCTATTGGCTTTATAGTCAATCAGGTTCATGTGGGAATGTCCAGGGAAGGGGAGTTTCACCCTGGGTAATGTAATATAAATCACAAGACACCCAAATTATGCAATGTTGTGGATCACGAGACACTTTAAGGGTCTTGACACCTTGTAAGGTGTTGCAGCTGTCTCTTAGTCGGCATAGTTGGGCCCATAGATGGGCCATGAATCAGTCATGGCCCATCACCCACGATGAGCCCCTTCATCCTACATGTGAATGTCCCATTCTTCGGACTGGAGTTTTCACACCTGGAGTCATGAGATAAGGGAGGACAATGGCATGATAAGAAAGACTTACCCTCCTCACAGGTTTTGCCACTCATCAGCCTTATCTGGGAACCCGGTTTGCAGCTTCAGGTGTGCACGCCCTTCTGCACCTGGGAGGCCAGTCTCCGGTGCATCACTAGCAAAGCACCCAGCCCACTGAGACCTTAGCACCAATATTCCAGTCTCTTACAGCACCTGGGTGGTTTAAGCAAATGGTCGAATATTTGACTCATTAATCACTAGCAGTCACTCTCACAGCCTCTTAATACCAATTTTTTTCCATACATGATGTAATTTGCATAAGATGATAGACTGCAGTTTGGGCTTTTAAATTAGTAAAAGGAAAAGATTACCCAAATTAGAACTCATTTTAGGGCTCTGTCATCTCAGTTTATGAGGACCTATAATTGTTTAGACCCAGGGAACTAAAAATGTGAAGGAAAATTACGACTGTCAAAGTTTTAATGGGAATACAGTACAAAGAATAAGATTTGGAGTTGGAGCATACTTGAAAATGTCAGGACCCAATAAAATCTGGGAGTGTCCGCACTGAAAATCACTTCTTTTGGAACCCATTTATCTGGGTGACATCTAGAGTTTATTATAAAAGATGATTTACTCACACAAGAGACAGCCAATCTATTTTTTTCTCCATACTTTTTCTTCCTTGGACTATAGCATGTTTTAGGATCCCCTAACAACAGGATATTACCAACAATATTGGCTTGGAGGGATCAGACAGGGAGGTGTGGCTATGGTCAGGTTGAACTCTGCACTGTCTCTCTCGTACAGTGTTTTTATTAATAATTTTGCTGTTATTGTTTGTTTTCTTGCCTCACTGCTGTTTCCAGTAAATTGTTCTTATCTCAATCCGTGATTTTTGTCTTTTGTTCCTCCAATTCTCCTTTTCAGTTGCTGCACTGGGGAGAGGAAGAAGGTGAGAGAGAGAGAGTAGTGTGTGGATTTTAGTTTCAGTGGGAACACTAAATTGTGGAGCACTATTCCTAAACCACGACAACAACACAGTCCACGAAGGAGGCTGGGGGCAGAACAATTGTTATATGCTTTATACATAAAAAAATCTTAATTTTTCCCAATTACAAACACTGAAAATTCTACAGAAAGATGNAAATTATCAGATGCCACTGTCCAAATCAAAGCACAAACGAGACCATATGCCGAAGTCAATAGAATGGATTTTTATTTAGCAGTAAATGTGAGGTAGAGAGAGAAAGAGAGAAGGAGAGTGGTGAGAGAAAGTGGCAGAGAAGCAGAGAAAAAATACCACCACTCTGTAGATTCCAACAACATTCTGCCAGTCCTCCTCTTCTGGTCTTCTCAGTAATTGCAGTCTTCTGGAGGTGGTGGTTTCAGACTGTATCCATCAAGCAGTGGGGGAACAAATCCAAACAACCCAAACTCTATTGGCTTTATAGTCAATCAGGTTCATGTGGGAATGTCCAGGGAAGGGGAGTTTCACCCTGGGTAATGTAATATAAATCACAAGACACCCAAATTATGCAATGTTGTGGATCACGAGACACTTTAAGGGTCTTGACACCTTGTAAGGTGTTGCAGCTGTCTCTTAGTCGGCATAGTTGGGCCCATAGATGGGCCATGAATCAGTCATGGCCCATCACCCACGATGAGCCCCTTCATCCTACATGTGAATGTCCCATTCTTCGGACTGGAGTTTTCACACCTGGAGTCATGAGATAAGGGAGGACAATGGCATGATAAGAAAGACTTACCCTCCTCACAGGTTTTGCCACTCATCAGCCTTATCTGGGAACCCGGTTTGCAGCTTCAGGTGTGCACGCCCTTCTGCACCTGGGAGGCCAGTCTCCGGTGCATCACTAGCAAAGCACCCAGCCCACTGAGACCTTAGCACCAATATTCCAGTCTCTTACAGCACCTGGGTGGTTTAAGCAAATGGTCGAATATTTGACTCATTAATCACTAGCAGTCACTCTCACAGCCTCTTAATACCAATTTTTTTCCATACATGATGTAATTTGCATAAGATGATAGACTGCAGTTTGGGCTTTTAAATTAGTAAAAGGAAAAGATTACCCAAATTAGAACTCATTTTAGGGCTCTGTCATCTCAGTTTATGAGGACCTATAATTGTTTAGACCCAGGGAACTAAAAATGTGAAGGAAAATTACGACTGTCAAAGTTTTAATGGGAATACAGTACAAAGAATAAGATTTGGAGTTGGAGCATACTTGAAAATGTCAGGACCCAATAAAATCTGGGAGTGTCCGCACTGAAAATCACTTCTTTTGGAACCCATTTATCTGGGTGACATCTAGAGTTTATTATAAAAGATGATTTACTCACACAAGAGACAGCCAATCTATTTTTTTCTCCATACTTTTTCTTCCTTGGACTATAGCATGTTTTAGGATCCCCTAACAACAGGTTATTACCAACAATATNGTTTTAGGATCCCCTAACAACAGGATATTACCAACAATATTGGCTTGGAGGGATCAGACAGGGAGGTGTGGCTATGGTCAGGTTGAACTCTGCACTGTCTGTTTTGTACAGTGTTTTTTATTAATAATTTTGCTGTTATTGTTTGTTTTCTTGCCTCACTGCTGTTTCCAGTAAATTGTTCTTATCTCAATCCGTGATTTTTGTCTTTTGTTCCTCCAATTCTCCTTTTCAGTTGCTGCACTGGGGAGAGGAAGAAGGTGAGAGAGAGAGAGAGAGAGTAGTGTGTGGATTTTAGTTTGAGTGGGAACTCTAAATTGTGGAGCACTATTCCAAAACCACGACAACAACACNAGATTTGGAGTTGGAGCATACTTGAAAATGTCAGGACCCAATAAAATCTGGGAGTGTCCGCACTGAAAATCACTTCTTTTGGAACCCATTTATCTGGGTGACATCTAGAGTTTATTATAAAAGATGATTTACTCACACAAGAGACAGCCAATCTATTTTTTTCTCCATACTTTTTCTTCCTTGGACTATAGCATGTTTTAGGATCCCCTAACAACAGGATATTACCAACAATATTGGCTTGGAGGGATCAGACAGGGAGGTGTGGCTATGGTCAGGTTGAACTCTGCACTGTCTGTTTTGTACAGTGTTTTTTATTAATAATTTTGCTGTTATTGTTTGTTTTCTTGCCTCACTGCTGTTTCCAGTAAATTGTTCTTATCTCAATCCGTGATTTTTGTCTTTTGTTCCTCCAATTCTCCTTTTCAGTTGCTGCACTGGGGAGAGGAAGAAGGTGAGAGAGAGAGAGTAGTGTGTGGATTTTAGTTTCAGTGGGAACACTAAATTGTGGAGTACTATTCCTAAACCACGACAACAACACAGTCCACGAAGGAGGCTGGGGGCAGAACAATTGTTATATGCTTTATACATAAAAAAATCTTAATTTTTCCCAATTACAAACACTGAAAATTCTACAGAAAGATGTCTTATGCTCTTCCTCCAAAAGTGATGTTTGATTAAAAACTTATCAGAAAAAGAAAAAAAGATAATCTATCAATTTTTTTGAAAACTCTAAAGCTAATATCAGGACTGAGTCTTCTAAACTTGAGATGGAGAATCAAGTTAGAGTATTCCTGTTCCAGGCACAGAAGACTCAAAAAATAAAGAATAATAAGGAAATAATTCAAGATTTTCTTTAAACTGCTTTTTACTAGTGTATAATTAGACATATACTTACTAATTGCTGACTATTCCCAAATTTACTGATGCTTAGATTACAATCTGATATGTCAGTATGTTTATGTCACATTAAAATCCCCTCTGCTCAATTTACATCTATTCTAGAAACTTTTTAGGCAAGTGCAACAAGTATCAAGAAGCAGCAATTAACTGTAAATGCTTTCAGACAAATCAAAGAAAACCATTGAAGATATTTGTCTGTCAGCTGACATGAACTTTGAAAGGAATGCCACATGCTTCACTGCCTCAGAACACATGTAACTTAATCTGTTACAACTACCAGCTAAGTACATTTGTGTACAGAGAAGTCTCTAAGAATAAATGTCTTCCAGCATTTTAAAGAGAAAATGTCAGGATTCCTGTCCATCAGAGGAGAACAATCCTGTTTGTTTATCTAATTGAGACAGAGCATTACTGTGGAAAAAAGATGAGAGAGCAAGATACGACTTTGCTCAAGACATCTCAGTACTATGTCCACTTCTTTCCAGAAACAAGGCTTAACCCAGAACAAGAGCTAGGCATGTAATGGCATTAGCACCTTCATCCAATGCCTCCACATTCAAAAGAATATATGAATGGCCAAACTGGGATAAGCCAATCAACTATGATAGCCTTTCTCTAACAGAGAACATAGATGAGTGTCTGTGGAAAAGTACATGAGACGAGATATTTATGTATCCAGGAACAACGCATGAGGGTGTATGGGAAAGACAAGAAAGTAAATACACACTAAATGTCATCATCCCTTTTATCTTTTGATAAACTAAAAGCAAGTGGAGGTTTTTCTTTCTCTGGTAAACATGATGGTTATGGTAAATTTCCCTTTTTCAACCTGCTCAGAAAACTGATGATCTGAAATCAAAACCTGGTTGTGGGGATGCTACTTTGAAGGCTGGAAATAGTGAAAATATGAACCTTAATAAATAAATTTACAATATAATATCTTTAATAGAAAGTCTCTTTCCTCAGTCAAACTATTTTCCTCAGTCTTTAGCAGATACTACTGGTACTGAATAAGTCTAGGAACAATATGCAATGTTATGAACTCCAGGGCTTAGTACTCAAAAATCATTACTTCTGGCCTATCCTGGTCATTTTCTTGCTTTTGAGTCTCTAAATCATACCTTGAACACCAGTTTAACCAAAAGGCTTTTTGATTAATATGTATATACAAGGCACACAGTTCACTGCACTGCTAAAGTTCATCAGTCTACTGCCAAAAAAATTTATTTTAAAATGCAGCTTACTGTTCTTGGGATCTAGGTTTTGCATTATGCACTGGTTTTATGGCTGCAAAGTCCTAAAGGGGTAAATGTACATTCATATTCCTCATATTCCCTTTCTCACAATTTCTTTCCTTTTTCTCTTGCATCGAGCAAAAATTGCCTTCTATAAAGCCTTTTGGTAGCATAACATCCTCAGTTTCTGCAGCATATCATAGCATGACAAGGCCTCATTTGCATAGATGAAGTTAAATTTCCCTTCTTTATTTGCTTTTGAAGCCAGTGGGAGCTATGTCCATACACACAATGTCATTATTTAGTTATTAGACATTAAAGCAAAGAGTTGTGGGAAAAGCAACAAGCTCTCTATGAAATTACGAAGTTTCTTAGAGAATTCACAGCAGACATTTTCAGCAATTGAGACATAATGGAGAGATTATTCTTTAGAGGCCACCAACGATTTACAGCTGCAGCATAAAGGGAGCAGGTGATAACTATTCTGTTCATTTCAGCCTCTGCCCAGTGAGGATTTCCCATGTTTTCTTTGAATACCCGTGTAGTTCATCTGCACACTTTTGCTGGTCACTCCAAACCACTGCACAGCAGAAGGAGGTAGTTTTGTGTCTGTAATCAGCAAGAGCCTGGAGCAAATGATTGCTGGCAGTGAGCTGATGACAATGCACAAAGGTATCTGGGAGTGTTTACCAAATATATTTCACAACTTCCCTGAGATAACACACTGAAGTAAATTCCTCGGACAGGGGAGGACAGAAGAATCACAGAATAATTTGAGTTGGAAGGGTCCCACAAGGATCATCAAGTCCAATTCCTGGCTCTGCACATATAATGACCAGGATAGAATATAGACTATATTTCTAAAGGAAGCAAAGAATCAGTCTCATATAATGTAAGTATACCAAATTCACTACAAATCCGCTGACTCCAATCACCCTTTTAATAGTGAATAGTTAGCATGTTTAATAACTTTATTCCTAATCTTATTAATAAATTTTGTGGTGGTCTGTTATTACAATAAATTCTACATATTAACTCAATCCTTCTCCCACAGTGTGAACTGGTTTGTGCTTTCTTTTGCGCTGCTCTCTTACCTAAATTATTGACAGATGCTTTTTGACTTACCTTCTGGTCTTTTTCCACAGCCTGAGGTCCTTAGGTCATCGAACCACACTTGGTAGCTCTGGAAGCTGCAATTGCTTCTGCTTATGTCATGATGCTGTTTAAGTCCTGTCTCTTGAGACTGCTTTTACTGCCAGATAGGTCATCATGGTCATGAAAACACATTGTATAATGACCTGAAAAGTAGCTTATATTTGCTCTGACTGGACTGAAATAGGCAGAATGCCAAAGTATGTTGAGCCTAAACATTTTGCTTCATAAAATATTGAAGGGCACAAAAGGATTCTGCCAAAAGCAACTCATTTCTTCTCCTAAGGGGTCCTCCTTAGATTTCTTATAAAGTCTGTGGACAGACTTTGATTGAACTCAGTGGGTCAGGGGTCAGTAAACGGTAATGCAGTAGAGGGATGAACACTTAACTTTCCTCGATGCATTTTGAAAGAAGTATGTTTCAAGAAAAAAAAGACTTAAAAAAAAAAGACTTAAAAAAAGTCTTAAAAAAAGACTTAAAAAGTTAAACACATAGTCCTTAATGTCTTGATTACCAAAGGCTTGTGATCAGAGAAAATACAATTAGATAAACATGAAGTGAGAAAATAACAGGAGAAAAAGCCCATAATAAAAAAGGTCTATTGAAATAAGACTTTATGGACATTTGCTGCATGCACTTATGGTACTATATCAACAAAATAATAATGTAGAAAGAGCTGCCTCACATTTGCAAGAAATACAGAAACAGTGCTCTAAAGAGACTTGTGTGTATAGTAAGAGATAATCTGTGATGGTACACAATATGTTGAACAGAAAGGCTAGTAATAAATCCCAATATCATTATTTTGTTTTTCAGCATTTGTCTGCACATTTATGAATATTATTAAAATGAAGTATCAAATTTTATTTATTTCTGTACAATTCAGCTGGAGTAGCAATGAAATTCATGTCCACTTCTTTTCCCAGCTGTTCCTACAAATGGCATGAGGAGGAGATGTGGATATGTCCGATGTGCTTTACATTGAAGTACAGCGGGCACCAGTGCTCTGACTGGGCCTCCTGGGTCTCTGGAAGGACATACACCATAACAACAGGAAAAGGGCATCTACATGCCCAGAAGTAGAGCTTCTTTTCTTCCTGATGATATGGCCTGCCGGTCAAGGCACTGCTGATAGGGCTGTGACTCTTCTTTACATCTCTCTTTTCAGGGCAGGGTTTGTGAATGAGGTTCTGCATGCAACTACTTTTCTCTCTTGGTTTAATTATTTTGAGGTTAAAACTCACATCTGTCATTTCCATGTTGAATAGGAACTACTGAAAACTCCTAGTCCGTGTCATACATCAAGAGGGACAGGCTTCCACTCCAGGGAAATCTGGAAGGCAAAATCATCTACCGCATCATGGGGGCCCTTCTAAGTTCTCAGTGAAGTTGGTATTTTTACATTACATACACTTTCAGGATCTCTGAGAGACTGATTATTTTCTAAAGTATGGTCTTTTTATCTCTGTATATTTGGATGTAGCAGTTGTGTGATACAGCGTAACATCTGTCTTTACTGCAGTGAATATAGATTTAAAAAAGCATTAATGATTTTATGACTACCTTCCCATGGTAAAAAGTTTCTAGGCATCTATCCAGTTCTTTAAAGGGATGTGTTTCTGAGCCATCATGTGCCAGCTGACCTAAAAAACTCTAAAAACAAGTAGAACCCAGCTTATAAAGAGGTACTATGATTTCAAAAAACACATCTGTCAAATCAGGAACAGCCAGGACTCACAGCCATCTGTCCTGTCCAGTGAGAAATTCTGACTTTCTTTGGGTTGAGTTTGTTGAATTTACTGCTTCTGGCATTGGGAATTCAACACCTCACCTATAAAAATAATTTTCTGATGTGGATTTCTACTATGCTGGACATAAGAAGCCAAGTTGCATACCAAATTCAGAAGGAAAAAAACCCAAACAACTTAAAATGGAAAGCATCCAACTGCATATTGGATTAATGTGCTATCAGCAACATTTTGTGTCATTGCATCAGAAACGGAGAAGATAGAACCAGAGTTTTAAAAAAATCAGCCTGTGGAATTTTCCTTTTTCTGACTCTACTGTAGATTCTTCAGCCATAGACAGCTGATCAGTCTGTTTCCATGTTTCAGCAGAATGATTAGTACATGTGGAACTTCCTTCAGTGCTGGAAACATAAAATGGGCTTCCAGCAAAGCACAATATTTTTCTTGCTTGACTGTGCAGGGAGTCACTGACAGAAAAAAAAGAAAGCTTCAGTCCTCTGAAAATCACTACTATTTGTTACACCAGAGTGGTCTGTCCAAAAAATACTAAAAGTCGTGATACAGCTATAGGAAAAGTCCACCAGTTTCTGGAGGCATAAATCAAGTGTCTGGATGTATAGACACCATGATAGCTCTAATTTTGAAGTGTGGGCAATTGCTTCTCTCCATTGCCTTCAATGTAAGAGGAATGGCACAAGAAAGAAGAAAATTCCTGAGGCATCCGACTGTCTACAGGAAGGATTCAAGAGCCAATTCTTGAAGGGTTGGAAGAATCTCCTAGTGTTGGGATGATACCTGGTTGAACACCACTTGGTAATCTTCAAAAACCTCAAAATATGCTTGCTCAACCTATATGTTGTTCTGGAATCATTATGCTGGTCCGGTTGACCTGCTATTTTCCATCCCTAACTTCTACAAATAAGATTATGTTCAGCTCAGTTACTAAGTCCCAAACTTCAGGAGGGTTTTTCGCTGTTTGTTTTTGTTTGTTTGTTTTTAACCTGATTTGAAAACGGCATTAAATTTTGCTTTTAAGGAGTGGATCCCACTTACCATCAAAGAAAACAACTTTTTTTTTCCCAAAAAATAGTAATAATTAATAGCACATTTCTTCAGGCAGAAAACACGCATGGAAAATCTTTATGATGAACATTTAGGTTATCAGCATAGTAAAACAGGGGAATATGACTGAAATATTGTCAGTCCTTACATAATTAATGCTACTGAATGCATCCTACTACTGTATCTGTCTTCGTATTTATTCATACCCCCAGGCTTAAAAGACATAATTCTTTAGCCATGTAAATATATATGTTTATGATATACACATTTTGTACCTTCTGCGTTTTAAATATTACAAACTCTTTAACAAGAGAAAATATCTCACTGCACACCACAATAACTCTTTTTGTCATATTTTTTCACCAGTGCACAATTTTATAAGTGAACTTCATGGAAATACTGAACAACCTCTCCAGAAATCTCTGTCTGTTTTTGTCACTGACAAAGCAGAGGATTTCAGCTTCACCCTGGAATGACGCATAAACACTATTATTTACAAAAAAACCCGAAGAGAAGTAGCAGAAAAACCTCTCTGATGCCAATCAATTATATGGCATGTAGTTTAACAGCAGAATAATAATTTGGAATGGAGAATCTTATTAGTAGGCAAAAAAACACATAGAGAAATTACTTGTAGTCACCTCTATCAGCAGATGCTGGCATTTCAAAATGACTTCATTGTTCTTCTACCTCTAGTAAATAATTACTGCATTTTGCACTCACAAAATTTGTTTTGTCTCTCAGTCTCTGCATGGAGAGCTTTTTCCTCTTTCTTAGCAATGAAAGTTTAAATAATTTTAAATAATAGAAGTGAGAAGGAATCAAACCCATGCTTATGTTTTCTAATGCAGAGCTGCAGTGCTATACATCCCAGCAGTACCACTGAAATTAACAGAAAATCTGTGGGACAAGGAGATCAAGAGTGATACCTACCAGAGAATGTAACAAAAGAAGTCTTTATCAAAGAAATTTTTGGAAGAGCAGGAATCCCCATCTGACTGCATGTTTTTAGTCATCTATTTTTTTCATAACCATCACCCATTTAACATCCAGAGTGTTTTCTGCTGATTCTGCCATCACTTTTGACCTCATCTTAGCCAGGTACAGTATTTTTTACTTGCCAATACTAGAGATGTTAGTTTGGGACATTTGTCATATCCTCAAACCCCACTGAAATCCCATACTAAAAGATGCGGATTTACTGAGCCACCACCTTCATCGAGAATCAGAGATGAATCAGAGCCAGATGAAAGGGCTGAACAGCTGGGTTTCAGTCTTTCCAAAGTGCAAAGCAGATTTTCCTATATAAAATTCAGGCCACCATACACCTTGCTGCTTAGTGAGAGGTGTAACTCTTCAATCATTATTGAGATTTGCACATGCAATACGTTAATTGCAAGATTAGAAATTAATTTTGAAAGTTAATCTCATATAGCATGAAAAAATGCTGTGTTTTAGCAGACATTGCAGTCAGACAAACAGCTGATTTTGCAAGCACCAGTTTGGAAGTACAGTATTGACAGTTACAAAAATCTTGTTTTGACTTCTAAAATGAGACTTGCTGTGGATATCATTAAAAGACAAGAAATACAGTAATCCAAGATATAATTTCTTTAATGTTACTTCTCTGACCATAGCCTAACATTAGAAATGAGATTTCAGAATAAAGAACATCCAAAATATTACGTGAAGTGAAACATCTACAAATGATTACAAGGAAAAATTTACTTTATTAGAAAGATATGTGCTTTGATCAGTGTTAATGAACTGTACATGAAAGGTATGGATTTCAAAGAAACGATGGAAAGTACAATGTTGGAGGAATGTAATAATGTGTCAGGCTTTTTGCCACACACTCCTTGCTTAGTAGAAAATTAATGACTTATACGGTCAGAAACTGTTATTTTAGGGTTATTATTTTTGAAGCACTGTTAATTATTCCTAAAAATATTACTTTATTGTGGACACAAGCACACAAACTGCTTCACTGAAGTTGTGTTTATATTGCTCTCTGAGCTCTGAAACCTGCAATCCAGATACAGTACAGCACTCCCAGAGTGCCAGGTTAAATGAGTCTTCCCATAAATATGTACCAATCAATTAATCAGTTTTCCTAATAATCACTTGCTTTTACTATGACTACAATGTTTGAAAACAAACAATCTGAGGACAGTGGATTAAATTCACCTCTCTGAGGGCATGAGAGTGATGGCTCATATCACTGAAAAAGCACTTGCCCTGGAACAAAAAAAAAAGCGGATGAGTGGATGCTGATACTGGTCCATCTTTCCTTACGTGTTTTTCGGTAACTGCAAAATTTAAATATATCTGCAGCTCCATGACAAAAAATACGGCACACAAAAAGTATTTCCAGACCTGAAGAAAACCTACTTTTTTCTGTTCATGTATCATACACACCAACTAATATTTACATCATTTTTATTCAAAACCCTGGACTGGGCTGATTTCTGTGAGAAGCTGCTGGAAGCTTCCTCCACATCCAGCAGAGTCAATCCCTGGCAGGTCCAAAGACAGATGTGCCACTGGTCAAGGCTGGGCCAATTAGAAATGGTGATAATGTTCTTGTGATAACAGATTTAAGATGAAGTTAAAAAAACCCCCTGTTATTGCACAGTTGTAATTGCAGCCAGAGAAGAGCAGAGGGAGAACATGTGAGAGGAACAACTCTGCAGACACCAAGGTCAGTGGAGGAGGTGCAGGAGATGCTGCAGGCACCAGAGCTGGGATTCCTCTGCAGGCCGTGGTGAAGACCCTGGTAAAGCAGCTGTGCCCCCGCAGCCCATGGAGGAGCACAGGGATACAGAGATCCACCTGCAGTCTCTGGAGACCCATGATGACCCATGCTGGAGCAGGGGGATGCCAGAGAAGAGGCTGCAAACCTGTGGAAGGCCTGTGCTGGATCAGGCTCCTCGCAGGGACCTGCAGACCCATGGAGAAAAGAACACACTCTGGAGCAGGTTTCCTGGTAGGACTTGTGACCCCACGGGGAGCCCATTCTGGAGCAGGCTGTCCTTGAAGGACTGCACCCCGTGGAAGAATGACTCACATTGCAGCAGTTCACAGAGAGCTGCTGCCCATGGGATGAACCCACGATGGAGTTCATTGACAACTGTCTCCCATGGGAGGGACCCCATGCTGGAAAAGGAGAAGGACTCCTCTCCCTGAGCAATGGTAGAAATGACGTGTGACAAATTGACCATAACCCTCATTCCCTCTCTCCCTGCACCACTGGGGAAGAAGGTAGAGCTGGAAGGTAGGGAGGGGTGGGGGAAGGTGTTTTCAAGGTCTTATTTTACTTCTCATTATCCTGCTCTAATTTTGTTAGTAATAAATTTAATTAATATTTATAATTCAAGTCTGCTTTGCCCATGATGGTATTTGGTGAATGATCTCTCTCGGTCCTTAACTCATGAACCCTTCGTTGCATTTTCTCTCCCCTGTCCAGCGGCAGAGGGGAGTGATAGAGGCTTTGGTGAGTGCCTGGCATCCAGACAGGGTCAATCCACCAGTGTGCATGAAGTTACTGACCTCGAGGTGTGCCTCTGCAGCCTCGTAGAGCAGGAGTAGCAACATTACCAGGGGCCGATGCCCTAATTATTCCAGACTTCAGCACCACCACTGTGAGCAAAATAAAAGTCTGCGGTGAATTCACTGCAAAAACGTTTCTAAACTCCTGGCAAGCCTTATGGCAAAAAAGGTTTTTTAACACTGAAATGCAAAGCTTGAGAAAACAGCTGTTGTCTCTGAAGATAGAGGCTGACAAATGAATTGGTGAAACATAGTTATCTTCCATTTGGCTTTAAGGAGAGTTATTCATGCCTTTTGGGTAATACATTTTTTTTTATTTTAGTTCCACATGAAAGCTGATCTAATTTAACAGCCTTCCAGTAAAATCCTGTTGTCCCCCTTCCTTTACTCACTTTTTCTTCCTCTCCTGTTTTCGACACTAGTGTTCTGCCTTCTTCCCTCCTACTGGCTGGGCTGCACAGCTGAGCCTGAGTCAGCTCACCAAAGCTATCAGCAGAAGTGAATCACTTCCATATGAAGTTGATAAGAGAAGTAAAAGTCCTGGCTATATCAGCACAAGATATTTGCTTTAATTCTTCACACTTTTATTTATTGTCATATATATAGAGATATATATATATATATATATATGTATCTACAATGTTCAAGTAATTCTTCTATCATATTTACTTGTCATTGATCAGTCAGCTTAACCACCACAGAAAAGCCTATTGCAACACAAAAGGGTTTCTTTGTGTTATTCTTGTCTTCTCCCTTCTGGAGATCTCCATATCTAACAGATAATGTAGCTAAATATCCATATCCCTGCTATTAAACATGTAATATAAAAGGTCCTTAATTCATCCTGTCATTTTTAGTGAAACAAAGCTATTTACCTGCCCTACTAGCCCTGTTTAGTTGGAAGTGGGCATTTTAAAACACAATTTTTGAATAGTGGGTGATGGTAACAAATACCAACAGACACGAAATAGAGGGACAGCCTTTTGTATGAGTTAACAAAGAAGTATGAATTCCTGCTGATTGGGTTTACTGCTTGTGTGCTACTTATTCACACATGATTTTCACAGTGAGCATCAAAGAGCACTGAAAATTCAGGCTCAGAGGGTCAATCTTTTTTATGCTGTAATACACAGTGTCATTCATCAGCTGTCACTTTCAATTGCTGGGTGTTGGTCACTCAGACACATAGTGAACAGTAAACTGTCAACAAAATCCATCAGGAATATTACTCTGGTAGAAGAGTTTGTTTAAATGCTGCTGTTATCTGTTAAGTACAACATGAAATCTTCAGACAAAGGAGAAGGAAAACCTACAGTTACCTACAATGGCTGATTACTTTTACTGTAAGAAAAACTCTTTTAAAAACTATGCTTTTGTGTCTATTTTTTTCTCATAAACACCTGTGTATCAGAGTGGGAAGAAAAATGAACAAAAACACAGGGCTCAACTAACAAGAAGAAATTTAAAATGCCACAGACCAGTTTTGCAAGAGCATTCCAAAATGTAGCCATAGATATTCATGGCTACTTCAAGAAAATGTTTACCATTCTGAGGGGAACCAAGGAAAGAGCACCTTGCTGCTTCTTTTTTTCAGAGTTTTCCGTGGGAGATGCTTGACCGTTTACTCTCCATTCCCTGCAGAGAAAAGGAGTACCAGAAATACTCAGAGCAGAGAGCTAGAACTTCTGGGACAACAGGACATGAACTGGACCATGGATGGTGCTTCCAGGCAAGAAGCTACTATAACTACTGGGTAAATTGCAGAACTGCAAAATTTAAAAATCACGTCTTATCCACAAACATTTTACCTCTTTTTCTGCTGAAAAAAAAAAAAGGAGGCATCTCAAAGTAAGTGCCAACAGGTAAGAACAACGTTAGAAAGTGATAATTTTATAAATGACACTTTTTTTCCCCTAGCTGACAAGATTGTTGAAATGTGGTACTTTCAGGTAGGATGCAAGTAGGCAGTAAATCATTGTTTCAGCTCAATTCATTGGTGAGGGAGCAAATCTGCACAGCAAAATAGTTGAAACCACTGGTTAAAATTTCGGTAATTTAGTAAAGATGATCAGATTTTGTTATTTTCGCGGGGACACATTACAGAGAGAGAGAGAGAGAGATTCCTCTTCTCTTATCTCTGTTAAATCATGTGAGCAGGTATCAGTGACATGGCCTCTATCTCCCCTCTCATTAAAATATGACTACTAAGGCTGCAGCAGAAGGGTAAAAAATCCCAGAACCTGAAGAAAATAAGAGACAAAATAACACTGAAGACTTGCATTGGGAGAAAATGTCTGTATGCCCTAAAAGCACTATTCACAGGAAGAAATGCAAATTGATTGTTGAATAATTTTAACAAATTCTAATGCCAAAATAATGTGGAAAATCACGTTGGTCATTCTGTACAGGAAAAATTCCTCTGTCAACCCTCTACTCCTAGATGAATGCTAATGGAAGCTGATTGATGTTAATTTCACACTACTTTGCTGCTCATTGTTTAGGCAATTAATCTAAGGTAGTCATCTGGATTTCTCCTGCAGGCAGTGAAGAGGGAGCAGAACCCTTACTGCACAATGTATCCCATCCTAAAATTTATATCTATAATGGGTCAGAGGAATAACAGAGGCAAACAATAATTACTTTCAGATGGCCACACCTTGGAAAGAGATGCCCACAAAGGTTTTCTTACCTGGATGACTAAACACAGGTTTCAAGCTTTTACTTAGTAGTATCTTCTACAGCTTTTCTAGCTTTGGTGTTTCAACATTCCTCAGAATTATTAAGTATTTACTTAATCCTTGAGGCACAAAATGCAACAGGATGATAAATATTTCAATCTGAGCATTTTACTTTTCGTACAGAACGGATAGTAACAGCAGAAAAGAGGAGCTTAGCACATAAAATGGGTAGAAGGTTCTGAAAGCTATCACCTGTGCTCCCTTTAACCCTCAGGCAAATCACTGGAGACTGATTTTCCCCACCAGGACTTAGCCATAAACCATTTTAAACAAGAATAGCAAATAGAATGTAATTGTCCCTTGATTTCTGGCATTCCAACTGGTTTTAACGTTTCTCAGTGGCTCAACATGAGGATATTTGCATTTTCTATTTTATTTGTTTTTAAATAAAACGAAATTGTGAAGTATAAACTTTAGAAAAATACAGATTTAAGATTGTCTTTGCCCATTTTGAATTATCTACATACAGATTTTCATAGTTTTTTGATTTATTTTTTTCACAGCCCAACTTTTATTAGTTTCAGTCGGAGCTGCATTTTTTGCAAACGAAAACTTTGCTGTGACAAGATAAGCACGAAGAAAATGAGGAACATCTTTCCTCTCAAAAGTCTGGTTTAAGTGACTTCCTGTGAATCATACAGTAATCTTGTGACAGATGATGATACAAAATGCATTTTCTAAGCTGGCATTACATTGCCTTAACTGTAGGAATGAAGCCCACTGGAAAACAGATTGCTGCTTCAGTGTTGGTATGTAACTGAAATTATAAACTTGCATGATGAATTGCTGAGTGGCTCAGAACAAAAGATTTCAACTACATCAGAAAGAAAAGGCACTCCGTGAATTTATTATCCAAGTGTTCCATAAAGGTAATGATCTTACAAGAAATATGTTTTGTGAAATAAACAATTTTTGTGCAAAGCACAAATAATTTTAACTACCCAATAATTTTAACTAGTTTGGCCTTTTAATTCCCTCTAGTCCCACGTTTTTTAATTTTATAACTCGAAAAAGTAAGATGAAGGTCTTAGTCATATTATGACTAAGCTGACATCCACAACTATTTTGTGGGCATCTTGTTCACTGTGAACATAAAAATGCAGGTTAGGATCATATAATTAATGACTTTATTATAATGCCTATAGAAAGGACCTTGAGTTATTATTAAACAGTCAGATTTATTTGTGGTATTTCCAATTTTAAGTCATGCTTTTTCAACATTAATATCTAATTTTTTTTTTGTCCCTGTGAAAAACTAAAATAAATAACCACTTAAATCTTCTTTTCCTACTTAAAATGTATTCATTAACACCCTGATGATAAGGGCCTGCTTTCTGTTTTATTTCATAAAGAACTGATGACTAATGAGGAATTATTAGTAATATGGTAATACGTATAATTCTGTAATACAAAGAAATTATAGGCTTTTATAATTACACTTCAATGTTGTATAACTCATCACAATAACAAACTTTTGTTGAGCATTATAAACTTGATAAGCTCACTGACATACAGTAACGGCTTAAAAATGTGTTAGAAGTAATGTAAGGCAATTGTGCTGTTTCTGATTGATTTATTAATATATCATTACAAATATTCCCCCAGTTCTCATTTGGATTAGATAATGAGCGTTGTGGTAGACAGCAAGAAACTTTAGTTAGCTAAACAGTGTTGAGAACAATTGACTGACTTGAACTTAGGGGCTAACACAGTCAGTGCTGTACTACTACAAACTACAAAGTGAGTATTGCACGGAAGAGTAGAATTACTTCTGATGACAGCAATATATATAAAATAACAGCTCAATGGAAAATTTAAGCTTAAATTTGGACTAAAAGTCATTACTTGGGCAATACTTCTACTGATCTGAATCTGAAGTTTTCACAAGTAATTTGTTTCTTGTTACAACAAATAGGTCAACTCCAGTTTTATCTCCAGGACTCCATGGGTCATACACAGTAAAGGATAATATATATAATCTGGACCTCTCATATCCAGTCTTATTTATGGCAACTACCTACTCAAAAAATGTAGAGATACAAGAAGAAATAATTAATTGGGCTACAAGGAGATGTAGCTAAAGCTAGCTTATTGCACAATTTAATTATTAGTAATTAAGGAATACATTCAGGAAGAATATGGGAACATGAGTGTTGCTACTCTGTCTGGTGTCTAAAGACTTCAATAATTTTGGCTATTTGCAAATATAGGCATGTTTATTCCTATTTGTAACTTCTAGCAAATTAAAGTTCTTTAAAAAAAAACATTCTCAAATGAAATATTACAGAACTCCTTTGGCCTCCTGACCTACAAGAAATGTTTTAGAAGCCTTGCTACCTGCATTTCCTAATGTATCTTACCATTTTCAGTGAAAGATATGCAAGGTGTTTTCTTCGCTGCTTTGGATACAGGGCTGTTTCAGCTGTGTATTTCCTCCTCATACAGTTTCTAAAACTTAGAATTAAGATTTTGGGTTCAACTTCAAAACATTACAGCTTCCAAAAGAAAGGGATGATGGCTAGCAACTGGCTTTAATGTGGCTTAAGCGTGTTCGAAAGGCTTTATTGAGTAAGCTCAGGGACCTAGACTTCTTGCTACTTGAAAGCTCCACAGGGCTTAATTCTCCTAGCCTTTCATTGTCACCTTATTTCTGTTATAAATCTCAGCACTTCTTTGTAATTAATTGTGCAAATGAATAATATCACTGTAGAGATAGTGGTCTTGGGCCAAAAGCAATGGCTGTATTTCATGCACTCCTCAGAAGTGGCTATCCACCACCACAAGAACAAAGAAAATGAGGTCAACGAAAATCCCTCATTTCCACTTCAAATGAGAGCTAGCTATAAAGAACAACTTTAGCCCGCAGTTTCATTCCTACTTTTAAAATTCATCAAAGAGAGTTCTGTTAAAATACTGTGCAATGATATTAGCAGTATTAATAGGAAATAATTATGAAGAGAAATAATACCTTTTCTTAAACGGGTCCTGATATAAAGTACCAATGCTGCTAATGTAAAAGCTTAGCCCTCTTGGTATTCAGTGCTTTATTAAAAGAATTTTTATTAACTAATTCAAGAAAAACATGATGAATGTCTCCTTCCAAGTTCCATCCCAATCTTTCTTTTCAGTAGTATCTGGTAATAGAAAGTGCTTCTGGCAATACTTATCTGCATATAATGCATAAAATTTTTAAGATATAGAAAGGTCTGCACGGAGGACGGCTACTTGATACCATGAATATCATAACATTTGCTGCCTCAATTTAAAACTAAACCTAATAGTTCTTCTAGTTCTCTTGATCTTATAATCATGAACTTATAAGGGACAAGTTCTCAGCAGAGGAAATTGTCATAGCTCCATCAATGACAATTTATAACTCATCTGCCAATCTGACCCTGTACTTTAATCTATCATTACGGTCTCAGACATTTGCCTCTCAGAGTTCTTTTTATCACCCTTGTCTTCTTTCTATAATTAAATGTAAAATAAAGAATTTCATTTAGTTGACATCATTTATGTAGCTAACCCCTGAAAACTTGTTGAGTTCCCGGGTACTCTTATGATTCCTTGATGAGTATGTTGTCAGCACACATGGCATGATAGCACGCTTGTAGTACCAATGTCTATTTTCCTATTACTATTTACTTTTCAGCCTACAGGGTTTTTTCCCATCCCCAACCAAGATCAAAGCTCTCTCAGCCTAGGTAAAAATCTGATCTAAAGCACATACAGTTTAAGAAATGCAATGGGTGGGACGTTGCTAATATGAATTACAAATTGCTGCATTATCCATCTGCATCCTGGTGACAAGTAACTCCGGAAAACAAGTCTTGGCATAGACTTAAATTTCCTATGTTAAGTAGAGAATTTGGGAGCTAAACCAGGTTGAGGCAGCATCAGAGAACAGATGCTTTCTGATAGCTAGCTATGGCTCTGATTCAGGAGCATATTTAAACACAGATATGTTTAAAGGTTTTGCTGCACAGGAGTGAGTGTAAAGCTGTGCTTAGAGCTAAACATTGGCTGAAGCATCCTGCTAAACTGTGTGTCTATGAACAGGACCTCTCTGCAATCACATTTCTTAGGAATGCTCTAGGGACTGGAGCTGGGGTATATTCTGTTTTGATTATCTGACCATTATCTGTCAGGATGGGAAGGTCCAGATAGGAAATAAAAAATATTTTGATTTTGCCATACTGTGACTGTGTTAAAGGTAGACAATCTCTGATTCTGGCAGTAAACTAAGACCAAAATCACCCTAGACATAAGACTAGCAAGGGGATTTGTCTCTCTTTTCAAACTATCCTGTATCTGTGAAACAATTATGCCAACTGAACCAGCTTCCAAAAATTCAAAACTGAGCTGCACATCAGTATGTCAGAAAACAGCACATTATTATAGTGTTTTACTTTCTTTAGGATAGGTCAAGAGCATTCACCTTGGAATTACAATTATTGGTCAATATTAATGAAAATTTAAAATGGTTTAGTGTGTAGTCATTCTCTTGAACACAGCCTACAGCTATCTCACATACCTTCGCTAACCCTTTCAGACCTCTGGTCTGAGAGCACGTGAAGATGAATATCTGCTATTGTAGCAATGTTCACTGAAATTCATCCAGGTTTCATGCATTTGAACAGCACATATCAGTCACTCTTCTTTCACTCATCAGTTCTTCTTACTGGCATGAGAAGAATCATGTTTTAGAAAATTCAATTATCAGGTTGCCATGATATATTTCAGTATAATTATATTTCATTGTCAACTACAAATTATTTGAGGTGCTTTTCTCATGTACTTTTGGAATGATAATCTAATACCATCCAGAGACAGTGAAATAGTAGAATATATACAAAACCACAGAAATGTTAAAACCCAGAAATATTCTTTCAAAATTTTTTTTGCTGTCTGCTAAAGTGGTGTTCTTACAAGTCCTCTGTCATTCGAAGCATATATAAATGAGAGAAAAGTTCATAGAGAAGCATATGAGAGCATATATTTGAAGACATGGCATTTTTGTGTGCCTGAAAATCCTAGGACTCTACCTAAACCTCTACCCCTAGTCATGATTTAAGTGATAATCCAAATTTCACGTAACCTCTGTAAACAGCTCAGCTCCATGATTGAGTATTTCC
>VZTH01015015.1:0-52810 GCA_013397815.1 Aleadryas rufinucha | reverse complement strand
TGCTTCCCCTGCTCTACCTTTTCATTTGTTAGTTTCTAGTTGCACAGGTTGCTTGCAGAGTTGTTTTAATTTTTGCTTCCCATTCCTCCTTCTTTCTGCTTTCGCACAGTGGTATGGCTTTTGTTACGGCTCTGGGGCACTGGTCTCTACCATTGAGCCTGACCTGCCAGTCTCACAGGGGACTGTCCTTACACTCTGCATGCTGCTTGAAGGGACACATTCATATCCAGACAGGGTCCTCTTCCAGGAAGAGGTAGTGAGATCTTGCCTGTTGGAAGGCACTGTATCCATTTCCTCTCCTTTTAGGACAGAAACCAGACAGCTTTAGACAGGACTCACAAGCTCAGTGCTCTCTTTTNTGAGCTGTACAGTGGGAGAGTAGGGCACTTACTCCCTAGTAGCCATTGCTTGGAGACTTGGCTGGGAATTGGTGAGTGGTGGGAGGTGATGAGTGACTGCCTTTGTATCTCATATGTGGATCTTCATTTGTTTTTTCCCGTTTTCACTTCTGAAAACTCTCTCTGCACATGCGTGGGTGTTCTTCCTTTGGCTTTTCTGATTCTCTCCCCTTGTCTGAATAAGGGGAGTGAGGAAGTTGCCAGGTGGGCATCCTCAATTTAACTCTGCCTTCCTTCTGGCAGCCTTCACCCATGAACAGTCAGCTGTGCCACACATTGCACCACCTGTGACCACACACAAGACCACGGCCACCACCTCCATCAGCAGCACCTCCAGGACCTCTGTCTCCACAGGGACCAGCCCACCAAGCAGCACAGAAGTCCCTCTGGAAACAGCATCTCCACATCCCAGCTCTCCGCCTGCCCCCAGCAGCCCCCTCAGCACTCGGCTGCCATCCACTGCCACCACTTCCACAGTCTCCTCCACAGCAGCTCCAAGCAGCAGCCCCAGGCCTACACCTACAACCCTGAGGCCCAAGCCCTCTTCCCCTACAACCAGTGCTCCAAAGGAGTCTCCTGTAACAGAGTCCTCTGCACCCACCACGGCCAAAACCAGCACACTGCCATCACCTGCTTCTTCTCTCTCCTCAACTGTGTCCTCAACATGGCTCAGCTCCTCACAGCCTGGTAAGGCTCCTTCCTAGCCATCTTGGTGCTTCCCCTGCTCTACCTTTTCATTTGTTAGTTTCTAGTTGCACAGGTTGCTTGCAGAGTTGTTTTAATTTTTGCTTCCCATTCCTCCTTCTTTCTGCTTTCGCACAGTGGTATGGCTTTTGTTACAGCTCTGGGGCACTGGTCTCTACCATGGAGCCTGACCTGCCAGTCTCACAGGGGACTGTCCTTACACTCTGCATGCTGCTTGAAGGGACACATTCATATCCAGACAGGGTCCTCTTCCAGGAAGAGGTAGTGAGATCTTGCCTGTTGGAAGGCACTGTATCCATTTCCTCTCCTTTTAGGACAGAAACCAGACAGCTTTAGACAGGACTCACAAGCTCAGTGCTCTCTTTTTCCCCAGGAATACTCAGTGCAGCACAGCACAGCACTGCTGGTTTGCTTATATCCTAAATCTGAGGCCCCTGACCACTTCTATTTCAGACTTTTGCTGCTCTCATCCTTACATCTGTGCTTTTCTTCCAGCAGCCTTCACCCATGAACAGTCAACTGTGCCACACATTGCACCGCCTCTGACCACACACAAGACCACGGCCACCACTTCCATCAGCAGCACCTCCAGGACCTCTGTCTCCACAAGGACCAGCCCACCAAGCAGCACAGAAGTTCCTCTGGAAACAGCATCTCCACATCCCAGCTCTCCGCCTGCTCCTAGCAGCCCCCTCAGCACCCGGCTGCCATCCACTGCCACATCTCCATTCTCTTCTGCTTTGGCCCCAACCATCAGCACAGTGTCTGTGCCTACACCTCTCACTACTTCCACATTTAGGTCTGCTGAGAGCACTACACATTCTTACTTCCAAAACACCACCTCGACTCCGTATGGCAAAACATCTTCATTAGCTGTCCCTACCAGTATCTCTGCCCAGTCCAGTCCAGCGCTGATCCCAACTGTTTTATCTACAACCACTACCTTTGCTCCCTATATTATCACTATGGCTTCTACAGAGTCGGCTGAAAGGAGTTCCCTGCGAACAACAACACTGACCACTGCCCGCACAACATCATCTCCTCCTCTCACCTCTGGACTTTCAACATCCCTGTCGTCTGTTGTGCCATTAACAGTGCCACACGGTAATGTATCTCCATATCATTTCCTTTGTCATGGCTTTGCTTTTAAAGCCTTTTTTTTTTCATGAGTGTATGAACTTTTTCTTTACGTATCCTTTGGCTATTTGCACCCATTGGCTCCACCTTTTCTTTCTGCCCTTTCTGCAGTTATTTTTTGGAAAGCAGTTGTCTGATGTCTTAGATTTCATACCTCCAGGTTTCTTGCCTATTCAGTATTTAAACAGTAAGAAGTGTGAGTTAAAGCATCTGACAGGGTGCACTTCAGGAGAGCCACAGAACCTTTATTCTGTCATCTCAAAAAGCAGTGTAAGAAACCTCTTATTAGGACAGGCTATCCCCTCACTACCCTGCAGCCTTTCTGTTAGCTCTGTACACTTGAGCTTTTTTGGTATCTCTTCTGCAGGACACTGTTTTCAGAGTTGTCAAGGTACAGAGATGTGTTTTGGCTCCTGTGCATAATTAATCACCTAATATGATTTGGCTAAAGGAATACCACATTCTGTAATTTCCACACCACCTCATGTAAAGGGAGGCACACAAAGAGCCTTTCATCTCATTTTCCCTGTTAACCTTGTGAGCAGAGTTCAGCTTGGCCAGGTCAGGCAGCTTGGCCAGCAGGCCTGGCAGAATTACCTCCCTGCAGAGCGAACAACTGAATGCAGTCTCTGTCCTTTGTCCTGCTGTCACACAGGTGCTGCACTGCCAAAGAGCCTGGTTTCAGTTTTAGCAGGAAGGAGCCTCAAACTGACTGCATGAGCATTGGGAAATGACAGTTTGACCCAAGGAGGCAGGATTCTTTCTACTGACACACTTCCTTTGACCCTGCTTTTCCTTCATCCTCATAATTTTCACCTCACAGAATGGGGATCCAACTAGGAACTCTCATAAGCAGAAGGATTTCCCCCAGTATAGTTATGTTTTGGGGACCTACTTTGGATTTTGTTCCTGTTCTTTTCCTAAGAGAAGTGCTTCAGGACATTACGTTCCCAACCACAGCATTACTGAGTTTGTTCCTTGCAGTTAAAAGACAACTATTTATTTCACAAAGTTGTGAACAAGTTCTCCTTTCTGTGCACTTTACAGGCCTGAACTAAGCACTTCTGATACTTTTTCAGCCTGGCACAATATTAACAACATATTTCAGCCCAGAAAAGAAAAAGTTAAGTACTGGCATAGCTCCTAGTGCTGCATTCACGAGATACAGATCCAGCATCTTAATCTGCTGCCCAGTTAGCAGTTGTCTTATTTTCCAGTAAGAAAATCCCAGTCATACTACAGCAGTAACTGAGCCTCCCCTGCAATAATGTTCAATAATCTATAACCTTTCTCTCAGCAGGGAACCTGACTATGCTTAAAAGATCCTTGTGCAGGATCGGGTGTGAGCGGTGCGTGAATTGCCTTCATAGTTTTCAACATCTTTGTTCTCCTTAATATAAACTTCAAACACTATCTTCCAACTCCTTGGGAAACCTGTGTTTTCAGTCAGCTTTGTGCTTCATAAAGTGCTTAGTGTGGTGCTTCAAGGCAGGAGAAAACATAGCACTGACACATATAATTGTTACCTGACATGTAGCATTACACATTTTCCCTAGTAAGGCAAGTTGTAAACTTCTGGCTGCTTATAAATAAATATATCCTTAAAATGTGTAAATTAAACAATTTTCAAATAAGTAAAGTCTGTGAACCAGAAATAATTCCAAAATGAGCCAAGTGGTTGTTCCTCTTTGCATCATTGTGTTCTCAGCAGAGGATTAGTTTTTCCATGCTGGACTGAATGTGCACTATATTCTTAACAGGATTTTTTTGCTCATTTGTGATTCCAGCAACTTCTATTTTCTTAAAAAGACCTTTGTTCTTTTCTTTTGGTGTCCTCCAGGGTTAAGCCTCTCCTGCAACTTCAGTGCCCAGTTTAAAACCTTCTCTTGCTGTGTTACTCACTTGTGACTTGTTAATTATCTCATGCAATAAGAATGGTTTTCCATGAAACCAAATATGGCATCTAACAAAGGTCACTCAAGAAGATCAAGATGAATTATAGCAGAATTTTTTTCTTTTTACATTTGACAGAGCGTTGTAGAGAAATTGAATATGAAGAAGAAATAACTTACAAAGGCTGTTCCACAAATGTCACTTTGAGCCGATGCGAAGGATCGTGTCCATCTTCAACAAAGTAAGGACAACTGAGACTGTACAGTACTGAAGTTGTTTTCCTTATTTGGTCATCTGTAATAGGGAAATTTATGAACTACTGCTCCCTTATAATTCAGGGAGGAAAATGTGGTTAAGAATCCACCCAGCAATATACAACGTTGCTGTATAAACCAGTTAATAGAAACAATAAGGTCATTTATTACACAGGGATTTACAGCTAATCAAGGAAGATCATCTCATTTCCTTAAGCTTTTGTTGTTTTTTAGAAAAGCCAGACATCAATGCTGCAGGTCTGGAGGGCTTTTTTTGTTGTTTTTATGGTTGGGGTTTTGGTTTTGTTTGTTTGCTTTTTAAAGATTGAAAGGGTGGTTTAGACTACAAATACCTGTTTTCAAATAGCTGGGATGGTAAAATAAGAAATTTCATCTAAGGTAAGTAACGTCACTTCAGCTGTCTCGTAACATTCTCCTAGTAGTGTAATTCAGGTATATTTTATAATTACAAGGGTGCTGGCTGAGCCTGTGCAGTTCTGCTGCCCATTAGGAGAATATGACAGGAAATTGAGGCTTCAATAAAGTAAACAGTGCAGCCGTATGAGAGTTCACAGTTATTGGGGAAAAATAAAATTGGTAAATTCCCAACAATCCCAGCCAACACAACATTCAAGAATAAGAAAACAATGAAGGGTTTTGTTCTTGCAATAACTAATTTAAATTAATCCTTAAGCTAAAAGCTGTCCCCTTCAAAGCCCATTCAGGTGTCCCCCAGCATTTTGAGAACTGTTAAGCCTGGAGGAAGAGTTTTGGAGTTAAGGTTTGTCACAGTCACTAGGAAAGTCGTGGTTAAAACCCAGTTTTAACTAAAACCAAGAAAACTTTTCTCCTCTTCAGAAGAGATTTTTTTTAAAAAGTATTTTTTCCTTAACTCTCCTGTTCCAATACCTTGGTTCTGACCTGTATCTATACAGCTTCCCACTGACAAAGACAAAGGCAGAACCAAGTCCAGCAGGAAGCTGAACACGTCAGGAATCAACAGCCTAAGAACTGCAGTACCCTAAGGACAGACTCAAATCCTTACCTGCCTATTCAGTCTCTCACTTCACCCACCTGTGCTCTGTTACTGTGAATTCAACAATTATGTGCAAGTCTTCTACCTTGTTAGCTGACCTCATACCCAGAACTGGCATCATGCAGCCATCACCTGAGATTCCAGCACTAACTGTTCAGAGGGAGTAAGGGTTTTCCTTCCTCTGTGAACTGCAAAGGAACACACACAATTTAGCATCTGCAAAAGAGACCTTTTGTAAACTGTAAGTAGTTCAGTGCACAGCTTTAACCAATTTAATCCCTAGTTATTTTACAAATATTCAGAAGGGCAAAAAGAGACCAGCAGAATCAAATTCTGTTTTCTAGTGAGGTCTGAGGCCTAATAGATTGTGAGATCATAGAATCACAGACTGTCCTGAGTTGGAAAGGACCCACAAGGATCATTGAGTCCATCCTGTTCTAAAAAGGAAGGCAGCAGCTCTGTACACCTGAGTTTCTGCATAATGAGAACTTAAAATGGAGTCATTTCCCACACTGGTTGTAGTCCTATAATGACAGAACCATTCAGTGGAGGGCTGTGCTCTTTCCTCTAAACCTCCTACCACAGGAAAAAAAAGTTCCTATACTTGAAAAGCTGTGAGCCTAAAATGCTGTAAACAAATGCCAACTGCTTCTCCCTCTCTTCCACACAGGCTGGATGTTGAGAAGATGATGGTCACCACAGCATGTGGCTGCTGTAGGCCACTTGAACTTCTTAAGAAGGAATTCCAACTGCCATGCCAAGACCCAGATAAACCTGGAAAAAGGCTCACCACAGAAATAATTGCATTTAGTGGCTGTGTTTGTAACTTTGACAGCTGCACACACTAGCCAGACCTGATGGCTGCAGATACCATTTTTTGTAATTAAACACTGATCACAAGTTAATCCTTCCACAGTCAGTGCTCATTGCTGGGTTCTCTTGTACTGATTACACAGGACAGCCTTGCAGTCAGGCTGCCAGAACAGCTGCCTGGACTGCCCATGGAGCTACCAGTTAAATTATTCCTGATCAGGAGCAGGGTGGGGTGCAGAGAAGGAAATTAAGAACAGGCACAAAAATAAAGAACAGGCACAGGGTGGGGATCAGGAGGGAAGACAAGAGACTGTTTGGCCTCAGGGTGATTTCCTTAACCAGAGGCTAAAACCTGGCCTATGCACTGTGCAGTAACAGAAATTCAATGTTCAAATAAAGTAGAAGGAACTGAATTTGCTAACTTCTTTCTCATTATTTGACCAGCTGTTTTAACTGAAAAATAGTCTGTTAGGTTCATTACAGTCAAACTTGGACCTGTGAAGAGCCCACTACTTCAGTGGGAGAAGGGAACTGACCTGTTCCCTTTCCTGTGAAGGTGGACACAACACTTGTGCTCATCATTCATAGATGACAGGATTGGAAAGTAAGGTGCTACATGACCCAGAAGTGAATTGTGAGGTTTCCACAAGCACCCTTAGTGTGGTGGGACATTTCTAGAAACATAACTAACACACACATGTAGCAGCTTTGGGATAAAGCAGGAAGTTGAGGGCATTTTACTGCAAGAAACCAAAGCCCACATGCATCTAACAGGACACAAGTGGTTCACTCACAAGCATCTTCTATTTGCTGCCACTCTAGAAAACCTTTGTTTGCAAGTCATTTAAAGAAAAGCTGTATGATTGCACAAAAGCTCAGAGTGCCCTTTTTGTCCATTTCAGCAAGTGTTAAGAACCTGAAGCATACATTTAAAGCTTAAATGAGGTTATTTAGCAGTTCAGATACTCTTCTTCTACAGTGCCATCACCCTAGCACGCAATACAGGTGTGTGCTGCTTAGCCTCAACCCTACCCCACTGTTCGAGCAGTTTACTGCAGCAGGTACTTGCTCATGGACTTACTGTTGTTAAACACTCTAGGGAGAAAGATTTTACATCTGGGGCTTTTTAAAAATAGAATATTTATAACTTGTGACCAAACAAGAATAAAATCAAACTCACTCACTGGGGGAGCAGAGATCTGTAGACCACGTAAGACTCCAGTGAACAGAACCTACCAGTACTTCTCATTAAAGAATCACAATTGTTTTCCACAACAACCATTCCATGAGAATATTTTTTACACCTTCATGCCCCCAGACAAAAGAAGGACAGTTTCATCACTGTTCTAATCATTTATTTAATCTTAATACGTTCTTCTGATGAATATAGTCTAATATATAGTCTTCTATATGAAAATTCTCCACTTAATTTGACAGAACTTTGTTTTATACAAATAAGACAATCACCATAAATGTTACATACTGGAGTGTAGGTCAAGAATGAACATATGCTACCTGTTTTGCTATTCAGTTATTTTCACATGTCAATGCCTGAAAATACTGCACTTAAAAACAATAACACTGTTTACTGCAGAAATTACTTTGTCTGCTTGACAGGATACATCACTGGTAAGTTAACCATCATTCACAAAAAAAAAAAAATCAAGTATTTGTCTTCAATTTGTTCACTTTTCTGCTCATGGCTTCATTGAGCTGACATTTAATACAAAGAGTGAACAGTCATAAGCTTAACACAGTCACCACTGAAAAGACACTTTCCCTTACCCCCCCTCCTTCCCACATTTTAATGCACATTTTAGCACAGCTTGAACCAAAGCAAAGTGAAATAAAGTAGTGCAGTGTCTCAAGGTGTCCTTTAATGAGGGCACAGAACATTTTTCAGGGGGACAGATAACACAACAGGATTTGGAAAATACAAAAGAGAAGCTCCTCCTCTGTCTTTGCTAAGACTCCCTTCAGTTCAGCACATGAGATTTTACCAGAGCAGCCAAGAGCACGGTTAACATAACAGGACTAATAATGACACACAGAGCATCGAGGCCAAAACAGAAGGTATTCCATCAGTATCTGCCAACTGCCCAACCTGACTGCAGGAACTGCTCACCAAGATGTTCAATGACAATATTTATGATTAAAGAGTCTTAAGTAAGAGGAACTTGAAAGGCCCTAAAGGGGCCAATTGTTCAAGAGAACTTTTGCAGAAAGACCAGGCCTTTAGCTCAATTTTCAGCCTTAATATCCATAGTTACCAAACATTTCTGGAAAAACAAACTTATCCCCCAAAATCCACACATCACAGCCAAACCTTTGTTTCTCATTTTTCACTCTTACTCAAGTACAATCATGAGCCTCCAGCCAAACCAAGTGATAATCTCCCAGTTCCATCATTTAAGCTCAAAGCACTGAAGACAAAAAGCAAGGCACACTCAATCATGGAGAATCCTGTCCCCTGCTGAGCACTGGGCAGCACGACAGCAGCCTCATTTGAATGTATTTTCAGTGTCACCACCATGACTCAACACCTTCGTTTCCTGGGCACACTTGTATCTGTTGTAACACACCAGTCCCAGGCTTCCTGCCAATGACCTTGAGGAAATCTTGACCTGAGGTTCCCTCCTCCTGTCAGCAGAAGCTGATTTTGTTCACCAAGATCTGCAGCTCTCGCTGACACCAACCCAGAGTTTCTACCTGGGCCACCTCACCTGCTTTGGTTTAGCAGCCTCTGTTGCACCTCAAGGCTTGAGGAGCATGAGCCAAAATTTCTGTCCACTGACTTCTGCAGAGAGGCTGCAAAGAGTTTGATGTGAAACAAGGTACAAAGACTTTGGCTGTAAAAACCACTAGAAAAGCTGAACATTTTTGGGTCTTCTACTTTCAGTTTCAACAGAAGTTTTCTACACCATGTTGGACATTTTTACCACTGACAGGAAGGAAACTGCTTAGGTATCAGTTATTCAACCTCTTGAGTCTGAACATCAATGTACAATGGGGAAAAGATATTGATTAAAATTACATTTTCACCTAAGAGTGCATGCCTTACAGCCTTTCAAGGGCCCATTTCTTCCCACTTCTTTTATACAATACTAGACTCTGCAGTTAATTGTATCACATCATTAGGACTATTATTTGTGAAGTCTGATGGCAAACAGAAAAAACAGAACAGAGTATTTAACTTCACTGAGTAACAACGAACAAGTATATAGTCATTCACCCCCTACCAGAGAAGCTCACCTCATTAATGGAGATAAGCAGAAGGATTAAGAATAGTTTTGTGTCCAATCCAAAGATCAGAACACATTAAGGTGTAATATATTACAAGATTAATACTTTTAAGACTCTGGTCCTGTGGCATTTTTCAAATACAAAGATTGGCGACACAACAAAAATGTTCACTTTAATCAGATTCAAACACTTCAGATTCAATCTTCAAATCTGCCCTTCCATCCAGTAGATAACTTGTGGCAATGTTCAGCTTCACAAAGGTTTGACTCTACATTAACATGGGAATTAACCTTCCTGAGCAGCAGTACATTGGTTTCTTTCAGCTCAGAGCAGAGGAAGTATCTCTTAGAGGTACTGAAGCAGAAGGTTTTTAGCTATTTCCAGCTGAAATCCTCGATTGCCACAACTAAAACAATTTCCCTTGAACAAGTTTAAAAGCCTGATCTCTGCAAAAAAAGGAGCAAAAGACAGCCCTCCCACCCTTTGTGTAACACACTAAAAGCCATTTTTAATGGAAAAAGTCACTTCCCTGTACTGTACATTTTATAGTCTTAATTTCAAACAAGGGTCAAGTCCTATTAAGGCAGGGAGCTGGTATTGGTTAACATTGCAGTACTCAGACAGTGATGTACAAGACATTTATTTGCAGTATGATGACAGTGATATAAGAGGAAAAACCAAAACTGACATGGTTAATATTAAAACTGTTCTGACAGCAATTCACATAATCTCTGAGATACAGCTTCTTTACTTGTTCGTAGTGTGAGCCTATACATCTGAAAAAGAACATAAAATATTACTTTTTAAACACAGTTTGGCATTAAATGAATGCACAGTCAATAGTGAAAACTAACAGTTACCTCTTACTTGCTTTGTAAGCTTTGGTAGGAAAAAGACCTCAAATTAAAACATTCAGAGGCAGCCAGCCACCGAGTAACAGCTTTTTCAAACCACTAGCTGAACCAACCCTATCTTCAAACCTTTGCTGAGAATTGCTGTTGCTCAAGTATTTTCTGGCTTTAACAGAAAGGTGTTGTACAGAACTTTCTTTTAAAGAGAAGCAAATGCTGTGGAAAAGTCTAAAGACCCTGTACAAACACTTCTTCAGGGAACAGAAGACAACCACCCAAACCTTATTTTCAAGCCTTAGTTAACTTTGATAACACCTCTTATCAAAAAAGCTTTAGTGAAAATATTCTTAACATTGTACTCAATTGCTTATGCTTTCTCTTTTAGCCAATTACTCTTTTACTAATTCAAAATAGCAAAAGGAAACATGCTTAATCTGGTCCAAAGTGCACAAGGCAGTCTGGAATATTGCAATGATCTCTTCTGAGAGGAAAGAGAATTGCTCTGAAGAAGCAGCTTACCCAGCTTGGCCAGGACCAGCTGCTACAATTTAATTTCTTGTTGGATTCTGCAGTCATAAGCAGCTATTGCAATAGTGATTTTTAAGTACCTTAAGGAGTTCCAGATACATGCAGATATTTAGTTCAAATGAGAACTTGTATCTAAGCTGGAGATAGTTACACAGATACCTGTGCCTGGAGGTTGGGTTCAAGGCGCAGCAAGCATCCAATCTGAGTAGTTTTTGTGTGTATGATACCAGCACCAACAAAGTTAGCAGGGTTGGGATCCACCTCCTCAAGTAGGGCTGATCCAAAGCCAATTATCTATGAAAGAAACCCAGAAGATTTAGATGTGGGGAGAGGAGGACACAAATACAAAGTATACCCAAACAGTCACTACCAAATGGCAGAACAAGGAGGAAACTAGTTTTTAACTGTTCAAGACATATTCATTACCACAAATTTTTGAAGGGTGACCCTGATAATGAGCTGTTCCTGTAAATAAAGCTCTTCTCAAAACCAGCTGAGAAGCGAGTTAAGATTCAACATCAGTCTCCCCTCGTTTTGATACAGCCATTCCTGTCTTTCACAGTAACTTCTGTTTTGCCTAAGGCAGCCAGTTCTACAAAAAGTCACTTTCCTTTTCTAACTAGTACCTCGAGTATCAATTAAGGCTTGAACTATCTTCTAATTCAGTTTTAAATTGTGAATTGGTGCTTTCTTAAACAGCTTCAAGTCTCCAGCTGCTATTGCAGGCTGTACCTAATTCAAACCACAGCTAGAAACTGTCCATTCAACGCGGCACTGCCACAGATCTATCACACAGCATGGACTCACACTTTCACTGGATGATCCAACTGCACATGAACAAAAAATGCACGTTTGTTTATACCACATGCTAAGTTTGGCTGGGACAGAGGTAATTTTCTTCTTACTAGCTGGTATGGGGCTGTGCTTTGGATTTCTGCAGAAAACAGTTGATAACACAGGGATGTTTCAGTTATCACTGACTAGGGGTTATACAGAGCCAAGGTCTTTTCTTCTCCTCACCCCATCAGTGAGGAGGCCAGAGGTGTGCAAGGAGTTGGGACAGGACACAGCCAGGACCACTGAACAATGGGATATTCTATACTGTATGATGTCCTGGCTCAGCATATAAAGCTGGGGAAAGAAAGAATGGGAGGATGTTCACAGTGATGATGTTTTGTCTTCCCAAGTAACTGTTACACCTAATGGAGCCCTGCTGCTCTGGGGGTGGCCAAACACCTCCCTGGCAGTGGGAAGCACCAAATTACTGCTTCACTTTGGTTGTGTGCACGGCTTTTCCTTCACCTACTGAACTCTCTTTACCTCAACCCACACATTTTCTCACTTTTAACCTTCTTATTCTCTGTCCTGCCCCACTGGGGGAGAGTGAGCAGTGGCTGTGTGCTGCTTAGCTGCCACCTGGGGTTAAAACATGACCTGCCACTGCCCCATACACTATGAATTAAAAATACCACACCACCACCCACCTTTGCTTTTGTGATCTCTGCATCCATTGGGTGCTTTGCTTTAAAGATATTCTGTACTTCTTGTTTTGGACTGCAAGATAAAGCAGATAAACACCTGTATTATGAACAGCATTTTCAATAGCAAATAATTCTACTGGGAGAGCTCATGGCTTACAGGATTGGGTAAGGAATGAGGCACTGTACCAGCTACATTCACAATGTACTTTTCCCTTGCCCACCACAAGAGCCCCAAGCCCAAGTACAAAGTCTTACTTGCTCAGCTGCTTCCAACGCTGAAAAAAGTCTTGAGAAGACATCTCTGTTGGCTGGAAAAATTTATTCAGTGTGATGGGTAATTTTACTGAAAGATTTTGAAATGTTCCACCATACCTGCAGATGGAATAGAAAAACCACAGTGCATGTGGCAGCCTCAGCACCGTCTCAGCAGAAATCAACCAAGCTATTGAGGAGCTGTTTATGATCAAAATCCATCAACTGCACATGACATTTCTAATACACAGTTTCAATCCACTGTTAAATAAATTTATTTTCTCTGCTTAGATGGCAAATGAATTGACAGAACTGCTAATAAGGTTCTCTCAGTTTTAGCATAGGTTTATCCTTCTAGATAGCACCCAAAGGAGCAAAAATATATCCCTGTGAAAACGTATCAATAAAAACCAGTTTAGACTAGAATAACAGCATGTAGCCCAGGACTCAGGATTTTGTAAAGCTGAGCTGATGTTGAGTGGACAGAACAAGATTCTATTTCTGGCTGCATACACTTTCAGGCCAAGTTATTTGCAGAAATGTTCTTGGTTTCCAGAAGGGAGAAGTTACTGCGTATATTCCTGTCAAGATTTCTTAAGCAAACAGGAAGACTGCTGTTTTATATAGATAGCAGACACAGAAGTCATGGAGACATTTTATCAGTAGCTGCTTGTTGATTGTTTGGTTTGGTTTTTTAAACCACATTGTTCCAAGTGGATTCTCCCTAGCAGCTTAAAGCTTAGTTAGATCAATTTTTCAAGCTGTCTACCCAAGAGAGCTTTGTGTGTCCATATTCTGCATTTCAGTCACAGGACCATGCCAAATTTAACATCTTTCACCTAATTAATTCACTAACATTTGAATCCTTTGTTTTACCTGAACTGAATGTTCAGGATTGGAGCTTCCATGAAGTCTGACACACATTCGATGTTCACAACCTGCTGAACCTGTGCACCTCCATCCACTGTGGGGTCAACAGGTTTTGTCTGAAGATTCAGGCGTAAAAAAGTCGTTAAGGAAACAGATCAATGAACTGATAACTTAAAAAAATGCAAATCTTCCAATAAGATATGAGGAATCAGCATCACGTTTTCACTCATACTGTGTGCTAGTGAACATTTAAAGCTCAATTTTTGTACAACAAAAGAGTTTGTGGGGGTTTATTTTTTTAATTGGTTGTTGGGTTTTTTTTCATACTGACACACCTACAAGCAGAAACTCCAAAAATTCTCAGTTACTTGGATATTCTTAAAGAAAGATGCCCTTAAAAAGGTGTGAAGGCACAGAGACTTCACAATAACAACCACAGGACTATTTTGAACATTACAGAGATGCCTTGAGTCAAACCACTCTGATTACTTAATCTCCCAGAAATCCTATATTTGCAATACCAAGCATTAAGGACCAGCCATGAATTAAGAGCTTATTTTAAAGTACCATCATCTTGGCATACATGTATTCCATCTCCATGTCAAGTTTTAGGTTATCCGCTAATGCAATACTTTGAAGGACACATCCCTACCTCTGCTACTTACTTTGTGTCAGTGGAGAAAGCTACAGTTCCGTTGCATATTTATTCAGCTTAATTTCTCCTTATTCCAGGACTAAAATGTGTGTTTATAACCAGAGCTTTAAGGAGAGAATCTTCCATCTCTGCTCAAGACTTTCTTTCTACAGTAACTTTAGAAAGCTATCAGCAAGTTTCTCATTTCTTCATGTTCAAGGAGACCATGCCTTGATCCAACAGATTTATTATTTAGTGCAGCATAAACCACAAAACCCTAATAAGAACAGACACATGCTACTGCATTAAGGATATTTGACTGAAGGTCATCTGAGCAGATTACTGTTGGAGTAAAATTCAAGAACTGTGTTGATGTCTTATTACCATAGAATATGAACATACGTCCTAGAAAGAGAAGAATGAGACATCAGAATTTTTAGGTGCATGTAGTCACATTGAACTGCTCGTGCTTCAATTCCTAACATGTTGTCTTTCTACCTTTCTTTAAAACCACTTTTAAGAACAAAACATAGTTTACATGGTTTATCTCACCAAGACACTCACAGTTCAAAATGCAGTGATTTAACCAAGCCATTAGATATCTCCTACAGTAGCTGTCACACAGGCAGTTAAATCATCAGTGGAAGTCTTTCAGTTGTTGGTGAATTTGACTTTTTATGTTAAGATGCTACTGTGCCACCAAGAATTTTACAGAAAGGGAGAAGCAAGCAATTCTACTGCTGGCCTGTGATCAAGTCCCATCTCTTTCAGAGATGTTTCCAGTATCTTGTGCATTAAATCTGATCTGAAATGTATTGTGTCTCATATCATTACGATAAGCTATAATGCAAGATATCAATTTTGATATAAACCTGGCTGCACGAGCTGGAGTGCTGGAGCTTAACAATCCCATTTCATCTCAGCTACCAAAGCAATCAAAAAATTTAAGGGAACAAGAGCCCACACAAAAGTCAGGGATGCACAACAGTGGGAGTTGTAAAACAGCTTAGGCCTATAATGCTATTTCCCTGTTCAGTAGCTGAACAGTGAGTCCTATCTGGAATATCATGCTGGCATTGTGATTGATAATGCAGACAGCCACCCACAGCACAGAAGATCTTACCCAGGTTCTGTCGAAATTCAGACTTCAAGCCAATTTGTAGCAACTGATTTTCAAATAAGACTCCATTATTTTTACACACAAACCTAGGGGAAGAGAGGGAAAACATGTTTTAAATTGAGCCACTTTAAACAATATTTAGAACCACAAAATTCAGGGTTTACACAGAGGATGAAGATTGCGGTTAACCTAGAATGCATCAATCTGTGAGAGAGGCCTTTGCAGAAAACTGCAGAGTTAGAAAAGACAGTTTTACAACCAGAATCACCACTTGTAGGACACTAAAAGAACTGACATTTTTATTTGATAGAATGTCTGAGAAACTATGAAGGAAACCACATATGCTATATACACACACACTGCCTAATAAAGGACCAGGCAACGGATTAGGATTTTTCTTATTAGTCTTGAGAACTTCTGAAACTCATTAGGTTGGTGCAGAATTGAAAAGTTTGAAGCTTTGACTGTTTAAACCTGAAAGAAAAAACCCTCCTTGTTTTATCATTTCTGTATCACCTAAGCCAACCAAGGGATGCACTTTTTCCATTTTGAGAGAGGAAGCCCATTCTCCAGTGATCTCAGTCCTTTCTATCACCCCTCACTTAGAAGTAGAAGAGGTGGTCAGCAAACATCTGCCTTTTGCATACAAGGCACTTAAAACACACTCCCAAATACCAGTACTTTTGACAAGTCTTCTGTTTCTATTTCCAAATAGTTGCAAAAACTTAATATACAACTGGCATTGCCTCATTTTAGAGCAGTGTGTGATAGCACTGACTTGTAAAGGCAACTCTAACCTGTGTATTCATGAGCCTGTCACAAAATCCACAGCTATTCTAGTCACAGGTCTTACAGTACATGTTTCTCTAGTTTTGCTGGTATTAAGTTAATGAACAATATAGTTTTGCTTTATAACTATATTCTGGAAATTGCCCAGCCTTGCAAGGTTTTAGTATTGCTTACTTGTGAAAAAGCTCATCAGCATCATGCACAGTATCAGCTGGTTCCTCAGAAACTACCTCAGATGAAGCCAGGTCAGGGCTAGTTCAGGCAGCACAAAGGAAGAAAGGCAGTAGCGACAGAGACAGCAGGAGTTAGTAAAGACAGCTTAGAGCTTAGTTACTTCTTTTACCTCCTTCCTCAAAAACGGCACTGCTGAGCTTAATGCACGAGAAATTGATTAGCTGCCCTAGCTCAGTACCCTAGAAAGGTTTTAGGCATTAGGCAATGTTTTCCCCCACTTGTCTCCCCCATCCCACCCCAACTGCTAGAAAACAGCAATCCTTCACGAAGACAGGAGACAGCTGAAGGTGTTCAGTAAATGTAAACCTCTTACAGAACCAAGTCCTTTTAGGTGTTTAATTGTGACAGCAAAAGTGTTTAAGTTCAAAATCAAAGAGGTAGCTGCATGTTAACTACTACAAAGGTGTGCTTAAAAGCAGAGGCCTCATCAACCTTAGGGACCCTTCTAATTACAGGTGCACAATCAGTTCCTAAAAACACACAAGTATTAAGCATAGGCAAGAGTACACGGGCACACAGAGAATGACTTACCCAAGCAACAGATTAGAAACAAAAGTGACAACAGCACTAAAAAGAGGCAGGAAACTGTAAAGAGCAATTTCTCAGTATCATTAGAGAAGCATTTCATCATCTACAGACAGACCAAGGAGTTGGGCATTGCTATACTTTCTTCTGCAGAAAGAGAAAACTCTTTTTAGGTAACATTTGCTTATGAAGCTACTAGTATTGGTTCCTTTTTTTACCCTCTTAAAATAAAGCATCAACAAGCTTTTGTAGCTTCCTAAAGTCCTGGTTTTGTGTTGTATGATCAAGTATCACTTCTGACCTTCCAAAAGAAACACAGGATCAAGTATTAATCACTGCAAACCTGCAACAATGCACTACCTGGTATAAAATTCTGATGAAAGCGTCAATGATCCAGGCAGATCAGTTTCCCTAATTATGTCTTTTATATTAAGATGCATTGAAAATTTGTTGTGCCAACATTCAAAATTTGGTCCTTGACAACAGTAATACGTTCTTGTCCAGCAAGACAACTGACTTTAAAGACATTCTGTGATTTTATGCTATTTATTCCCAAAATTTTACCCAAATAACATTTGAGAGTAGCCACAGTGGCTTTTAATACTAATGGGGTTAATAACACATTGTACCTACACTACACTTGCTAATGTAATTGTAGTATCAAATCCCCTTAAAAAAAAAAAGAAAACCACTTGTTCTTTATCCCCCTTTTCACACCCCTTTGTCAGACAGTAGCAGAACAACTGAAGTGTATCTTTAAATTCTGGGAAGCACTATCTCGGGATACAATCCATCTCACTGTTTCAGTAGCAGCTTGCCATAAGTGGAGAGACACAAGAATACTTTATGAAAATAAAATAAGAATAAATGTATTCATATCAGGACAGATAACCCCCACTTCAAGATGTACGGAGATGCACAAGCAGCTTAATTTAACAAAGAAGCAAAACCAGCATGAAAACCAGACACTACTGTGTGGCAAATACCCTCAGGTTGAGTACTACAGACTCAGTTTTTCCATTAGAAGAGATATTCAATAACAACAGCATATCCAGCAGTGTCAAAGAACACCTCTCTTGCTGCAAAACTACCACCCAGGAATGCACTCAATACGCTGGAACAAAACCAAAGTTATGTATGTTTTTCCTTCAATCCTGTTTTAACAGACAAACTCTCCTTCAAATTCCTTTCAGGGTGACTTAATTACCTCGCAAAGTTGTCATCAGAACCAGGAGCAAGAGGTGCAACTGCAGAAGCTGAATCTGAAAATACATCCACGAGCAGGCTACCACTAGAGGAAGGTGGGGGAGCTGAATTGGTGACAGGGGCAGCACCCAGACCCAGCAGATCCGCCGATGGAGAAGGAGTAGACTAAGGAAGACAAGACACTTTGGTGTTACACTGCAACAAAACTACAACAAAGCTGTCTCGTTTGCACAGACAACTAAGCTATGGCAAAGTGCCTCTCCCCACCCCACATCAAGGTTTGAATGGATGTAAAAGAGTTCACAAACGCAGCAGTTACCACGCTGAATTTCAACTTATGGTCATTTACAGATGTGGTTTTCTTTTTTCCTTTGAAGTGAGTTACGTCCATCTAACCGTTAAATAAAAACAAAACCAAAATTCATCTGTCTAGAACCTGGTTCTGCAGAAGAAAGATGACAAAGATGACAGTTTTTTCCCCCCTCTCTTTTCCCATCAGTTTCAAGGGAAAATAAGTACTGTAGGGAATAAAATTCACATCTGTTGCTTTTCTTTCATGAAGAATCCATCAAGAAAGGAAGTGGCTTTTACACAAACCTAAATCACAGGTCATCACAGCATCTTTAAAATTGACTATCAGTTTAATCCTGGGTTTTTGAAGCCTAGCAAATCTTAGAAAAAATATAAACCCAACGAGCAAAAAAAGCAGAGCCTGTAGCCAGTTCAAGCTGCAAACACTACAGGAAGAGACAAGATGTTAAATTTTTTTTTTTCCTCAAATAGAACAAATCAAGCAGCCAGGACACAGAATCATGCAACAGAGGTTGAATATATGTGCCCAAGTCACATGCAAGAACAAAGCATAGACTGTTAAACAAAATGGTCATGTATTGGACATTAGCAGCTTCCAATATGCCAGATAATCCGAGGATGAGTCATGAGATGCATCTGGATGAATCTGAAATCTTGGTTTTGTCAGCCAACTTAAAGTTACCATATACTCCATACCATATAATGAAAAATTCCCTGGCAAAACACTTTAAGAAGCCAATCATTAGGAACTACTAAAAACAAACAAAGGTTGGACCTCAAAATTCTAACATTTTTGGTATCTAAACCACGTAAAGCCACTGGTGAAGGTAACACTGTGCAGTTTGTTACATGGCTGCAGCCCATAAGTGAAGCTCGTAAAGCATAATGCAGTATTAACTGCATGCCATATCGAGGTGACTGGCAAAGAAAACTTGGCAACTTTTCTGCTGGAAAGAGATTTCTGTCCAGTCAAAATTGTTGCACATGGAGTAGCTATTCTTACACTCTGCAGTGACTAAGTAGTAAAGTACTATGCTTTAACAAACTGGGCAGGGAGCACGCTACAATACTTCCTTCTCTAGGTAAATCTTCTACTACATCTTAAATCTAATTACAAGTTATTCTAGGCATTAAAACCAGAAAGAAGTATTATGTTATGGGAAAAATTGATCCTACCAGCTTTAACTGACAATAAAATGAGAAGTTTCAGCTCAGAAGAAAAAAACCCTGTGGCCTTCCCTAGCATAACTGAACTCAAGTAGTACTGTCAAATAAAAAGTAACAACTTTCTATTAATTTCAGGAGATCCCTGTGAAGTCAAATGGTGTCCACTTCTATTAAAAACAATAATCCAAACCAAGATGCAAAATAACATGTTAAGACAAAGCAGAAAAACAGATGATACTCTAAAATTCAGTTAACTCCTTTTAAATATGTTAATTTTATAATCTCATCCTCAGTGCAATTTCACTGACAAGGAAATTCACATTTCTAAAGTTTACAGCAATATTTTTCAAACAACAATGTAAAAGGGATTTTTTTAGGCTGCAGACAGTTTACATAAGATTTCCAATTGCATCCAAGCATGCAGCAAGGGGAAAGCAGCTGTACATCCTCCTGCTTTATAGCAAACACTCATAGCCTTAAGTTTCAGAGGAGAGGTTTTAAATCCCCAAAAAGCCACTTCAGGAAACCATTCTTTTCTCACTTGCACACCATCTAAATTAATGAAATAACAGCTTTTAAACTCACAACAGCACTGGCATTGACAGAGGCAGGTTCAGCACTTCCATTCATATCAGAGCTCCTCTCCTTTTTGATCTCTTCCAGGTCAGTAACTGTGCCTGGGCCTTTCTTCTTCTTCAGTTTAGCCAAAATAGAAGATTCCCTCTCTGGAAAGGGAGGCATTTCTTCCAACACTGTAGCCTTACCACAGGAAAAAAAAAAAAGTATTAGTTAAACTTCAGAGAAAAAGCCAAACCAGCTTCTGAGTCTTAGAAGAGACCCACCCTCATAGATTGCATAAAGCAAAAGCAGAAGTAGTTACCCACACAGAAAATGATTATGCAGTTTATTGAAGTGAGGGATTGATCGCTTTTTTAAAAGAAAAAAATTCTTTAAAACTTTCTGAAGTCCTTCCAAAGCACTTGGTTAAGAGAACAGGAGCATATCACTTCTCTGAAACAGTGATATTAAATACAGAAAATTTAAATAATTAGATCATAGCAGACCTAAGGGTCCTTAAGTCAGGCAGACCTAGACTTAAAACCACAGAGAATACTCAAGTACTCAGACCTAAGCATTTCTTAGATGTCAAAACTAAATGTGCAATGCTCTGCTCAGACCTGAGAGCACCAGGTTAAATCACTGAACTTCAAGAGACAAAAAATTACACTTTTACTGCCCACCATCAAATAAGTCCTCAAAAGAAAGCACCAGCCTTTTGATATCCAAAGCCTCTAGGAGCCTGTTACTATGCCAACTTTCCCTGGCTTCTCAGGTCCAGATTAACATGTCTTAATGGTCATTTGTCCCATTACAGCAATAACAACCTGGAATTTAGCTCTAAATTGAAGATGACTACAGCAGAATTAGGGAGACTAAAAGGACCAGCACCCACATTGTAATCCTTAATCCTGCACTGAGATTTCTGAGCAATCAGGTAAAAGGTTTAGTGGAGTTTAACTTGTTGACAGCAGAGTACTGCATAATAAAGAAAAGAAACCTTTATACCTACCAATATATCAGTACTAGCAATAGTACTGAGCCTCAAATACTCAACAGCTCTCTGCTGCAGCTCAACATCAGCATTCTTTAGCTGACTGTCACTGCGCAGCACATCTTGAATTGTAGTTTTGATTTCTGGAAACAGGTTCACAAACTTGATGTAGGTAGACAGAAGCAGAGCTCGGGTAGGAACACTACACAGATGAAACTTGGAATGTAGCAAGTTGAACTGGATGAGGGGACTTAAAAGATGGAAGAAAAATAATTTGTTCAGTTTTTGTAGACATGACAATCCTTATTAATGCATTATTAACAAGAGCTGAATCATTTGTTAACTAGCCTTTAGGAATGTTAGGAATTAAATTCTTTACAGAAAGCATTACTACTTCAGTATTTTAGAAGGTGTTTTACCTTGATCTTGGATCACCTGCTATCAGATTTCCAAATTCTCCCAAGATGTAGCCACCTACTTTTACAAGATTCTCATGGCATGCTGGAGCTTGAAGGGCCTGTAACACATTAATAATCACTGATATGCAATGTATGAAAACAAGATCTTTTCTGTCACTTCCATTCCCAGTTTCCTCCTCTACTTTCCTGCAAGAGTAGACCGTGGGTCTGGGCACTACAGAGCACTTATGAGAAAAACATGATGGGTGGTATGATTTCACAGAAGACTCTAATGTGAGTATTACTTGATTAAGAGAACTCTTAGGCCCATCTAGCAGCACTGTGGACTTTTGAGGACAGATAGAGCTCCTTAAGTTTCCCCTATTACATCATGTGGTGCTTCCTTAATTCTTAGCTCATTTTGAAAGGGAATTGAAGAGTTATTCTCACCTCAAAAACAGTCTTCGCTGCATATCCTTGCACATCGTCCCTGTTGATGACAATCTGAATAACTCTATACCACACTTCTTCACTGACATAGTCACCAGCAATGCGAATAAGATTGAGGATTGTGTCCACATACCAGGTGTAATCCACTGCATACTTCTCAGCTAGAATTGCAACCTTCAGAACCTGAGCACACAAAAGAGAACACAGAAGGTTGGCTGGCTCTGACTACGAGCTGTAAATACCTTGTGATGCCCCACACTGGCCCAGAAGCCTCAGTTTCAGATGCATGAGCTTGTTCGCTTGTTCCCACAGCTAAGGTGAAAGGTGAACACTGAAATGCTGTGCCAGAATACAGCAGTTGCCAGGCACATACTGCTTTCCCCACAATGCATTCAAATATGTTGCATCTTTGTGGCTTTTCAATTGTGTACCTAAGTGATCAAGAGCAATTTATAGAACATTTTTTGTATGCTATAAAAACACCATCTAAACTATCACTGAGACAGGATCAAATAGGAAATTGGAAACCTCTCAAAAAAAGGTGAAAGGTGGAAACTCAAGATAGCAGAGGCAAATAGTCACCAAAGCATAGCTGACTTTTTCAGGTCATACTCAGATTCCTGCATCCTGAAGCAAACAATCAGCTTCAGGGGAGAAGAATTTATTATCAGTTGTATTTACTACTCTTAAAAGAACAGGTCAGTGTAAAGGAACAGAATGAAATTCCCATTATCAGCCAAGTCAAGGGACATTGCCAACAGCAACCAGACAGTACAAGAGGTAAATCAACTGACCCTGTATTCCACATTCATTTCTCCAACCAAGGAACTTCAGCACCTAACTAAGCTAAATAACTACTGTAAGTACAAGTTTTTTTTACCATCCTAAAAAGGTTTAAGTTGAGTATTTCAACTTTTATCCTACTGGTAGGAAGGAGATAGATATCAGGCCTCCTAACTGATTATAAAGTATTGGTTTTGGGAACCCTTAGACTGAACATTCTCAGAGCATACAGAGTATAAAGTTCTACCTACAAATAAGCATTTACCCCACTAATTTCTGAAGCCATTGGACAACTGACTAGAGCAGGACCTAACCCTCAGATGTAGAGAATGTGTTGGCTCGAGCACTGATAAAATTCACTTCGCTTTCTATATGCACTGTCCTGAGACCAAGATCAGCTTTTAAAATTCTTACGTTTCCAAGGTTCCCCTCTGCCCCCCGGATTAGTTTAACCTAAATTCTTTGATATTGGACTTCAAACTTAGGGATTTTTTGTTTGTTTTACCAGTGTTGTCTGGGTCTTTTTTTAAACCACCATGAAAAGCAATCTCTATCACAGACTATGCAGCATCCCAATCAATAAATGATACTTATGGTACCAAATCCAGCTATGAAACAAATAAGAAAAACACCAATAGCTTACAATTTCTTCTCTAATGGAATAATCGGCAGTCTCCAGGTAATTGAGCATTTCAGCCACAATCTGCTGGGCATTGCTTCGGTCACACATTGCATACAGGAGATCTACAGCTCTTTGTCGTACACTTACATCTCTTTCAGTCTGCAAAAAGACACAGTCAAAGGTCAAGATGATTTCATCTTTGTCTGGAAAGTACATGCAACTTATAAGATGAAACTTAGTATAATCCACAGTCAAATTTAAAACAAATGCATTTGCATAATTTTTCAGATGCAGAATGAATTCAGATATACCCTTTACATAAGCTAAGACTTTCTTAAGCTATTTCTTTCAGTCACCTAGGAAGAGGTCAGTGGGGACTCAGACAGCTTCCTGCTTTCAAATAGTATCACAAAAATTCAAATCATCATCAGGTTTTGCTTCTGTAGCATACTTGCTCAAATCTGTGCAGGTGCTGAAAGAATGGAGGAGTTACTACAGAACACTTCAGTATTACCCAAAGCAGCGTGAGTGAATTTGTGATCCACTACACACTAAGTAACTGGTACCAGTGGCCAGAAATGCACCAATAACTGGCTGAAATAGTTAAATTGTTACCAGGCCAACGAGCATTTAGCTCCCTGCAGGTTTAGTGTTGGGCATGCCCTGGAACAGCTGAAGTCCAGCTAGAACAGATACATACTTTGAACTTAGACAAATGTGTAAATAGGCTACAGCACGAACTTGGAAGAAAACAAAAGCATTTAAACATCCAAGTGTGCAAGTAAATTTACATGCAAATCAGTCTTACTCTTTTGACTTCTGCTTTGTCACATAAATATGGCCTGGGAACGTGTCTTTCTGGTTTCTGGTCTTTACAATTCTGCAGTGCAAGCTGATCTGTTCCAATACTCCCCATAAGCTACTACAGTGAAGGAACAGTGTCCAATACCAGCAAGAAATAAAACTCTTCCCAGTATTGTCAATTTTGAAATGCCACATTTTTAAACAATTATTCATCTCTGGTCTACACTTGAGCAGATACCAGTGTTACAAGGGACACAGCTATAGGTATCAGATTTACCAGCAAGATGCAGAAATCAACAAAAGCTGACCTCTGTACTTGCCAGCACAGCAAGATTTTGATGGATTGAGGTAAAAAACTACAGCAGACTTCAAAGAGTAACTCATTTGGTCCCTAAGTATTATTAGCTCAATTGGGGTTGGAGAGCTTGGGGCAGTGGGGGAGAGGGCATTGAGGCAGGGGAGAAGACAACACTCAAAACCAGACCACGCACTTCAATATTTACCTTCAATGCATTGATAACTGTTTCTATGTGTGTTTTCACAGCCTCATGTGAGAATTCAGAGCTGGCAAGCGTGCACATGCTTTCCAGTGCTAGGTAACGCAAATTAGTTTCTCGGTGCTGCAAGAACTGACCTAGCTGGTTACAGGCACGGACTAGTAGGTTTGGCTCACTGCACAGAACAGGAGAGAAAGTGAAAGGGTTAAAAGCAACAAGTTTGAGAACACTCAATACAGAATACTATTTCTGCAGTGGAAATTTCTTAAAATGCCTCAAAGTGTCTGCTAGAATGCTTTGCTAGTGAAATGCAAATTCAGATACTGTGAGCAAATAATCTCTGTTGGATTAGAGCAGTGGGGTCAATACAAAACATCAAATAAAGAAGCAGCAAAAACAAAAGCAACACAGTTCATTAACACTGTTCAATTACATTGCTGTGGTCGTGTTCCAATCTAGCAAGCAACTTCATATTCTTTTCCCCTCCACTCCCTCCCCATTAAAATCTGACTAACTGCTCAAGACAAAACTCCAGCTTTTCACTTTAAAAACCCCACTGGTAACAGAAGTGTTGTCCCAGCTCACCTGTCATGATGTATAATTAAGCTTATTGCCTCAAACAGGACAGCATTCTTCGCATTCGAGTGTTGCACTTTCTTTGACTTTGGTGGCTCCTGTGCTTTGTTGAGGATGGTTTCCAGGCATTCTGTCAGACGGCCACGTACCGCAGGGTCTTCTGGAGAAGAACAAGCCGTTGGACAACTTCGTTTTGCTCCACACCCTAATCCCTACCTTAGGTTTTCCCCTGGCTAAATCTAACTAAACTGAGGCACTCCGATACACTAAAAACATTTACACTCCCCAACATACATGTGGGAAAAGAATTCCGAGCCACAGTTCTATTTGGGTGAGAACAAAAGCCGAACACAATCTGGCCTACAACATACTTCAAGGCTTCAATACAGTTGATAATACTAATGAATGTTTAAAATGGCAGCTGTCAATGATTTGTAAGATGCACACTGGTTAGGCATTTTGGTAAAATTAAACACAACATAATTCAAAAGGCCAAATAGCTTAGAGCTACCAGAAACTCTCAAGAGTACAGACTTCAGTATCTTTGCCTTAAGACAATGTGTTTGCACTCCAAGCTATGGTAACACTGCAGTGCAGTAGCTCTTTGGAGCCAGTGTACTGCAGAAGAGGGAGAACCACTGCTGTGATTTGTGCATTACCTGGAGGTGGATAGCACTGTAAGAGCCTCAGAAGTTTCACAGATAGCCAGGGAGCAGGAACAAAGTAGTATGTGTAGTCCTGAAGGTCTGTTGATGCAGAAGTTACAATCTGTAAAACAAACAGCCAGCATGTCAGCTACTGAAGTTAATTGATTCACAATCATGAAAAGGACCCAAAGAACACTGTAGGTCACCTCTGACAGAAGCTTAATAAACTGTGTCACTAGCAATATCTAGTTCAGTAGATTAATTAGGTGCAAGCTGCTATACTATACCACAGTAAATGCCAGTAACAGAAATTCAGTTTTGCAGATACAGTAGTCTAGGAAGCCTCTTCCTGAAAGCCTACTTGCTTTTTTAAAGAATGAAGACAACCATCTTGTAACATCAAAATGTTTAACCAGAAGCTTGACTTTCTTTGTTCCAGCAATTCACAGATTCAGCCAACAGTCTGGCGGCTGCTGAGAGGTGAGCCTGGAAGTCAAGTACAAGATGCTATGATAGCCTCTACCTGTATCTTCTCCCTAAAGCAGAAGGACCAACTAACACCTCCAGTAATATCCATACAGCAAAGCAAAAAAGAGATAGCATTTACAGAAGAGGTTTATATGCACAATGAAATGTGATAAGGACTAGATTAGGTTACCCCTCTTGGTAGATTTCTTCTACCCCTTCTATTCCAGGGTAGCCATGAGTTTGGCACTAGCTTTGCTCAAAATATTCTACCTAATTCTTGCTGCTCCATTACAGAACAGCCTTTCACTTCCCTCAGCACTGCCTTGCTTTTAAGTATTAGAAAATCTTCCTATTTGAAAAGAAATTAAATTTCTGTGAACTACAAGTAATTTGGGTATAAGACTGCATAAAACTAGCTCTAAAATACATTGGTGAACTAGCAGCCTCCCTTGTCTTGCACACCTTCCAAAGGGGGGGGGGGGTCAAACAAAACAGTGACATCAGTTTTCCAGCACAGAAATGTTAATTTACAGACACATCCCTCCACTCCTCCCTGCACCCCTCATCCCTGCTTAGCCCCTTACACCCATTTACAGAATATCAAATGCTTATGATTATTAATTTAGCAGCAGCTAAAAAGAAGGAATAGGAAGGCAATTCATCTTGTAAGAAGCTTAGATAAAGTTAAAGCTAGTCTGTATTTTTGAGGGGTTTGTGTGAAGTCTGCAGAATCAGTCTTTGATCCAACTATTCTTTGGCATTACAGTTACAAAGTGAGGATTACTACTTGGAGCACAGCAGGGATTAAACCAAGAAAGTTTGGGCAAGCCAATACAGCTTTCTGTCCTGGTAAGCAACAAGCATTAAAACAGGTTACCTGAAACACCTACATGAAGTGACACTGAATCATCTTCACATTTAATGGTACAGTAAACTAATCTGACCCTAGAAAGCTGAACAGGAAGCTAACCTGATCTAGAAAGCTGAGTAAATTAATCAACAGTGAAGTATTATCAGGGTCATCATTGGACTCACTCTGCTTAATCTAGACACTGCCAAGGAGACTGAAGTCTTAAACTCTTCCGGGTTCTTCTGTGCTAAAGTGGTGATCAGACTTGTAGCTGCTGTAACCACACCCTAGAAAAAAACAGAAAAAAAACACAAAAACCCCACGTTCAATTTTCTATCAGTTTACGATGCTGTCCAGTAACACCTTTCAATTCAACTGTTTTTTAATATACAAAAAAGATATGTTTATCCCCATTACAAAGCCCTACATTAAAACCCCTTTTTATTTGGCTAGCAGCTAGACTAATTACACACCTGCAGAATCCAACAGAAATTTCAACAGCATGATACTGCCATGCTTGCAGAGCATTTTATGCTATTTTTTCTATTAGCTTTGTCTCATGTTTGGATAGTACATCTAAAATAAGAGAGCTGTATTAAAATTAAGCCTGGACACAAATTGTCTTATTGTACAAGAGAATGAGCAGAAGAAATTCAGTGCAGCAGATCACCCAGCAAGAATTCTTACAACCCAACATGAGGAGGGGGCTTTGTATAACACAAGCATGGTATCACTACTGCAGACTAAAGCACTCAAATTACTATTAAAGCACAGGTCTTAATAGCCTTATTTTCATAAAGTAACTGGACTGGGGGAAAAAAACCAGGGTCTCCTTTCTAAAGCAGTAGGGTTTTTTAACCATCAAAGTAAGAATGACATGGACACCACAGGACAAGGAAGTCTAAGCAATGACAAATCAAGTCTTGAATTTTTAGTGCAGATCTAATCCTAAAAGGCCTAGGAAAATTAATATTACACCTATGCAATGTGATTTAGTGTAACAAGGCACAAGATTAATTCATTTACAGCCAGAGGAAAAGAAGAACTTGTACATACTATTCTTCTATCGACAGTGAAAAGGTAAACAAAGTGTTATTAAAAATGAATATATACAGCAACTAAAAAAGGACAACTCCTTCCATTTTCTTCCCAAAGCCTGAAGACAACAGTAACCCACTTGCTTGAAAGACTCAAGACGAAATAAATCATGTATTTAACAGCAGAAGTCACATCACTGCCCATACACACCAGGCCCAAGAAGCATAATGAAGCTGATTTACCAAGTGCTGGTCATTGAGGAGATGCACCACTCTGGATGTCCAGTCTCCCATGGGAACAAGGTCAGGAGAAGTTCTGTATAAACGCAGCAAGCATAAAGCAGCACTTTGCTTCACACTATCCATAGTGTCCCTGCAAGACAGACATACAGATTTAAAGTACAGTGGTTAAGGCACAGCAATACCTGCAGGACAGCTTTATGCCAGATTTCACACTGACTCAGCATCCCTGGCCAGGCTGCATCTTTTCAACAGAACTTCACTGAAGTCTTCCTATGTTAAAGTATTTGTTCTTCTTAATTTTTTCATTAAGTTTACTTAGTCAAGTTTTCAACTATTACATATGCCTAGTAGCCTCTATAATGATTCTTTACAACCTGGAGTGACATTTCACATCTTTTTATGAGAATTGAAAGTTCATCTTATCTAGTCACAAGAACAAGCTTCTTCCAGGCTGACTGAAATCAAACAGTTCGGATACACTACCTTATGAATGTGACCAAAGCTGGATCTCCTGACAGGTCCTGTGTGTCAGATAGAAATCACGAACTACTCAACAGCTTCAGCACCTACAGCTAGCATGCAAGTCGGCTGTCACCAAGCACACAACCCACAAATCTATTCACCTTGCCATCCCTGCTGCTGGCACAGAAATGGACTATTTTAGGAGTGGCATGCAACTATTCTAGTTCAGTGAACTCCTTTTCACAAAGTAGTTGATTAAGCATTTTGTAAGATGCGTAGACAACAGGTATAAAATGTACAGAGCATTACCAATAAGAGTGTTAAGAGGCAGCTTATAATGTGCAATCTTGGTTAAATGCTTGGAAACCTCTATATCCCCAGTAGAAGTTCAGCCCAGCTATTCTTCATGAATTTTTCAGTTTTCCATGAGATCAAGTTGTGCCTCAGTTAAAAATCACAAAACAAAACCATGAATCTATTCCTCCCCTGTCTCTAATTTATATTTAAGCCAAGGGAGCTACACTGAAGTTGCAAATGTAACTGACAATGCTCCTTCCACCCAGGTCACTTGGACAGGACAGGCACGCAAACATATTTTATATATATTATCTTAGAAATGCAGAAGGAATGAGACCCTGAAGAGTGATCTCAGAACATAAACACAGCTCGAAGTTTAAACAAGTCTGAACTGAAGGTGCTGTGCTGTCTGTGATTAGTGACCCCAACTGAAATTTTTGGAACTTTTTAAAGTTATCTTATTAAAACCCATGACTCATCACTGCAGTGTTGTCTCCACTATGCTCCATGGAGAACAGCACCTGGCAAAGGCAGTGGCCTGACATTTTAGAGTATTAATACAGCTCTTAGACCACATGTCACTTTTTATATTAATGTAAGACATTTATTTGTTATAAAAAGATCCATGCATATTCTAAAACATTTCATATCCATAAGAGTTTAAATGCACTGTTTGCAGTTGGACATTTTAAGTTTCAAAATAAATGAGCCCTACAATCACAGGTCCAATTTTACATTGACTTAACTATAGTTTCAGACATTTGCCAGGTCTATTTAGAAACCTTCAGCTATACAAAAGCAAGAAAGCTGGTGGTGACTATTTGCCGTTTACATGAATTGCTGTCTACATGGTTAAGAGAGGAAGCAAGAAAGCTCACAAATCAATATTATCATGTTCCTTATGAACTCAGCACATTTACATAAGAACTTCAGTTTATAATAAAATTTGTAGTGTAAACATCTATTTAGGTTCATTTATCTCTTTTTTTTAATCAGGAGAGGTCAGAAGAGTAAAACATACACATTTCAGGAGTGTTCACTACCACGCATTTATCCAGAACAAAAATCAGATCACAACAAGGCTGTAAAAGCCTATTTAAGATACCAAAAGTCTTAATTTCCATGTAGTTTTACACTCCTACAAGCAACTCCACACCCAGGCAAAGCAAAGCACCTGCAGCTACTGCAACTGTCACTATTTATACTGCAAGGCCAGGGCTGTATAGCCCAAGCATGGATTAATCTGCTGCAATGGAACCAAGTTGCTGAAAAGTTTATTGGTGTTGTATTTGAAAGAGGCATGTCATACCTACCCAGCCACAAGTATTTTGGGAATTTCTCCAGCAAATGCTTCCGCCATCTCCCGGCTGCCCACGTTGGCAATGCAGTGCAGAGCAAGGCCCATGAAGGTGGGGTTTCGGCTGGCCAGGTCATTCTTGATGGCATTGTTTATCAGGCGAATGAGCTCGCTGTTAGAGTTCACCAGCACGGAGATGAACAGATAGCCCTGTGAGTCACAACATGGAAAATCTATTTTAGCTGACTTAATTTACTGTGGCATTAACAGCAAACACGATTTCTTTGACACATACACTTCTCTCCAATATCATATGGGCAGAAATGGGTACTTAGATAGAGCGAAGGCTAGAAAGATTAAGTGAATGAAACAAAAATGAGTAAGTTCAGTGTTACCCTAATTATCTGGCTTTAAGTGTTTTCTCAGTCTGTTTCAGCATATACTCAAAAGATCGTTTTAGATGAATGGGGACCAATCAAGATTTTGGCTTATTATTCAAATACTAACAAGTTGCATGCACCTGATAAACACAACCTTACCTAGGGAGATGGAAAGAGATATTCTGAAAATTAAAAGGTTACTTACCTTTTAATGCAAGACTTGAGGCAGTTTCTTAATAAGAGTAGTAATTTTATGCAGAGTGCACATTTTAGCTTTTGCAATTAGTTCAAGACTCTCTGTGCACAAAGGTGTTTAGATTTCAGAATCACTCCCAGAGCCCAAATAAGGCTTTAAGCCAGGGCAGGGGAATGAAGCAAAATTCTTTACAGACTCCACAGGTGAGGCAGGATACTAGACAAACCAGCTTATCTTTCATAGAGCCCAAGTTACTCACAATTTGTTTCTCTGTGTATCTATTGGAACTGAGCAGGTTTACAGCCTCCATGTGACCAAAGTCAATGTCATGCCCCAGCAGAAAGATGAAGAGCAGTTTGCAGACATATTTTTTCTTACTGTAACCATCCAGAGCCTTGTCACCTGAAAAGCAAGGAAACAAACAATTACGTCTATGTTGAGCTTATACCTGGTTACCTAGTGATAATTCCATCTACCAATATCTATATCCTAAAGGATGGTCATGAAAGGATGGTCATGAAATAATGCTATCATCTAGCCCTTGAAGTATCCTGCAGTGTCCTTAGAGCATATTCTTACTAAGAGGCAGGGCATCCATGTTTGCTCCATTTTGATTTTCCCACTTCTGTTAAGAGCATTTGTCTTCCCCACATGTTCTCCTCTTAAACCAATTATGAAACCTTTATCCTAGTAAAAGGTGTCAATACACATTTCCAAGTGCACCACTGCAGAGAACTCAGTAGCAACAAAAAATTCCCAGCAAGTTGTTTTAGAAAGATCAGGTTGTGATGGTATATCCCAAAGACTCAAAGAAACACGTGAAATGAGATTACCATGAGAACTTTACAGTTTTTGTAAAATGAAAGTATTCACAAGTGTTCCAGTTTTAGAAGAAAGATGCATCCTAAATAGGTTTGGCCACATGTTACAGTATTGCTGATTTTAGAAGCTTGCAAAAGTGACACGGAGCAGTGCAGCTTCCAGTTCATCAGGAGACCACTGCTTTTCCTGAAGGGAAGAGCTACCTACATAGGAACATAAAACTTAGTGTTACATTCCCTCCCTACCTCAAATCAGGAAATAAAGGGGTATCCAGTAAATCAGGCAAGACTGAATGCTGGATAGTTCAGTCAGGGCAGAAAAATTCTGATTTATCCTGCTGCCTAAAAGGCTATATAAGCTCCTTTGCCTCAGCGTTCTGGGCCTGGAATAACTGATCTGTCACATCAAGTGTGTATTCCTTACTGACGGGCAAGTTCAGCCAGACAGCACTGCATACACTAAAGTTTCAATAAGATATCCCGTACTCACTGCCCTTGCCAGTAAAAGCTCTAAGTTGCCTTTTTATTTTATATTTAGCTGCCTATTACATAAATCTGAAGTCACAAAAGAATCTTAATAGTACAGAAGTTGCTCCTTTTTCCTTCTCATGAACTGATACAGAGGCATGTTAAATCTCCCATGCCACATGAATCTACAGCTCCCCTGGATTTCACACTACATTCACAGACAGGATAAAAACCGAGGAAACCTTAGCACTGCTAAACTTACAGTTAGTGAAGGAATGACGACTACCATCTATGTGTGAAGCCATGTAACAGTGAACCAACAGAAAGCATACTGGCCCACGGAAGTACACAGTGCTGAAAGGTTATGTCTACAGGCTGCAACTATGCATTTTGGGGGTTGCTTTCTATTTTGACCCTAAAAACTTCTTTTATTTAGTCTTATTTCAACTGGGCTAAATTTAAGCAAACCACTGCTATTTTAATGAAGACAATGATACCATTCTAATTTGGGTTTTTAGGCATCCGTTGATTTTTTTTAACTGACACAGACAGTGCATCAGCTGCCAACAAAAGGCTTCACCTTAAAGCTATTTTTATGTTGTGCAAAGAGGAGTTGTCTTCAAGTCCATACTACAGAAGCCAATATATGTCACATTTTACTTCAGTACAGGAAGCAGCACTACTGAAGATATCCATGACAGTGAAATCCTGCTATACTGGATCCTGTCAACATCCTCTGACAACAGCCAGCTCTGCAGAAAGCTGCCCAAAGACTTTTTTTCTTCAAGCCACTTTTACAGTTTGCTGCCATAAGGCTCTTTTCCTGCTGAGTCAGCAAATAAATGCAGGGAATTTTGCTTTCCTAGACATCGGAATTACTGTTAGAAGAACCAGAGTGAAACATCCAGTGGGAAATATTTTTTTCCCTTCTTTGGAAGCAATGTGGCCAGAGGAAAGAGAAGATATTCAACCATGTCTGCCCATCTGCTGTGACCTTCAAACTATGGCTTAAGCAGCAATGGAGTATTCTGCATAAATACTTCCTGTTATATTATTTTCCCAATAAAATGGCACTCAAGAGCAGAAGCTTCTTCCTATCCCACCATGGCAGGGAGATGCAGATCAAAGATACCTTTCCTTAGAAGAAGCAAGGAAAAAACTCCAAAAACAAAACACAGGAAAAGGCAGAGTGACAGCTTTAGTTTTCTAATATTTTTTCAGCTGCTTAGGAAGAGTTTATAGAAACTCTTAAGATTTGATTTTAATTGGTCATCTACATGAGATCCAGAAGGAAAAGAAATAATCAGTGAATAAACCAGTGGGCCTGCCATTACATGACCTAGCAACAAAAACCATTCCAACTCCTGACAAACCAGCTATTCCTGGGTGACCGATGGAAAGAACAGGTGATGCTCAATACCATTAACAGACACTATCATGATTCACAGAAAGGGGCATTAAATAAGCTGAACACATTTTAGTCAGTCATACTCTAGTGGCCAAGCTCTACATAAATGAGGACTTACTATGGTATTAGATAGCATTAATATCATTAGTTGCTTCTCTGAGATTCAGATACACCAAAAGACATCAGAAAGCAGCTTTCATATGAACTTTACCAGAAGTGAAGACACCCCAACCAGTCTCCAAGACCGAGTTCCCAGCAGGCCAAGAGGCTGAACTGCAGCTGCCTGTTAGTATACAATCCACCAGCAATATACAGAAGTTAAAAGGATCTAATCTCTTATATTCTCAAATTACTCTGGTGTTGATTCTGTGATACCAGAAGGGAAGAGGAAGTACAGAATGCTGCTTAACGAAGAACATAAACAAATGAAAATATGTATACTTCGAATCACATCAACTTCCACAACAAACTATTTGTCATAGTTTGGCAATTCCTTTTTTAGGTTTAGGACCCAGCTTTTTAAAACATTATATCCTTCCAAGATACCAGTATTTTAACAGCTCAGATTAGCAAGGTCCTTGGATCTCAGAGTATTTGAAGAATTTTTGATAGAAGCTATGCCATGCAATCAAAGCACAAAACGTATCACCATCCTACTAACAAGCAGCTTCCTTCTCCACCATGTGGTATCAAAGAAAAATATTGTAAAATCAGTACCTGAAACAGCTTTTCTGAAGACAGAAAAAATGCTACACTGACTGCTTTCAAAACCTCCTGTTCCTTGTATACAGAATTGAAGGCCGTGTGACAGTTCTCAGGCAAGCTTATAAACTAGGCTAAGTTAGAATTATTACAGCTCTTCTTCAAAGTCTTATTAGTTCCCAGCAATAACAGACTATTGGGAGTTTTTTTTTAAAATTTTATTATTTAATTATCTGAGCAATTTGAAAAAAGAGCACTTCAGTCAAAGGTCTCACAGTAGTTGTCTAACTCCAGCTGTTTTGAAGAAGTCTGTGACCTGGATTCTTATTGAAATTTTAACTATTCCTCTCCCTTCCATGTCACATTTATGAAGAGTTCTGAAGGTTCTATTTTAAACATTAATAACAAGTCTCACAGCTTAAGTATGTGCTAAAATAGCACAGCTTCCCCCAGTCCCAAGCAAACATCCGAACAAGAGCAGAAGGAAATGTCACATGTTCTGTTATCTCTATTGCAATACACAATCATTTCTTTTAACTCAGCTCATTTTCAAATGCTTTCGGGAACATTTGCAAGTGCTGCAAATCAAGTCAGCAGAAACAGGAAGGATTCACAATACATGTCAGCAGGTTTTGAGCACAGTGGGCATTTCAAAGGCTACTTGCTTTCCCTGAAAAATTTATTAGTTATTTTGCTAAGAAAGAAATTATTAACAGCTGATCAACAATGAGTACTGTTAAGAAATAATTACTACTTCTACATTTCTGTGTATCACCTCCCTAGCATTTCAACACAGAAGTTTTGGTTTTCATTGCTCATACGTATCTTTCACACAGCCCTCTGAAAAGGAAGAAATAAGGCAAGAAAGAATTGTAAGACCCTTTGGTTCTGAGGCAGCTGCTTCCAGCTCTGGTTTGGAATATTAGTTAAAAACCAGCACCTGCTTTTCAATCTAACTCAGTGTACTTAAAAGCCAGTGTGCTGCACTGTTACTGAGCCTGCTACCAGCCAGAGAGGTCAGGAAAGCAGTTTAGTCCTTGGGATGTTCACCGGGGGTAGATAAGGAAGCCTGACAAGTCTAATCTCACTAGCTTTCACGTGGCTGATTGCTACCTTAAAATCTTAGCTTTTAAAACCACAGTAATGGCTTTTGCAAAACAGAATGGACAACACTGTTTCTTTGCTTCCTTCCTAGGCTGATACTGACCTCTGTCCATGCAGTTGGCAGCAATCCAGGCATATACTGTATTGGAAGGCCACTACTAGCTTAGAGGCTAAGGAAAGTGAATTTGATTTTTATGAACATAGCTACACCTTGAGAAAAGATCTGTATTTCTGCAGGAGTGACAGTCCAAGCCCTCTACATCAAACACTGAGTATTTGTGCCACACAACCCATACAAATCCATAAACTAGTATTTAGTTACCATACTATTAGCACCAGAACAAAGTATTACTAGATCAGCCCTACAACTCAGGTCATATTTGAAGCCTGATTTTACTTCCAACAATTCAGTTAGCCAGTGAAAACACTTTATGATTTTACTGTCTGATTGCCTTTACACGTGATCAGAAGACAGTGTGACTAAGCAGGACCATCTTAAAATATAAAGCCTACGCTTTCGCAGCCTGCCAGGAAAGCAATTTACTGTTACACAGTTTCAGTTTAAAACAGGTATTTAGAGCCTTATCTTAACTTCCTCCAAAGGGTTACCAAGTATTTTGGGACAACAGAGAAGAGTTTTTGAATACGAAAAAGCAAGTCAGCTTCAGGAAAAAAGAGGAAAAAAGAAGCAGCAATTAACAACTGACATTGGGGCACTTCTGCACGAGCCAAAAAGAAAATACACAAGCATGTCTGAAATCTAGCAGCCACTCTTGTAACACAAACTCTACTAAGCAATCAGAACAAAACTAAATTCTAATGCCAAGGCAGAAAAAAAAAGAACAAGTCTGAATCAAGCAGAGAACCAAGTTCCTCTGACCATGGAAACAGCTTATAGATTTGTGGACAGCTTCATTAATACAAAAATTCTGGTCTGAGAGATCAAAGTGATACAATGATTTAATAAACCGGATATTTTTTCACTCCCAAAGCAGTTACTGCTCTGACAGCGAGACTTTCAGTTTGGTTCAAGCATGGGAGCAAAATCAGCTTACAGTCTGAACATATAAAACAAAAGGAACAGCATCTCTCCAGGCTTAACTCCTACAACTTCTCCTTTATCACACTGGTGTAGTTTCTCTCTACTACATTCTTCTTATCTCAGTTAATGCAGAAGCATTTAAAGCAACCGTCAAGGATACAGTGACCTCAGCAATGGAGCTTCCTTGTACTTAGACAAGTGACACAGTCACCCTAAGTACAGAGATCCTAAATTCCTGCTGAGCTTGGTGCACAAAAGCTGGATCAGAACCCAAAGTCGTGGCACAAGTTCCATCAGTTTAAGGAAAGTATTGCTTGTCCAGAGATTTGAAACCTTATCCCAGCCTGTTAAATACAAGGGTATTATTTTAAACAGCAGGTTACCCAAACACAAGGCAGGTAACAGGCTTGACAGCTACCTGCACAACAGAACAAAAGTAGAAATACTGAGACTCTGTAACAGTACATGAACACACCTTGCAAGTTACATGGGATGGGGGTCGGTGTGCATACAAAGGCCCAGAGGTAGACCAGACTCCTACACTAGTGTCAAGCAAGAACTTCTCTGTCAAGAGGTCTTGTTTCTCAGTCAGACCTTTCCCTGGTTACAGACATGCAGCCAGTCCAAAAACTGCATCTTTGGCCAGGCAGGGCCAGTAATTCAGGGCACCAGTATTCGCCATAATTATTTAGCAAGGGACTTCATCTTAAATTCACAATCACACATTTGTCTTAATCCAAACTATTTAAAAACATTTTAAGGTCAGAGCTACACAAAAAGACACTGGGCTAAACTGAGTAATCTCTACTTAAATCAAGAATAAAATGCACATGAAGGTTTCTTAATTTTTATACAGCCCTTCTGCAAGGAAGAACCACACAGCATGAAGTCCATGTGGGACTCCTGCAGCAGAAAGATAACACAGCTATCAGCTCCTCATGCTCTCAAGGCCTCAAGCAGTTACACAACAAGTTGTCTAAACTCTTTCCAAATTGTGACATTTATGTTTTTGCTCAGGCTTCACCAAGTCTTCAGGTAATTGAAATTTTCCACCCCAAATCCATACAGATTTAGTAATAAAGTAACCATAATGAAGGTCAGCTATAAGAAGTTTTAGTCAAGCTTCCACTCAAGCTACCAAATGAGCATATACTGACCTTTATTCAGAACTATTTAAATAGTGCTTGAAGGATGCTACACAAGGTATGGAGGCTAAAGTTATGACACTGCTTTGCTGAAAGCACCTCTGTTCTCTGATCACTGCCTGAGTTATGGTTCTACACAGCCAGAGACTCCTATGATTTCTCCCCTGCTTCACGAGTAAGCAGAGAAGAATTAATCGTTCATGTACCTTTACCTATTTTTCTAAGAGAAAAATGTAAACACAGAGGCATGTGATGGCTTCTGATTTAGAAGAATTTCTTAACTTGAGTGTCTTGCACTGTGGTTAATTTTCCCCTTCTAAGCTGCTGATGACACTCATGTTTTTAAAGATCTTCATACACCTTTAAGAGACATACCACTTAAAATGCAGCAACAGATCATACGAAGTTCAGGAAAGTTATTTGTTAAGGCATTGAGTATTCCAAACAGATATGCTGTCTAAGACAGGATAGCCAACAAAGGTAAATTAGTTTACTACAAATCCACCAGATTCTGAAGGCACATATATGACCTCCACATTGCAATACCTTATCTAATTACACACACAGCCCCATCGCTATTTAAACAGAACTTGCCACAGCCACTACTGTTACAATATCATTTAAAAACATCCCAACTACCCCTCAGAATCTTTAAAATTTGACACCACATGCACAACTTGAATACAGCTAACAGCATGAATTTTACCTTGTGTTGTTTAAAAGTTAATTGCTAGCCCTTGGAATTAGTTACTGCATATCCTTTGTTTCATATGAATAATTTGTACTGCTGTTGCTTGTGGTCAAAATGTATAGCTTCAGCAACTACATTTTAATCTTTGTTCTGCAAGAGGACAGCCCAACTCATTACTTCCACAAAGGGCTCAGGGCTGAAGAGGGGGGAAGGAAGAAAACTTTAAACAGATTCTGTTTCCCTGGAAATAATCATGTCCACCCATGTTTCTTCAAACTATTCACAGCCTCACAGCCTTCTGGAAGCAAACAGGCTGATGAGAAATAGTTTGTGACCAGTAGCCCAATTCTTTGATAGAGGAGCGAGTTTGCTTCTGTTATGGCCAAGAATCACAGGACTGTCAGAAGGTTCTGTAGCTAAGAGAACATTTTCAATAGTTATTCTAACACACTGCTCTAGCATTTCGCTTGAGTCAGCAGTTGACAAAAGAAGTCCAAACATGTAAAAACAAAACCCCATTAAAGAATATCATATGGAAATATATATAGTGTAGTATGATCAAGTCACTTACCTTTAAATTTTGACCGAATGTTTGCTAGTTCTTTATTTATCCTCTTTATCTCCGCTTCTTTACTTTTGCCTGAAATGAAAAGAAAATATATCAGGGAACAGTTCTTTGGACATCCCTCTGCCACCTTAAGCATCTTTTCACCCAAAAAGAAACATACATTTGTGAACAAACACACATCAGGAGGAGTTATTACTCTCCATTTCCACCACTGGAACTAAAGGCAAACAGAGGTAACTCAAGCATCGCTTTATAGGGGAATTTGAGAAGCTCTAAGGACCTCCCCGTTTCAAGAAGCTTTGCAGACTTTAGACAGTATCACTTGCTTATAACCTGAGATGCCACTGCTACTGACTTTCACAAACACTTCAGTTTCTCTGTTCCTGAAACTGCCCAGAGAAAAGTGAATTTTACTTCCTATGTGATTACTAAGTTGACAGTGCTTTGAAGGAGTGAATCTTCTAAGCACAATCTTATAAAGAAGCAGCTCATGTTATTCCTCACCTTAAGGGCAAGCCAATTTATTGTTTCTCTATTGAACAGTCATTCAGTTCAAGAGCTTTAAAAACATTCTTAATAGACTGAAGAGGAAAAGCAGTAAACTCACAAGGTGAACAACAGTAAACCTGTAAGATACAAGTTCAGATTTTCAATGAACCTCATGAAAGTCATTTGAAAACTAGAAATATTAAAAATTTGCACTTTATTAGATGGCTTTGCAACCTTATACTTCTCAGCATCATCAGCATTTCATATCAACTTTTGATTCCAATAATAGATATTGGGATTTCTAGTACCAATTCAAGTTACATAGAGAAACAGATGCAGTTTAAATTCTAATAATGCAAACTTACTTGAGTAATATTTGCATTGTCCAAACCAAAGCAGCTTATAACTCCTTAGCATTTTAGTTTTTGGTGACTGAGATTCTACAGAAGTCTGGGTCCATTGTCTCCTACATGAGTAGGAGCACAGAAGGGTGAAACAGCCAGCTCAGGCACTGTGATCAGCTGCCTGTCATTTGAGGGAGGCAAGTGAAGTGCACTTCAGCAATGCAGAACTGGCCATTTAGTTCTGTTGTTTGTTAATTCAGATATGCACCTACGCAAACTTTCAACAAGTCTAAAACTTTTGCCCATTTTCCAAAGTTTCAAGCAGTTCCAAGTGATCCAAAACATCAACTAGCAGCAGAAGACGACAGCTTCTTTCCCTCTTCATCACATACATTTCGCTACAAGGTTATGAGTAAAAGTCTCCTAACTCTAAGGTCCAACCTTATGAGTAGCGGGGATCACATGCCCTGCATTCACACATTTCCCCACACCACTGGGATCACAGCTACAGCCATGAATGTGTAAATACGGGATGTGACAAGGCTTGAAGAGCAGATCATGATCAGTATTCCAAAGCACCTCCAATCTCACCCCTTTCTTCAACAGAAACATCTCACAGCATTTAAATATCCCACTACATTTGCATGTCCAAAAGCCTGTGTCACCCTATGACTGTTAATCCTCCCTTTACAATTCCAAAGGGGATCTTACAGCAGGCCCTATGAAACGTGATTAAGTAACTCAAGGAAACAAGTGCCTTAGGGTAGTTTAAGAGCAAAGTATAAGGGAATCCCTTGCCAAGTACAAATGAATACAGATTTTGTAATTTCTTGACTTAGATTCAAAAAAATAAACTGAAATTACGCACTTCTGAAACCAACTCTTGCATAAGATGCAGAGAATGGATTTGTATTAATCTGCCTCTAACAATGGCCACAAGAGAACACACAGGGAGCAGCCACAGCACACTGTACAAACGGAAATGTTAGGCCCAAAATAGAAGCAACTACTTCAGTTTGCCTTGTCATTTTAACAAAATACCTACAGACTCCACATATTTGCTTAAAAATGGACTTTTCCCATTCTACAACAGTGTTTTGTAAGGGCCACTGCTCAAAAGACTGAAGTAAAGGGTGCCTTGGCAGGCACTCCACAGGGCAAAAAAACAACCCACAACTTCAGAGCTCAATAATTTACAATACCTGTTCTGAAACATAAATTGTAGTTGCTATCTGTATGCACCTTGATTTCCAGATAAAGCACAAGATCATGTCCACAGTTTTAATTTGACCGATAAATTCCAATTAACTTCTAGAATGACAAAACTAGAGAACACAGTATAGCTCCCTCAGTTTATAAAGATGCATCTGCTGGAATCACAAAGTTTAACCAGTTTTCACTAATATATCACTAATAATACAACACATAATGAGTTTTGTTCTAATTTAACTTGTCAACCTAAAGAAAGCTGGTTTTAAAGCAGTAACACTATTTATTGTGTAAATGAGCAGCAAGTCGTACAATCTAAGACCTGAAGTGTCTTCCTTTATGGGTTTTAAATTTGTCTTAATCGGATTATTTGTCCTGTGCACACAGCAGAGATACCCAAGTGTTTGCTTCTAGGGCACTTGCCAGCATTAGGAGTTCATTACTAGACTGAAGCAAGTCATTTGCTCTGGGGTCCATCCTCTGAGAACGGGGGGCCACAGTAACACACACCCAAAGGGTGCAACTGTTTATGTAAATAAACAACACTCCAATTTTGTAAGCTATTTCTTTTTAAAGACCTCAAAACACTTCCCTTCTTTTCAGCCATTCATTTGCTCCCAATGAAAATTTTAATTTCCTAAAGCTATTAATTTATTTTCCCTTTTACCATGGGAAGAGCACATCTCATTAAGACATAACCACTGAGTCTGGAGATTTTGTACTTAATTTACATTAACAGGGCAGAGAATATAGACCTCAGTCTGGGACACTGCTAGCCTGAGTAGGATATTTAGTTCTTTAAATTTAGAAACTAGGTCTTTGCTCTGTATCTTTAACTTATGTTTGTAAGGCAAGTGAATTGCAATATTTGCTTTGAATTATTAGCAATTGCTTCTCTAACCTCAGCAAGTGTGGTAATAATCACAATTTTAAAATCTTAAAAATGGGGTGAGGAAAGGGAAACAGTAATACATATCAGCCAGCTTTTCTTATCCCAAGATGAAATCAAGGCCATCTTTTACTTTTTTAAAACCACCAAAACCTCTTGGCAAATCTTCCAAGCAGCACTGTTTACCTGCTATACTCACAAAATACCAGTTACTGCTACAAATTGGGTTCTTTGTGTCCTAAGCAACCAACAGAGCATTAAGCAAAGCCTGACTAAAATACTTCAGGAATTTGTGAAGTCAGCACCTTTGGTAGAAACAGTCTGCAGGCTCAGCAACACAAACATGGAAATCCCACCCCCATGCACACAGCTGTAGCAGCGAGATGACAGGAACACCCATAGTCACATCTGAAGGTTTATTCTCTCAAATTTTAAATCTTGCTTAGCATATGAACAAAAGCCCATTTTGAATAATTCCTTCAAGCTGTTCTATTTTGAAGGCAGTGTATGATCTCACCCAGACTGTGACCAAACATAAACAGCATAGCAATTAGCTGGTGATAAAAGCTTAACTCCATATACTGGAAATCACATTGAACAATTAAGTTTTCACCTTATTACTAATTACAGTCTATGCAAGCCTACAATTGCAGTTTTAAAGAACAGCACCAGCACACCAAGTGTTAAAAGTCACTGAGGACAATGCCATAACAATGTTGAGGACAACTCATGAGTTAAAACCAGGCTGAAGTATCTAACCCCAAATTTCCTCAACTCCAGCAGTTATATTGTATGGTAACCTTCTTCAAACATGATTAACTGCTTATATTAGAGGATGACAAAGCAAAACAAAATCTCATGGTGGAAGGCATCTTCCATTGTAAAGGACAAAAGAAAATAGAAGTATCATAAACCAAGGACCAATTTCTAGCTAGATCTTCTGTCCCACTAAGTGTGAAAGGGAGGGCACTGTTAAAATGCGTTTGATTAACAGAGAAGTTTTCATCACATTACTCTGACTTGCCAACACTCACTGAATAACTTCTACTTGCATATTTTATTTTTACCATCACTAGAAACACTCAAGTAGCCTTTAAGACAGTAAAAAGGAAGATGATGATAGCTGAAGGAGTGCTACGCTGCAGGAATAGAGGCTTACGTTTCAGAGCTAACAAAGGCAACAGCTCTGCAACACTTTCAGGCTGTTACCCAGCTCCCACTCCCATGAAACTATCAGAGTTGTATACCAACAAAATGTTCTGTAACCATGCCATTCAATTTGGAGAGGCTTTAATAAAGGTCATGTCATGTATACAGACTGATGGGTAGGACAGCAGTCAAGCAGAACACAAGAAGATTATGTTCCATATGAGTTCAGGCCACATCCTTCTCACTTTCACTTATTGAGACTCGTACCATTTTAACAGACTATGAGTAAATATCTGTAATAAGTTATTAAAAGAGGGGACTGCAACTCAGTAAGCTTTGGGTTGCTGTTTTGCTGAAAAGACACGTAGTGTTTATAGCCTTACAGCCCTAGCATACGAGTGCTGCTCATCTTCTCCAAGGTGAGTACTGAGCACAGAGGTACCCAGCCACAACACAGTCCAAGGTGCTTATGGGTGATTACTTCACATTTGGCAGTTTGTCAGGCTTCAGACTCCATCATGCTGCCTACTGCCTTCATTAGGCAAGGTAAATTTAGTCTGCAGAGCAGTATTATCTTTAATTACCATCTTGTTTAACAAAGATAGAGTAGGGAACATGTAAATCACGCAGCTCATCAAAAAACCAACTCCTATTCTTGCATTTCCCAGTAATCCAGGCTACAGTCAGGACTTCAGTGCTGCCTAAATACACCTCCGTATCTCTGGAGCTCTGCATTACAAGCTAAAGAATGAGAAAACAGAGGTTACAGGAAAGGGGTTTGTCGAGTCCATTCATTTGAAAAGAACACCTGACATACCTTAATAGTAACTTGGCAGCAGGGTTGCAAGATTAAGCAAGTGCTTCAAGGTTAGAAGTAGTGAGTTGCTTGTGGCTCACTCAGACAGTGACCTGCTCCATCAGGATTAACTTGTTGCTATACAAACTGCAGACTGCTTAAGACAGGTTTGAGGCACACAACCCACCTGTGCTAACTAGAACTGCTACTAGTTCTTAAATTTCATACAAATCACTTGATATTCTTCTGACCAAGCCTACACATTTATTTCCCAAAGGAACAGAGAAGTGTTTTTTCTATCAGCAGCTACACAAACAGTGAGCAGAGTAGATTTCTGCAGGCAAGGCCTTGAGACACAGGCATATTGTCAACAATTTAAACCAATAAATAAATCAATAAATCACTTCACAAAAGTTTAGATGTTCCCAGTACTCATTTGGCTCCAATATGCTTACAGTCAGCAGTGAGTGTAATTGAACCCAGCCAATAATTCATTTGTTTTGAATATATGTACGAGTGAGAACTGCTACACTGTGTTACCTCTTAGACTTACCTGCCCTATGGCCATCAGACAATTTATGATTACAGATGTACCACTGCTGGCATGAACTATAAAGAAGATGGTAGGAAGCTCTGTTAGCACAAGAAAAAGCGTGCCACAATTCTGTCATGCTTCTTGAAGGCCAGTAGTAGTGTGACTATTTGTGGCACTACAGTAAGTCTAACATAACATGAACTCTGTTCACATTCAATTATCAAACAGGCCTTGAAGAGAGAGGACAAGTCTACTTTTCTGTTTAGGAGAGAGAATACAAATACTACCAAGGTTAAGAGCAGAAACTTCTCTGAATTTCTTAACGGCTAGGAACACTTACTCGGGAAAAACACAGTTCTTACCCAAAAGATAAATTCTCAGTTTTAAAGTTGATGTTAAACATCTTCCCTGAGAGCTGCGAGTCATTGTTTTCCAAACATAGGAATTTTTCTGGTTGGTTATGTTTTCCTTAGCCTCTACATCAGAAGCACCCAAGCTGATTGGCCACTTCAGTGGGAGAGACAGCACAGCCAAACTGCCACCCAGCTTCCCTTCAGTAAAATATTGTTAGTTTCAGAGTCAGTTTGATTCAAGGCTATGCTTCTTAAGAGACAGCTACAGATAGTTCCTAAACACTGCTCTCATGCTGGCAATACACATTCCTGCTACTACCTTGTATTGCTGCAGGTCAGTTAGGGAGCCAAACAGTCAAAAACAAGATGGGTTTATCCAAAGGCTAAGTCATGCCAGCTTTACTACGAGTGATAGTGCCGGAAGACATGACCAGGTATAGAGCAAGTTCACCAATTCACTGTCTAAACATGCCTTAGTTGGCATAAAGCAATCAAATGACCCACTTGCCTTTCCTATTGCTAAAACAGCCTGCAAGCATGATGCAAAGACCACACTACATTCTTGAACCCTGCAGTCAGGGAACAGAGAAAGAAACTGGTTGAAAGACAGGGAAAATCAAAACAAATACTAGTGTCTCTACTGTAAAAATGGTAGAGATAGCGGAAAATATGCATGTAAAGGTAATCAGTACCTCCATTCTTGGCTTTGTGAAAGAGCTTTTATAGTACTTACAATACTTACTCATATCAGTAAATTAAACCACTACTCTTACCTGCCAGCAGGACAGATACTCATGTTACAGCTCTAGAGGATAGATTAGCCATTTGCTATGCAGATCATGATCTTCATGAAGTTAAAACACCAAATCCATCCTCCAACTCTCCCTAATCTCTCAGCTGGCTCTTTAGCACAGCAGGGAAGAGGGCAAAAGAAAGGCAGAACAGGTTGCATAGCAATACATTAGAGTGGCCCATCCTCACATTATCAGTCTGTCTACATAAATTCCTTCATTTGGTTAAACTATCTAGAGTGCTACAATAGAGGTGCAAGCTCCAGCGCCACCTGAGTATGTCTGAAGGAGCATGTTGGTGCTATTGTTTAAAAACGCACTGCACAACTAATCCAAAGAGAATACAATAAAACACTGAACACCTTTACAAAATGTTAGTATAGCTTCACTTTTGTTCACAAATCAACCTGTTCAAGGCTGCAGAACAAGAAGCTTTTTGTTTACTGACGTGCTAACATCCTGTTATGAATGAAAACAGCAGTGCATGCTGTTCTTCCACAAGATCTATTTGATCAGAAGAAAGAAGTGCCTGTCTGTCATGTTGAAGATCACGAATGGCACAAAGGCAGTTTAGGATTGCTGTGTCTTGGGACATCCTGCAGTGGTTAGATACTGAAGACAGAGAGCAGTGACCTACTGATCATACTTAAGAACTTTGTAGAGTACATTTGCTAATATTCTGCACAGTAAGTGAACTACTATCCACAGAACTGACTTCTTCCTCCACTATTCCACTAGAGATTCGCCCCTGTAACAACACTTCTCAGGAAACAGCAGGGAGTCACAGGCTTTACTGTAATCCACTAATCCATTAACTCCTTGTCCTCATAACAGAAGAGAAATAAAACCACAAAAGCAGCTTTCCAATCCCAATGTATTAAATTGCAACAATTTAATACAAGTTTAATGATTTTAGATGCTTACCTTGGCTGGTTTTTTCTAAATAAGCACCACAAGTTACGAAAAATTTGAGAAGTAACCAGGTAATAGGGTCTAGCTTAAGTCCAGATCTTTCCCCAAAACAACTGGAAGCTTACTGGAAGTTCACATCCAAGTGACATTGTGATATACAGAACATCTGTCTGGAAGTTTAGTTGGCAAAACAACACTGCCTCCTATCAAAAGAAAAGCTTTAAGCCAAGAAGATATGCAAACAGTAAGTGCAGGGTTAGGTTTCTACATAAAGCAGCTCTTCCTCCTTCCTTGACTGAGCAGCATCCAAACAGTCATTTCCTTGACCAGTCTTTTCACACTGTATAGTTACACTTCCTTCAACAAGGTAAGGCAGTATTTGCACTGATTTACTACAAGTCACTGTGGACTCTCTTCTACCTTAGTTCACGTTCAAATAGCACAACAGTTTGAGGCCTATCCTAGTTTAGCTATCACTTCTAAACTGCTGCTTCAGGGGCCTTAAAAATCCTTTTGTGCTCATCAATTAATTCAGATATGTAATAGTCTCTGCAACAGTCCTTAATTTCCTCTTATCAGTCCTGATGGGCAGTCTTTATCCAAAGGATTTCAAATTAAGCAGGTATCATATTTTCCAGGGTATCTAATGGAGAGGTTGGATGTCACATGGAAGACTCTAGCTCTTTATTACCTCCCATCCATTATTCTTCCCTAAGCCAATCATGCCCAAATTAAACAAGCATTTTAAAAAAACTAAACAAAAAAAAAGAAAAAAAAAAAAAAATCCCATCCCCTCGGAGCTCTATGAAATGACCAGGAGCAAGCCAAGACAGAGAAGCCATGGGAAGAATACCAGTTTTGTTTTAGAGATCCTCCTCAGACTAATCTCATGCTAATTGTGTTTTCCTTAAATCGCTCTCCTGCAAATAGTAGCAAGTGATGCAAGACTTAGTGCTTATTATAGCTCTAAGCAGCACATTCTTAGGACTGTTTTTTCAGGCCAGAAACTGACCACATTAGATGGGCTGCCATAGCCTTGCAAAAGCAATAGGAGAGCAAACCAAGATGCCTTGCCTTCCAATTTCTTCAAAAAGGTAAGTCATCTAAGAATACATGTAAAGAAAAGTCACTGACGGTCTAGAGAAGTATTTCAAGTCCTACTTTAATACTAAACGCAATGCAAACAAGAACCCACACCTCAGAAGAGCAATGCAGTAGCTTTGGCCTACAGACTGAAAGTTTATTACTGACATATAATAATTACTTACAGGTAACTAAACCAAGCTGTATGTGCTCAACTCGCTCTATGTAAAGTTTGTTTCACTGGGTGGCTGTCCTTACAGAGAACAAATAACTCTATCCATACCCATGCAGTCATTTAATCCATGTACATGCCCCTCCCACCTATACCTGTAATGTACTCCATAACCTACCATCCATTCAAACAGATGATCATCATATGGTGAATTTAATGAACCATCTTTTTTCAACCCCCACTTACTGATCTGTAACCTGATGCATCAGTCCCAGTGCAGTGAAACAAAGATGTATTTTGGGAGGCTCAGCTTTGGGACACTATCCCTTGTCCAGTACTAAGAAAATTTAATGCATTAAGTTCTATGAGAAGAGGTAGACCTTTGTTTATTATATTTGTTGGATTTCATTTAAGGAAAACATACAGCCTGAGGAAAAAGTAACTTTGAAGAAAACATAAAAAGAAACATTTGGAGAACAAACTAAAATAATCCTTCCTCCAACTCTCCAACTTCTGGGGCAACACTGAAAAGGTAAGACAATTATCTAAAGTAGTGAGGGAAATTAAGAACTTATCCTCCAAGCCTATGACAACCATAGCTTTTGCCTCTGTCTAGACACATTTCATCAACCCAAGAGGAGACAGCTTCCCAATTTTACTGTGGAGCAGGGGGTTACCAGTACTACACTTAACACTGTAATAGAAACTATTTCTATGTTACTGCCTGCAAACGAAAGGAGAAAAGCAAGCTCTCCTGGCTTTCAGGGTGAATAGTAGATAGCACTGTTGTTGCAGCAGAAAAGGTTGAGTGACAAATGACTTAAAAGTATTTCATTGTGAGATAAGCATAAAGCTGTACTCAAAAAAATGAGAACAGACTCCTGATGATGTATCTGTCAGCTGAGACAGCTGGAGAGTTTATAAAGCACCATCTTGCATAAGCCAAATTGCTTGAGAAGCTCTGCAGTACATACACAAGAAAAGACTTAACATACTATTTAAGAATAAATATTTCTTGCAGGAGTTCATATGCTTATAACACATGCAGATCTTGTTAGGTTTTAGTTCATGAGGCACATAATCCATGCAGTGACAAGGACTCCTCCTGATCTGAACTCCTGAATTGGGATAGCACTTCATGAAACCACAGGATTCAGACCTTTCAGCTCCACTCCACGATCTTTTGTACAGCATAGCCACACCTAACTATTTTCTCAGTCACACCAACCAAGCACTAATTAACTGGGCTATCCTAATCAAGTACTGCAGTTTGGCTTTCAACCTGTAGTTTTCTTGTCTCTTCTCTGGTGTCTATGAAAGATAAGCTAAAAACCTACTTACTGTAGTAATTAATATACGTCACAAAACAATCCAAATGAGCAAGTCCCTAGAAAAGCCCATACATCTACTGGCAAATTGACAGACATCTGAATGGGTTATTTTCTAAAAAACATTTTTATCTGCCATCTGCACTAGGACCTCCATATGCAAAATGCAGAGCCTACAATAAGAAGTTGCCCTGAAACAAAATTCTGGAAAGCTATGAGAAACTGAAGGATAATTCATTTTCTTCTATTATAATATTTTGAAAATTCACTTGATCTTTGTATGAATAAAGAACATTTCATTTTGAAAAAAGACACTCAATATGACAGCTTCACAGAGACTAGAGCAAAGTCAAAGTGCTAAGAAGCCTCTCATAGCCTTGAAATATTTTACAATTGCTGCTACAAGTAGCATGCCAACTTTCTTTAATGAAAAACATCACAGACTTTTGAGAAATCAGCGTACTTTAAAATAGCCTGCTTTAAAAATTACATGTGGCATAGAAGCATTAAAGACTAAAATCAAGAAATTTAACAGATAAACCAAGCGTCAAAAATATGTGTAAACAACACAGAAGTGACAACCAAGCTTTTAAGTATTGAAGACAGGCTGGTAGTGCGAGCTGCTTGTTCACAACCAACTACAGTTGTAAACACTGAAAACTGCTATCAAGTAAGACTTATGTGAAGCCTGTAACAGACTGGTATAAAGATAGGCAAGACAGGCATCACTCCCAAATCAATAACATATCAAACCTGTAAGAGAATCCTGCATTATTTAGTGCTGCAGACATCATAGATACAAATGTCCAAGAAATAAATCCTGATGTAAGGAGATCAAGCATTTCCAAAGGTAGACAGTCAAAATTTGCATAAGTACCCCCCAGAAGTTTAGGTTACTTGATTAATTTGAAATCACATGCTGTGCATCCACCTGAGCACAGCCAGCACACAACAACTGCATTTTCATTTTTCAGCAAGATCTGCGATGTAGAATTCTTATCTGTGCAAAATCTTTCAGAATATCCCTCCCATACACACCATGTTTTACCATTACTCATAATCTGGAAAGGCTATTGGCAAACTAGAAGTGCCAGGCCTTTATGGCAGTATTAAAAATAGATACAAGAGTCCAACAAAGCCAAACTTTGGATTGAAATTAAGAATGCTTGCAAGAACTTTGCACATCACTGCAACTGTCAGATATTTAGTCCAATTTTAAGGCTAGACATAGAGGTCAAGAGCTGCATGTGCTGTCTAGCTTCCCTCCCATCTCAGAAAAGGAACGCTTGCTTTCTTTGCTTAGTCAAAAGATGCTGTTCACCTAACAGCTGCTACTTTTTGCTCTTGACAACATCTAGCTCCTCACCGGAGAGGCAAAGAGGGAGCTTTAGCCAATAGCAGTGCCTGTAAAGCACAGTCTCCAGAGAGTACTTTTGTGAATACTCCAGGAAGTATTTTTGTGACTCTTAGTCAGTGTACACTAGCCCGTGGTTAGCTGGCAGCACTCAGAGCTCCGCTAAAGGAAAGGCTCAAATGCCATTCACAGCTAATTGGAAGCTGCACAGATCACCTACTAGTGGGAATACCAACTCTTTTGCAGCTATTTAGAAGATGCTGTTACGTTTTTCGTTATGACCAGAAGAAAGATACACAAGCAAATACAGCTCCCAAACAGCTGTCTACACAGAGACAAAATATTTGAGGTATACTACTATTTGTTTAAACAGTCAAAGTGTTAGCATTTTATTTGTATCACCAGTAAGTTACATCTTTGTGTCTCCTGCAGATAACGAGAGCATGAAAGGTTTGTTGTCCCATCTGGACCGAGGCAGCTTCAGCTCTCTTCCCACACTGCCTTGTGGGGAAATAAGTACGTAATGTGTTATATCCTACAACCTTGAATTTTGTTATTCCACATCCCTGAACACAAGTTACAAACCTAAGAGCTTGAATGTTTCTCTTGTATTTACTTCTAGCAAATTCCACTGAAAACAAGAGTGGACAAATGCGTTAACCAACTGCAAGACACGAGACACTGACGAATCAAGTCATAGTTCTTCTAGCTAAATCAATAAAAACAATGATTAAAAAAACATTGCGAATTGTATTGGGTATATACAAGAGCAAGTCTTAAATGCTATGACACCAAGTGGAACTATGTTACACACATAGCTTGCACAGAACACCAGGACACTGGAAAATGCTCACTAAATAGCAAGGCCAATCAGACAAAGCACAAGAGCATTCATATAACCTTGAACTGCTACACTACTTATTTTATAAGCCACCTTCTACACCCACAAGAGTGAAATCTAAAGCAACCTAAGGATCTGCAACTCTGTTCTCAAAAATACAAACCAACCCATTCAAACAGCTTCTGCTCTAATGAAGATTATCAACCTTGAATTTTACATATAAAGCTCCTGTTCACATATCTGGAAGTCCAAATCACTTGATTTTAAAGACACTGCATTTAAATGGTCTCATTTTACCAGTATAATTCTTCCCCAGCCTTTTTGTATTAGAAATCATCAATATGAAGTGTTCCAAGCCAGTGTGGTTAAATAATCCCAACACAAGCCCAGCTAGAACAACATAATTTGCATTTAAAAATTCTCCAAATCTATCCATACCTTTAGAGAGAAGATTTTACTGCCCTTACTCCATTGCTTTTAAAATAGCCTCAAGTGATCTACAGAGACACACAGGTGGACAAAATAGAGCTGTTTCATCACACCAACCACAGCGACCTTAGCCCTTCCCCAGGCAATTCCTGCCACATCATACACTTAGATCTCTAACTCCGATTAATATTAAACTACCGTATGCAATTCTCAGACAAAAAGGAAGACTGAGCACTGAGGTGTGCCCCCACACATACCCCTTCCCCCCACACCCAGCAGCAGCAGATTTGTACTCCTCCTCTCCCGCTGCACACTCACAGACACGTTCCCCCCACTTCCCTCGGGGGGGGCACTTACTCGCACCCCGCTCCATCCCACTTTTAATTACACTGATCCCAAGCCCTGATTTCCGTCAAAGCAGAATCTCAAAGCCAATTTAAGCCAAGCCTGGGCATACGCACTGAGGGCCCTGCTCTCAGGCGCCTACAGAGGCCTGTTTTCCATCAGTGACGTGATGAACCGAGAGCCGCTCAGGGATCTGGAAGGAGCCCAGGGACGCCTCTCCCTGCCCCGCCACACACCCACCCGCGCCCCGGCATCGCTCCGGCGCATCGCGAACAACAGCGGCACCGACCCCCAGCACCCCCTCCGCCGGGGCGGCCACCGCCACACTCAAGGACAGGGGAGAGGGGTGACACGGGTGGTGAGGGGGGAGGGAAACACCCCAACCCACCCACTCACCCAAAACGCACAAACCCACGGGCAAATGCCTTATGCTGCCCCCCCTCCCCGCCGCGCCGCCCCCCGCGAGCGCGTCGCCATTTCGTGAGGCAGGAGCGCTCCGAGCTGCCCGCTGCGGGGATCAGGGGGAAGAGGGGAGCACTGGGGAGGGGACTGAGGGTTGAAGCCCCGGCCCCACGGGGCAACAGCCCGTGGCGACGGCCGGCGCGGCCCAGCCCAGGCCCCGACCCCGGCGCCACTCACAGTTGCGGATATCGGAGATGAAGACCGCCAGGCCTCGCATGCCATCGCCCTTCGACACGGCAGGCATCGTGGCGCACGATCACGGCCGCCCTGGGACGCGACACGCCGAACCCCCACAGCCGCCGCCCGCTCTCCCCGCGGGCTCCTCAGGCCGCTCCGCCGCCGCCGCCTCCGCAGCGCGCAGGCGCCGCCGGGG
>VZTH01015012.1:61139-88884 GCA_013397815.1 Aleadryas rufinucha | reverse complement strand
GGAATGGGGTTCGGAGAGTGGGAATGTGGTCAGNTCACATCCAGGCCCTGCCTGTGTTAGCACTGACAGTGCAGGATGAACTCCTTAAGTCGCAACAGCTCCTGAAAGTGGTGCATAGAACTAATTTATGCTCTAGATGGTTTAAATTCTGTGACTCTTAAAAATTACTCTTAAAACACACCCTTTAAGACCTGCTCTTGTATGAAAACAAAATTAAAATTTATTGCAATAGGGCTTTTTATCTATTTGACAGCACTTTGCTAGTTGACAGACTGCACCTAAATACTAACATTCATGTCAGTCATGGTGTGAGATTGCAGTGCTAAAGCCTGTGAAGTCAGGGTTGTATTAATTCTGATAGTTCTGCTGAGCTGGATAGGACAGAGAGCACCTTGCCCCTACTTGTTTCATCTTAGTTTTCTATGCCTGCTGCAGGATTTTCTCTCATCTCAGTCCACAATATATTCATATACTGTTCTTGCTTCTCAATTTCCTTTTTTATGTTATTGATTGTTTTCTAGGCTTTCAGAATAGGATCTGATGAAGAATTATTTTTGTACCAAGCGCATTTGAGCTATGTTGGAGGATTAAATAGTGTTTCAGTTTCTTGTTTGGCAGCAAGTGGTTAACAAAACCAGTTTAAAAGATTTCTCAAATATAGTGTTTGGTAAGGATTCCGAGTGACCTTTGCTTTCTTGCCCCAGAATTTTTCAGATCTCTATGCATTTGGTACTGTTCTGCTCTCATCCAATGTTTATCACCTTGGAAAATTGCAGAGACTCTGGAATCTTGCTATGATTATGTAGGATAGAACTAATTAATCGAAATTTAGGAATTTAGGACAAAGAGTCCTTTTTCACTCAGGACTTCAGCCTCCCCTTTTTGCCCCTCCTGAAATTCCATGGAGGGAGTAGAATTTGTAGGTGCCTCTCCAGTCAAGCAAAACTTGGCAGGCTCTGGAGGTATGTACCCTTAGGGAATGTCCATGTTCAGTTTAATTCAGCATAACACAGATTGTGCTGCTGCTTCTTCATATTCTCCTCTTACTGGTTCGGTCCAGCCTTCTCTCTGTCTTGAGCTGCTGTTTTGTTGAGCAGCCAGAAGGTGAACTCAGGCCCAGAACTGATCCAAGTGGAAATGAGCCCTTCGTTTTCTGTTGAGTCTGGGTTAGTGTTCATCTGCCTCTGTTGTGTGACCTGCCCTGGTTTATTGGCCCCATGGTGCTGTTGGGAAGTGGGCAGCAGTGAGCAGTCTCTTTGAAAGAGAGGGAGGGATGTTGTTGTGAACAGAATGTTTAAGGGCAAAGTTCTGTCCTCGCCCCTGGACTGTTCATGAGGCAATGCCACGGTGGATGTGACTGAACAAATAATGTAGATAACTGGCAACCTTGCCAAAAGGGAGGAGAAAGAGTTCTTTTAGCTTGGTTGGGTCCCCAAGCTGGTCTGCAGCAAAGCTTTGTAATCAGTTAGGGTTGGCACAATCTGGAGGAGGCAGGGAATCAGTGGACAGGAAGAGTGGTGAAGAATGTGAATGTCAAGGCCTGTTTGGCTGCTGCAGGAAAGATGTGCCAAGGAGGGAAGATTTAGACTGGGTATTGGGAAGAAATTATTTTCCATGAGGTGAGGCCCTGGCACAGGTTGCCCAGAGCAGCTGTGGCTGCCCCTGGATCCCTGGCAGTGTCCAAGGCCAGGTTGGACGGTCCTTGGAGCACCCTAGGATAGTGGAAGGTGTTCCTGCCCATGGCAGGGATGGAACTGGATGATCCTTAAAGTCCCTTCCAACCCACACCATTCTGTGATATGATTCTGAGCATCCTCCCTGCACATTCTAGATCCCTACCCTGTGCTCAGGTCCTTGTCACTGGGGAACCTTGACCTTGACCAGTTTGGAATGTCCTTTTCTAGCAGACATGCAGCCAGGGATCCAAATACATGGGAGATGGAGGAGCACCCTCTCTCTGACAAAAGAGAGCCAAGTAATATGGATCAGGTGACCTGAAATCAGTGTTCATGAGCAGCTTCACAAGCAGGCATTTTCATTTGCCTGCATTCCTACATCTGTATATGTCCCTGCAGTGTTACCTGAAATAGCTGGGTGTTTGATGGGAGCTGTGGAAACGGGGGTTGTGAGTGATATTGTTCAACTGGGGGAAAGTTCACAGCCTGCCTCCCACTTGTTTTTCCACATGTGGGGGCAGAGAGCCAGTGTGGCAGGCAGCCAGGAGATGCTTGCTTTGGTTCAGAGATGGCTTCTCCCGAGCTGGAATTTGTATCGACTTCTCCTGGCCCCTGCATTTGTACACATGTGCTTCCATGTGGTCTCCTGCCTAGTGAAAACTGGATTTTGTTCTCAGAAACCAGAAGATTCATGCTAAAGCAGTTTAGGTGGCATATATATTTCTGTCAGGAGCATGAATTTTTTCATTAGGGAATGTTTTTCCTCTTAAGCTAAGGTAATCAAAGTTGAAATGCACATCAAAAGTGGGGGTTTATTTTGCTTTATTGATTGGTTTTAGGTTTTTTTTTTCCTTTGTGAAAACTGTTTTAGAATATAAACCAAAAACGTGCTGATTTTTTTTAGCATGAGGCAATGGCCTCTTTGCTAAAAGCACTGTTTGTCATCTGATTTTTTCACAGGTGTCTACTACAGGATTTCCTAGGTGTCACTGGCATGCTTTTAGTGCACGAGCAATAATGTTTGATGTATGTGGCAGCCTCCTCCAAGTCCACATTTGTATCCAACCTTACTTTTTTGTCAAACCTCGCTGTGGAAAGGGGGCATTTCTGGAATCTTCCCAGCTTTTCTTTTTGACCCTTAATTCTCCTTGCCTTCCCTGTCTGAAGCACCATTACATTATCCATCTCAAGCTTCCTGTGTTCACGCTGCCCGTACTTACAAAGTTTCGTGTGAATTTAGTGTGTTACCCACTGGAGGCTGGCTGGGGGCTTCGCTGTGTGTGAGGTCCTGGACATGTGGGTCATTTCTGCCCCCGCTGCAGGCGTGTTCACTGTGGGTCATTTCTGCTCCCCGCTGCAGGCGTGTTCACCGTGGGTCATTTCTGCCCCCGCTGCAGGCGTGTTCACCGTGGGTCATTTCTGCCTCCGCTGCAGGCGTGTTCACCGTGGGTCATTTCTGCCCCCGCTGCAGGTGTGTTCACTGTGGGTCATTTCTGCCCCCGCTGCAGGTGTGTTCATCGTTGCAGCCAAGCGCACTCCCTTTGGGACTTACGGGGGATCGCTGAAGGGTTTCTCGGCCACCGACCTGACGGAACATGCCGCTCGAGCCGCGCTGGCCGCGGGCAAGGTCCCTCCCGAGATCATCGACAGCGTCGTCGTGGGCAACGTCATGCAGGTTGGTGGCCTGGAAAATCTGCTGCTCGGGGGCTATTTCAGGCAGGCCCGGTGTGGCCCTATAGCTGGCTGCCTCTGGCTGGCAGCCAAAGGGGTGGAAGTGAAAGGGGTGAGTAGCAATTTGCAGTGTAGTGTTTCCCGTTTGTGTTTGGGGGATGTGTCCTGCGTGATTTGTGGCACTCTTGGGAACAAGGCTTAGCTTGCTTTTTTTGGTGCCAGAGGTACTTTAAACAAGGACGAGCTGACCTCCTAAAAATATATACTCATTAACTGGTTAGTTGGTAATCCTGGGTACATTTCCCCTGTTTTAATGGCTCGATGTGTGTGACTCATTGATCAGTGGTTTTTTCACTGGGTTGTATCAATCCCTTTCTGTATCAATCCTGTAAGTGATTTGAGTCCATTTCTCTTGTGTTTTCTGTAGAATTTTTTTTTGAGTGAATATGAGATTCCTTTGAGCTGGAAGGATACATGCCTTGATTGGCAGAGACATTTGGACAATCGTGTCTCTTCCAAAGAGCTTATGAGGAGGATGCTATTGTATGCCAGTTACTCACACATTCAGATGAGGATCTTTGTTCTAGGCAGGACAGCAAAGAACATTTCTGGCTTTCTTTTTTTTCTTTATGTTCTGATTTCACCAGTATTATTAAGGGTGGGGACTTTTATTTTGCACTATTTGTTTCAGAGATGCTGAAGGAACAAGTAACTGAGACAGTAAGTGAAGAAACAGGCAGTATTCCTTCTTTGGATTTTCAGCCAAAAGAGTAGCTTTAAATTATTGTGTCTCCTACAGCTACCATCTCATCTTCTTTTATTCAGCTTTTTAATTTTGTAAGAGCTGTCTGTGGCCTAGGAAAGAATTGCTGCATTCAAATCTCTTGTAGTGCTTTCACATGAAAAATAGCAATCTCCTGATAAAGTTTCTTTTAAATTTTGAAAGTTTCTATTCCTTTGCATCATACTTCCCCATCCCAGTAGATTTTTTTTAAAATTCTGGTTTATTGATATTATTTGATTAAGTTAGTTAACTATGAATGTATGACTATTTCAAACTCCCCTTCTTCAGCAGAAGTGGCTTGATTAATTTTAAATTTTTTTTTGAGCTTGCATTAGTATTGTAACATTGTGTACAGAACTTTGTCTTTATAATACATTTTAGTTTAGGGCCTGTTCCCCAAGAGCATAAGCATTCTGTCTGGTTTTGGGAGGCCTTCCCCTGTCAGTCTGAGCAATATTAATTTACCTTAAATAATTGCAGCTCTCGAGCCAGGATCTGCCCTTGTGTCAGCCTGCTGTGTGGGTGCTGTTTTGAAAATAAGGGATCAGGGAAAACAAAAACATTGAGTTGCTGACTTAATACACACTTTCTTTAAAATGCACATTAAGACAGTGACACTTTCAGATCCTGTAGGATGGTGTCTGTTTGAACTGAATCAAATCTTGTGAGTGGTGGGACTTCTGCTGAGCATACACCGTCTTCTGGTCAGCGATGCAATCACACCGTTCTGACTTTCCATCAAGACTTTTTTGCTGTCCCAGTCAATGAGAGTGTGACAAAACCTCTTGCCTGTTCTGCCTGCAGAGCTCCTCAGATGCGATCTACATTGCAAGGCACGTTGGTTTGCGCGTGGGAGTTCCCGTGTCCGTCCCAGCCCTCACTGTCAACAGACTCTGTGGCTCTGGCTTCCAGTCCATTGCCAATGGCTGTCAGGTACAAAGCTGTATTTCTGTGATACTTGTAACTTCTGTTGGGCTGTTAACGTGTAGAAACATGTCCTTTGTGTTTGGGATGAGTCTTGATGTGGATTTTTGGTAGAGATTTCTATTGTCCTGCACATTTTTTTTACAGGAGTTCAGCCACCACAGGGCCACATTGCGCGGCTGGTTTTTAAAATCCAGGTATTGTAGGGATTTTTAGTTTAATATGAGGAAAGGAACAAGTGTTAGCTGGTGAAATACAGATCAGCTGTGCAATAGTTGCACCCCACAATCCTGTTTGTTTGGACTGTAATTACTGGACTTCAGGAGTCTTTCATCTCTTGATCACTGTTTATATTCTCACCTGGCTAGCTGTGTAAGCAGCAACCTGTGCTTTTTAAGTGTGCTTTTGTTCAAAGATCCAAACCTCTCATGGGCTAGGTAATTTATAGTGTCACTTCTTTTAAAATAGAAGAGAATGAACTTCTCTTTGAGGAGTTTGCCAAAACCATTGAGTAGGAGTACAGGGATTTGTATTTCATTTGCTCATACCTTGCTTTTATGAATACTGGAACAAGCAGATTGTTTTGTGGGATTTTTTGGGTTTTCCTTGGCTAAAGAATTATTTTAGGTCTGATCCTCTAAAGGAAAAAATGTCAAAAATGTAGAGTTAAGGTTACATGTTTGCAATAGTATCTACCTGACTTTTTCCTAGTGCTTTTTGCAAAGGCCATACACGCACTTGTCCACGCTGAAAAAACCTGCTGGGGAAAGTGACCACTTTTATTAGAAGTGTGGTGGTGAGCTCCTTTTCAAAGATGACATTTCATCCATGCAGCCATTGCTGCTTAGATGCTCACGGAGTTTTTAGTAACTATGGAAGCCTCTCAGCACGTATTGCTATACACACGTTATTAACTGGAAATCTCAGATGCACATCAAGATCGTAGAATCATGGAACTGTTTGGGTTGGAAGGCACATCAAAGGTCACCCAGTTCCACTCCCCTACCATGGGCAGGGACACCTTCCACTAGCCCAGGTTGCTCCAAGCCCCATCCAACCTGGCCTTGGACACTTCAGGGATGGGGCAGCCACAGCTTCTCTTGGGTAATTGAATTTTCTTTCATTCTAGTTCGTAAATAAACTCAACAGTCCAACTCAGTGAATCATTTTAAGGAAGCACTATGTTTGAATGCTCTGATGGTGCATTTAAGAATTGGGGCTTTTAGGTTTTGTGTGCCTTGCCATTGATGAACTGGTGTGTTTTGGGTACTTACTTTGGCAGCTACCTAGCTATTGTCTCCTAAAATTATGTCCCTTTTTTTTCGAATCATAAGGTCTTGCTTCAGGCTTTGAAGTTTAATTTGTGTTCTTTTTGAAAAGAGTGGGAGCTCGAAACCACCAAGCTCAGCCATTTGTGAACCAAACCACACAAGCATGCAGATGCCTAATGTCTTTGTTCCTCTGCTCTGTCATGTGTGCACACCCATATTCTCTTCTTCCCTCGTGATTACAATCATTCTTTACTGAAAAGGAGAAAAGGGACATGGCATGAAGGAAACAGACCCTAACCTTAACGGAAGGGTAAACCCTTCATAAATACACACACATGACTGACTTTGGATTCATTCTGAGTACGTTGCTTTGTAGGTGACAGCCTCTTTTTTTAAAACAGTTCTTATTTTCTTACTCAAACAGCAAGCTAAATCCTAGATCTGTTTTGTTTTTCTGTGTTAACAGGAGATTTGCCTGAATGACTCAGAAGTTGTTCTGTGTGGCGGAGCTGAAAGCATGAGCCAGGCTCCTTACGCGGTTCGAAATGTTCGGTTTGGAACCAGATTGGGAGCAGAACTCAAGGTCTGCTACTTTTTTTGTTCTCTGGGCAAAGCAGTGTTTAGTACCAGGACTGTAGGCACTAAATCCTTACAAATGAAATGGTTGGAGATTAGATCTAGGCTTAATAGTTTAAAGCATTTATCTAATATTCAGGCAGTATGAAAACAGTAGGTTCAGGCAATTTTGTTAAGCATGCCAGTCTTCCAGCTTTTCCAAAGCCATATTTGAGTTCCTGTTCCGTGTAAAACATACCAGTAAACTCTTAAACACAGAATTCAGTTTACTTGGTACATCTCATGCAAGTACTATGTACAGAGTGTCTGTGAAAATGAGGCACACACAGTTAAGGCAAGGCTAGTAATGCTGGCAGTAGGTAGACAGACTGGTAAAGAACACACATACCTCCAAGTTGTGAGCATCTCTCAATTTCAAAAGTGGAAACTTGAAGTTAAATCCATTGACACGTAAGTTATCTTTATATTTTCTTCTGAAGGTAAATCCTAAGTGAATACTGTGGGAAATATGCAGCAGGATAATTTGATAATGTGCCACCATTTACTCAGTGGGTCGTAACTGACAACAAAATGCAAAATTAGGGTTTTTCAGTGTTTGAGCCCTTTGGGGTTTTGTCCCACGCTGTATTTCCATTGTGAAAGTGGTGAATATGATGTGTGCTTGGTTCTGTTCTTGTGTGGCACTGTGCCCAAGCCTCAAGTCCTACAGACAGCACCTTCACAAAGTCGTTGCTGTACTTGATACACCAAGTAGGTGCTACTGGGTTCTTACCATAAAGATAACTGAATTACACAGTGACAGGTGAATGAATGGTTTATCTTGCGGAACTTTACTGCTGACAGAGATAACAAAACCATCTGAACTGACCAGGCTTGCCTTTATTGGGTTGAGTGAAGGTAGACTTGGGTATTTTACTCCCTGAGATGTTGCACCCACAGAAACCTTTGGCTCTAGTAAGGGGATTTTACCTGGTAGTAGAGAAAGAGCTAAAGAATCAATAGGCTTCCGTGCCTTCTCACAGTGCCTCCCATTTCCTTCTTGGCAACCAGACAGGTGTGTTTGCTCACAGGACTCTAATAAATAATTCATACAGAAGTGAAATATGCTGAAATACTAAAAATCTTTTTTTAGGGCTTTTCCCAAGGCTCTTGGGGCCACATGTGAGTGGAAAGAATCACACTAGAGCAGAATGGAGATTAACTAGAGTGGCACACAAGAACTTGCACACTGTTTTCCAGTAAATAATTCAATAAATTATCTGTGGGTAACCTGAATTAATTTTACAAAGAGCCTTTAGTTTCCAGGAGGCTGCTGAACAGTTAGAAGCTGTCAGTAATAAATGCAGTATTGCTGTGCTTTCTAATTTCCTTCTTCTGATGTTCCGTGCAGTTGGAAGACACGTTGTGGGAAGCCCTAACAGATACACATGTTAAAATACCTATGGCAGTGACAGCTGAAAACCTGGCTGCAAAATACAGCATCTCCCGAGAGGACTGTGACCGGTACGCGCTCAAAACGCAGCAGAGGTGCAAAGCTGGTGAGTAAATCGAGGAGTGGCAGTGTTCATGCGGCACCAGTTTCAAGTCTAGTCAGCTTTTGGCATTGATTCAAAGTGTTCTCAGGTTTTCTCTGGCTCTTGGTGTAATTTGTCCTTCTGTTTGCATACTGTAATTTGTGATTTTGTTGGCCACATGGTGGAAATAGCCCACTCTTAGGGGGTTTGACTTTGAAAGTACACTGAGTCAGGTGTTGCACCCCTCAGCAGGTTAAGTAGGAGCCCCTTTCCACTGCCTTCCTGTGCCTTCCTCAGGGACATTCCATGGCTGTTGAGGCAGCAAACACCATTGGCCGGTCACGGGTCACCTCCTGCCCGAGCAGGATTCACGTTGGTGAATGTCATTTGTTGGTGCCCCTTTGGTGGGATGCAGCATTGTCCCAGGCATGCCTGATTGCCCCCCTTTCTTTCCACTGCACGGCAGAACAGTCTTCCACAGTGACCCACGTCCTTCTTGTGTGCCAGCCTGTGCTGTAATTCACCTAAATCCTCTTTCTTTCTTTTGCAATTCGAATGTTGTTCTTGAATGGTTGAGCAGTTGGAGCACATGGAATCTGAAGAGGAGATGTTTGTTCAGGAGCTGTGTTTTAAACTGTTCTCTGGGTGGTTTACATGCCCAAAGCCATGATTCAGAGGTGTTCAGCTCTGGGCTCCAACATGAGAAGGACGTGGAGCTGCTGGAGCCAGTCCAGAGGAGGCCACAGAGATGCTCCCAGGCCTGGAGCCCCTCTGCTCTGGAGCCAGCCTGGGACAGCTGGGGGTGTTCAGCTGCACAAGAGAAGGCTCCAGGGGGACCTGAGAGCCCCTGGCAGTGCCTAAAGGGGCTCCAGGAGAGCTGCAGAGGGACTTGGGCCAAGGCATGGAGGGACAGGACACAGGGAATGGCTTCCCAGTGTTGGAGGGCAGGGTTAGATGGGATATTGGGAAGGAATTTGTGTCTGTGAGGGTGGGGAGGCCCTGGCACAGGGTGCCCAGAGCAGCTGTGGCTGCCCCTGGATCCCTGGGAGTGTCCAAGGCCAGGCTGGACGGGGCTTGAAGCAACGTGGGACAGTGGAAGGTGCCCCTGCCCATGGCAGGGGGTTGGAACAAGATGGGCTTTAATGTCCCTTCCAACCCAAATCATCCTGGGTTTCTGTGATTCAGTTACTGTGAATTTTAGGCCAAAAACCAGTAGAATGTGCAGTGGCCATCGTGGGACTCAACATTCATTGCAAGCCAAAGGTGAACATAAGAAGGAAAGATCCAAGCATGGTTTTAGATTCCAGTGATGGTGCATTTTAACAGATGCACTCTTGAAGGAAGATTTTTTATTTTTTCCAATGGGTGTAGAAGTGCTTTTTGTAACTTCTTTTTCATCATTTATTGCCTTTCCTGCTTGTTCCTCCTGTTACCTAACTCCTGCCATTCCTGGAGCCTTCACTAGAAACTTTCTTGTTTTCTAGGATTTTACCTTGCTGTTTTTATTTCTGCCTTTAGGACCAGATCGTCTTATCCCACAGTAGAGAGAGAGCCCTGTGTGTAAGCAGGAAAGAAAAAGGTTTTGAGGAATTTATTGAGAAGCGCAGAGGTAGCTAAACAACATCAGATCTGACAATTTCAGTGTCTTAATTTTAAATTTCTGTCTACTGTTATATTAAGTGATATGGCCAGATGCTTTTTTGGGCATCTTAGATACCTACAATGTCTTGAATTGTCTCAGGTTGTTTAGGCAGCTGAATCCCATTCCAAGATCTGGCTTGACGGTGAGAGCCTTTAGAGGAATACCTTGAATAGGATTTTGGTGAATATACAGTATCTTATCAGCAGAAACAATGTGGCTCAAGAGGTTTTTTCCCACATTCCTCTCTGAGTGAGATTTACATCTTGGCCATCTGAGAAATGACAGAGCTGTAAAATAAAGCAGCAATAAAAGGGAATATGTACTAAAAATAAACCTAGTGGTTTACAAAAAAACCAAAACCAAAAAGAGTTCAGCTGTTTAAACCTGAAATAAAATTTCAGTATTTGAGACTTTCTTTGGAGAAGTGTGGGAGTGTACTTTTATGGGTTTTGCCCAATCTCTTAAAAAATCAAAACAACCAAAAAAACCCCAGCAATAAAACCCAAACCAATTTATTTAAGCAAAATAAAGCATAAGTATTGCTATCCCTGAACTTTTGGTTCAAATAGAGCAGAAGTTGTGTGCACATGAAAATATGATTGTTGGTCCTGCTGAGCAATCATCTTGATGCTTTTATCGAGTCCTTTCATTTTCGTTTTTGTGGTTGCAGCTAATGATGCTGGCTACTTTAAAGCTGAGATCGCACCAATTGAAGTGAAGACGAAAAAGGGTAAAGAAAGCATGCAGAAGGACGAGCACCCAAAACCCCAGACCACTATGGAACAACTGGCGAAACTCCCGTGTGTCTTCAAAAAGGATGGAACAGTCACGGCTGGGAATGCTTCGGTGAGTACACCAGACCCTTGGGTTGGGCAGGTGTCCCCTCTGTGGTTCTCCAAATTTACTGCCACTGCTTTTATCTCTCACTGAGTTGGCTGTCAGTGGTGTCTCCTGACGAAAATGACTTCTCATTCTGCAGCTAAATGCCCCTGGCTGACTCTTCAAACCCCGGGTTGCCAGGGGATCCTTCAGTCAGCTCCTAAGTCCTAAAATTTGATTCTGTGGATTGCCACTGATCTTGCAGTGAGGCATTGGCACTTCTTCATCAGCCTTGAGTTGTGCAGTTGGTGGCTGCAGTGGCTGCATAGCCACTCTACTTTCTTTGGGGGGCAGTTGTTATTGAACATTGGCTTTAAACTTATATTTTTTTGTTGGGCGTGCTGCTGCTGCTGCTCATCTTTGTACCACAGCTATTGTCCTCTCTCCCCCAAACCACATTTTGCTCTTACCCAGAATATACTCAGTGCTCAGCAGCATGTCATTATGGACTGTTCCTCTTACAGTCATTATCTTAATTAATTGATTAAAGTTCTTTGGGCTAGATGGAGTGCTGTGATCATACAGTCTGAATTCATGCCTAAAATAGATCATAGCCACAGTAAGTGTGGGTGTCTGTAAAGTATCTTCTATAATTAATAGCACATACATTATCCATTATTAATAGTGTTCTTGCAAGTCTGCAGAATCATATTTCCAGTGCAGGGAAGACTTATTTTTCTTTTCTAACGCACTGAAATTCATTAAACATTTATCTGTATTTAACTTTCTTTCCCCACCCTCAGAATAGTGAAAGATTGTCTTTTGTTGTTTTGAAAAAGCATTGTTAAGTGTTAATTATAGTATCTTAGACTCAAGCCCTTTTCTGGGGGTTTAGTTTAAAGAGTGTGAGGATTTTTTTGTTCCTTTGCATTTTCTCACTAAGAATGCTTCTCTCTCTTACTGCAAGGGTGTCTGTGATGGAGCTGGTGCAGTCATCCTTGCCAGTGAATCAGCACTTAAAAAGCACAGTCTTACTCCTCTGGCAAGAGTAGTAGCTTATCACTCAGCTGGCTGTGACCCTTCCATCATGGGCATTGGTAAGTTGCAGTGAAGCACATCATTTTATAGCATCAGGCAGCATGAAAATGATCTTGTCATGGGCATTCTAAAGGAAAGAAAAGGGTGCTGCAGTGTGCTCAGGCTGGTGGCTCTGAAGGTCTTTGTGTGTCCTGCTGTCCATCCCACTGTGTCAGTCCATCCTCTGTTGTGCAGAGGGACAGATTTGCTCCTCAGTTTGGCTGGAAGGGTGTGTGCAGTGTCTGACCCATAGTAATAGCACTGAGCAGAGTCCCCCAGACTCTGCTGTCTTCCCTTTTTTTACTCTATTAGCCAAGAAAACAAACACTCAGACCTTTTTTTTTAAAACCATTTTCTCCAAAAATTCACTCTAGTTTTCTGTAAGCTCTAAATCCCGTGATAAAATGTGTAACTATGAGTTGCCTTCCTCACCTCTTGCTGATGGAGTAGTGGCTGTGTGAACACCTTTCAGCAGTTACTCAGTGCCTCAAGCTGCTTGGATCCTAGGATATGCATCTGTTCAGGTATTACTTGGCAAACCAAATCCTTTCTTGGTTGCTTTAGTCCCCTATTTTCTGTTTCCTCATCAGATATCTCCTAGTGCAAACAATCCCTCAAAGCCAATCCAGACACCCCAGGATTTTTCCCTTCGCTTTAGTCTGCAGACAGCATTGTATCCCAGCACTGCTTTTCCTCTCTGTCGTTCTGTTCAGAGGAGCTGTTGTTGGCTGATTCTGTGTGTCAGTAGAAATGCAAATGAGGCATTGTCAGATTTGTTTTCCTGCTCAGACTGTCTGACTGACACAGCCTTCAAAGCAAACGTGGAGGGAGGGTTTCTGTCGCTAGACTTTGTGCTGGCATTGTGCTTCCTAAACCAGCCCATTCTCTCTAGGTCAGGCAACTCTTCTAGCTTGTTTAAAAACTTCATAAATCATACGGAGGAACACTTAGTATCCCAACTCCTTCACACCACAGCTTGTCCCCAGCAGCTCAAAGAGACCAGATGAGATTCATCGACATGACAGCAGCAGATCTGACAAACAGGAGCTCAGTCTGAGCCACTGTCCTCTCACATACCGATAGGGAGTCCTGTCTCACAGTGTTCAGTGAGAGAATTCATTATTTTAAAAAAGAGAGAAAGGGGAAAAAGTTTACTTGGCTGTCATTAGGGGTCTTTGTATTGTCCACATGAGGCCCTGCCATTACTCTCATGCATAACAGGCATACTAAAATCCTTCCCTAATGAGATGCAGTTAGAGTCTGGTGTTAAGCTGCCTGGGGCTCCCTGATACTCCACTGAGCTCTGAACTGGGCCCATTCTTTTAATTTTTCTGTCTCTTTGGTAATTTACTTACTTTTATGATTTTATTCTTTGAGCTGTCAACACCATTTTTGGCGGTGTGATAGCATTTAGGATTGTTCATGTTTTAGAATTGAATGATCAGCCACCACCTAACATCTCAGTGTTTTTCTCCTGCAAGCACGTACCTAGTTAACCCTTTCACAACTCTTTGAGTGTGTGTTTCCTTAGGTAGCTGTGTTTGGATTAATTTCCCTTAGTAGATTATATCAGGTTATAGAAGGCAGCTTTCTTCCAGAGGACGGTTTTGTTGCTAAACTCTTAGTAGTCTAAAACCCAAAATCTTACTTTCTTCAGTTGTCTAAGACTTGGGTCTGAGGGGGCATTTAATTGTTTGGAATACATTAGTTAAATGTTATGCTTTTTAGTACAAGATTTTTCGATATTTTAAGAACACCAAAACAGCAATACCCATAACTAAGCACATGACCCTCAAGCTCTAGAGCAGCCTGTTTTTAAATTGTTGCTTACCTGGAGGCTGCAAATTGCGAGGAAAGAATAAATGGAGCCAAGAGTACTGGGAAGGAGAATGCCCCAAAACCATTGTGAAGTTGTTTTATTTGCCTGGGGACTGCCACTTTTCTTGACTTGAAAGCCCTGTGTGCAGCAGTAGTGGCACTCTTAGCTTTCCCTGGATGTATGTTGACAAGGAGACCAAGTGGTTTTGAGATTTAGGAGTTCTCTTACCACCCGATAAAGCAGGTGAGTGGCATATCCAGAATCTGTTGGCTGCACAGAGGCTCATAGGAGGGGATCTCATGAGGCTTTATGAATTTATCCTATGTAAAACAAGTTTCTAAGACTTCATGTATTAATTTTTTTTTTAATTTAACTAACTGTGCATACGATTTCCGAACAGGCCCTGTACCTGCAATCACAGAGGTTTTGAAGAAAGCAGGACTGACCCTGAAGGATATGGATTTGGTAGAGGTGAGAAGTTTTTACAGGAGCAGTGGTTTTACCCTTGATCCTTTTAGCAGAAAGATTCCACTCATACCATGTAGGTGTTCCTGCCTGTCAGGAGCCTGCCTGACCTCTGTCCCTCCAGTTTCTGCTGCGCAGTCACTGCAAAAATCTCAGGCACGTGGAAACTGGAAATGGTGTGATCGCATTCCACGGAACAAAAATATCCTCATGTGACATGACGTTTTACTCCATTGGCTGGACTGCTCATGTTTCTAATTAGTCATAATTGTGGGCAGGGTCTTTTTCTGCCAGGGCAGCAGGCTCTTCATGGGCACACTGCCTCAGAACATACTGTACCTTTTTTTTATAAAATACACCTCATACTTGCTTGGTGTTTGAATTTAGTTGGGTTGGATTGACAGTTGTGTGTTGGCTGAGCGTGCTTTAATAAACACAGCATTTCATATTTTTCTGAAAATGGAGCTGGAGGAGCAGTTCACCTCGTTTGATCTTGTTTGCACACGTACTGCTGGATGCAAAAGTTCTGTCTTTTCTCTGGTGCTCCAGGTAAATGAGGCATTTGCACCTCAGTATCTGGCTGTGGAAAAAGTGTTGGGCCTTGACCCTGAGAAGACCAACGTCAACGGAGGTGCCATCGCCATCGGCCACCCCCTGGGGGCCTCGGGGTCACGGATCACAGCTCACCTGGTGCATGAGTTGAGGTATGCACACACACAGGAGCTGCTCAGGGTGGCTGCAGTGCTGATGGATTTATGCCTGCAGACACTCTGAGCATGGATACCATGTGACTAAACTCTTCCAGTCAACCAGCTTAAAACTCTGCTCTCTGGAACGTGCCACTTTCTGTATGAATTTACCCCATCTCTGCTGCAGTGCAGGTCCTGCACTTGCTTCACATTCCATCCATTCTGTTGTCATTATAGCATTCTTTAGTTCATCTAGATCTGATCCAAGCCCACAGGAGTCTGTGGGAAGGTTTCATTTTTTGAAATAGCCTTTGAGCAAAGCCTGTTCTCTTCTTAACACGGTGCATTTCATAGAATCATAGAGTCCTAGAGTGGTCTGTGTTGGAAGGATCCTTTAAAGACCATCTTGTTCCACCCCTGCCATGGGCAGGGACACCTTCCACTGTCCCAGGGTGCTTCAAGCCCTGTCCAACCTGGCCTGGGACACTGCCAGGGATCCAGGGGCAGCCACAGCTGCTCTGGGCACCCTGTGCCAGGGCCTGCCCACCCTCACAGCCAGGAATTCCTTCCCAATATCCCATCTATCCCTGCCCTCTGGCACTGGGAAGCCATTCCCTGTGTCCTGTTCCTTCACGCTCTTGTCCCAAGTCCCTCTCCAGTCCCCTTTAGCTTCTGGAAGGGGATACTTTAAATGAATTTGTCATCATCTTCTCCCTCCTTGAGTCCATTTTCAGAAATTCTGGCTCTTTTGGCTTGCTTAATATGCCTAGCACCATTTTAATCTGAATTTTCCTTTTTTTCCCCCCTCTGGGTAGACACTGCCGTGTCTCTTTGCTTGTACTTGCAGCCCTGTCTTAGTGCTCAGCCATGAAGCCTCAGATCATCTGCACCATGCAGAAAACTGCTTCTTGGAATGTGGCTGTAGGAAACTTGGCTTTTAAAAACTACCTCAGCAGTGTTCAGGTAGTTTAAAAAGTACTCTGGAAATGTTCAGGTGGGGTCGAGTGGAAGAGGTTCCTGCCTGTGGCAGGGGGTGGGACCAGATGAGCTCTGAAGTTGTTGTTCAGAAATATTTCAACATCAGTTGAGACTTCATGACATTTTGCTGGAAAAAGAACAACGTACACATTCTGAAACGTCATCCTCAGTAACGCCCAGCTGATAGCTGGTTTCCTTTCATAAAGTCAGGACAAGAGCTGCTGTGGTTTCGTGCAGGTAACCACTCTTCCCTGTTGCTGTTCCTGAGCAGGCGCCGTGGTGGGAAGTACGCGGTGGGGTCAGCGTGCATCGGCGGTGGGCAAGGCATTGCTGTGGTCATCGAGAACACAGCCTGATGGATCCTGGGCGCTGCAGCCTGGCCTGAGCTGCTGATTCCCTGAGAAGCCTGCCTCCTCTGACAACAGAGCATCTCTGCGTGCCTTTCCTGCAAGGTAAAGGAACAGCTGAGAAGTCAGAATTCTGAACAAAAAAGATTCGTTGATGTCTTTCTAACCAAAGGAAGTGCAGCATCAATATAATTTCACACTGATGAAGTATTTTCTAAAAGCCTCTTTTCAATCAATGTATTTCTGTAGGCAAAATTATTTTCATTTCCTGAGGAAATTGCCTGTCAAACTTTCACCAAACCTGCCTTAAAATAGCAGTCAGTGCAGCTTTTTAAGCAAGTATTGCTTAAACTTATTTCAGCTACTGACACTGTCTGGCACATGTGCCTCTTTCTATTTTCAGGAAATGTGAAAGTGTAATCACAGACTTTCTGAAATATGTATTGATTGTAGATTGATGGCTATTAACCTGTACCCTGCTGTTCTGCAGGGGAAAAGAAAGTGAACAGAAGCTGCAATTTCCACTGTGCCTCCCAAAAGAATAATAAATGTAATACAAAAAGAAAAAGGGCTTGGTGTTCTGTTTTATAGTTTCTTTTGAAAGTAAATCACTGTGAGAATTGTTCCTTTTGGGAAATCAGTGTTGGGTTTTGGAGAAAGTGTTTTTCCTGATTGGGGAATAACTGGTGTTAGGTAGTTTCTGGAGAACTCCAGCAGACCTGCCAGCCCTCCAAGAAGGGGTGTGGCTGCATCTGGCTGTGTTGACACATGGTAACTGCATGCATTCGGCATCTCATTCCTTAACTTCCTCTGGGAAGTGTTTCTTGGGTCTGTTGGCGTGGGGCTGTTCTTGGCCAGTTTGGGAGGCACAGCTCCGAGGAAGCTGCCTGGCCTCTCAGAGGCAGTGGAGTTGGAGTTATGAATCATTTTGACAGAACCAACATGACATCAGGGTGAAATGAGGTCTTTGTGCTCACTGGAGTCCTTCAGGCTGCCGTGAGCACCTTGCAGCTTGCTCTGATGTGCATGTCTGCATCAGGTACTCACTGGAGAGAGCCCTGTCAGGGACAGCACACATCTCTCCATAGCACTGGAACAGGAGCAGAGACTTCAGCCTTTTCTCTTTCTCATCCTCTGTCCACTGTCAAAATATTCCTTATCTGCAATAGCTTCTTGCCACTCTGCTGGCATGAGATGATTGTGAAAGCCAGGCAGTTACTCAGACCTGTCTGCTGAGCCTAGCAGGAAATTCAGGTCAAGGCAAGTGTTGCTACAGCTGGTGGATAACAATTGAAGTATGCTGATCACCTTCCCAGGGCTTTTCATGGCTCTGTAACAACTGTAGAGATATTTAGCACTGTTTGTATGGATTAAAAAAAACTCCAACCAACCCAGCTGCCATAGGGCAGCAAACCAGATGTTCATCTAATACAGGATCTGTTTTTCTACTCTTATCTTAGTAAATTAGGATTACTGGGATTTCACTGCTCATAATACGGTTGCGACATGGATTTTGCCACATCCTTTGCAAGAGGATTTTTATTCTTTAATAACCAGTAGTGCCTTCTGTAATAACCAATAACTAATTCCCTCCTCCTTAGAATCATAGAAGCGTGGAATAATCTGAGTTGGAAGGGACCCACAAGGATCATGGAGTCCAACTCCTGTCTCTGCACAGACACCCCAACAATCCCACCCTGTGCATCCCTGGGAGCGGTGTCCAAACGCTCCTGGAACTCTAGCAGCCTCGGGGCCGTGCCCATTCCCTGGGGAGCCTGGGCAGTGCCCAGCACCCTCTGGGGGAAGAACCTTTCCCTGATATCCAACCCAAACCTGCCCTTACAGAACTTCACATCATTCCCTCAGGTCCAGTCACTGGTCACAGAGGTCATGGATGGGTGCTGCCCTCCTCTTGCCCTCATGAAGGAATTTGTGGGCAGTTCTTGACTGTGGATGATCACTGAATTCTCATTTTCAGAGAACCGGGTGAAGTTTTTCCAAGATCTCATCCCCATGTAATGAGAGTTCTTTCTGAGTTCATCACTCTGTGTTTACAGTAAATCCCCTTCATGCACTTTATTTTGCACATGTTTCATTTCCCCTTTTTATCACTCAAATTTTTGAGATTCTTGTGTAATTCTAGCCATGAGAGCTGTATTTGGTCATCCTGAATAATTGTTTATTTTCTGCAAAATCCGTCATGATGTCCACCTCATTTTCCAGAGAACTTTTTATGCATGAGCTACAACTTCCAGATATCTTGACAAATGTGTTATCAGCACAGATGATTGTACATCCTCCTGCCAGTAACCTTTCTTTGCAGTGTGAGCCAGCTGCTTATTCCCATATCGTTCCCTTTTTATCCTGTTCATTTCCTGTAAGGGCCTCTGATGAGGGGCTTTGCCACACTAAAGCGAAGCAGTGAAAAATCCTTTCCCATGAAGTTGCTGGGACTTCAGGTAGTGCAGTTCTAACACATGCAGCTTCTTCCACAACACCCAGCTGAGGTCAGCCAGCTCAGAGCGATGTGTTCATGGAATCATGAATGGTTTGGGCTGGAAGGGACCTTGGAGACTGTCCCACCCCCTGCCATGGGCAGGGACACCTTCTGCTAGACGAGATTGTTCCAACGTGTTCCTTGGACACTGCCAGGGATCCAGGGCCAGCCACAGCTTCTCTGGGCACCCTGTGCCAGGGCCTCCCCACCCTCACAGACAGCAATTCCTTCCCAATATCCCGTCTAAACCTACTTTGTGCCAGCTAAACTGTTGAATGGTTGAGACCATTCATAATCACTCTTCATTCCTCTTCTCTCGTTCCTGATTTCACTTCTAAGCCTCGAGCACGGCATTCCCAGAAGGGCAAAACCAGGTCCTGGGCTAGGCCCTGCACAAACAGAGTTTGCTGTGCTTCCAAATATAGAATCACAGAACCACAGAATGGTTTGGGTTGGAAGGGACATTAAAGACCATCTACTTCCAACCCCACTGCCATGGGCAGGGATTCAAAATACTGGCTTTTTCTTGCTGAGTTATTATTAAAGATGAGCACAAGCATTGATATTTGATTCCTGAGCCAGTCTTCCAGAATACATAGGGGTGCTGAGCCTTTAGGCTTTGGTCTGAGCTTGCCTTTGCTAGCAAGCCCTATCATTTATTACAGAACAACAACAGTAATACCTGATCCTTGAACTAATTCCCAGCTATGTTCTCTGATTTCCTGGATATAACAATGGTAGAACTGTGTTTCTGCCGCTGGGAAATTAAGGCATCTCTGCTGAGAGCAGTTGGGATTAGGAGAATTTAAGTGTCCTGGAAGGAGCGGGAGATAAGAAATGTGTTAGATTTTAGAGGGATAATCACACACTTTGAGTGTACTATGGGAATTCTTTTTTTTTTTTACCTTTTTAGGCTCTGTTGTATTCTTTATGTGAATAGTCTCTGTTATGCAGTATAATGAAAATGTTAATTTCTTTCTTTTTTTTTGAAACGTGTGGGGAAAGAAAACGTGTGTGGGATTTATTGCCCGTGTAAAACCGTGCAGGATTTACTCCTACAGGCAGGTGTAGCTTTCTACCACTGGGTGGAGTGTTTCAAACACCGTGGAGCTGTCCCAGCCTTGCAAAGGCATCTGTACTCCTTGCAGTAGCACAGCCTTTCTCCTGAGTGCTTGATAGATCAAACCTTGAAGCTGAAACACTTGAAAATTCAGGCCCCATTTCTTCCTTTCATGGTTTTTAACCAGGCAGCTGCCACGACATCAGCACGTCTGTGCTGCTCTGCACCCCAAAAGTGTTTGGTGCTGCTGGACTCCACGGGCATCCGAAAGCATTTGGTGTTTTACAGAGTGGGTCCCAACTGCAGTTTGGGGGGATGATGACTGGAGTGCTACGTCTGGCAGGCGATGAAGAGAACAGATTCTTTGGTTCCTTGGTCCAGAAAGAAAGCTATTAAACCTTAATCCTAAACAACTGTATGTGAGAGAGAGGGAGAAGGTACAGAGGCCTGACAGAGATAGACTTACCTGCCGCATTCCTTTCTGGATTAGCTGTAAGCAGTTCTGTTAACACTGCTAGTGGAGCTCCAGTAATGAGGATGGGATGTTGTGTAGCATTCTATGTATAAAAAAAATTACATCTTGAAGCTCCTAAAGTGCACATTTTCGGGGAAGTCTCACCTCATCGTGAGAGTATTTCTATTAAGCTCTTCCTCCATCTGTAAATCCAGACGTTTTCCATCTGGTGTGATGCTGTTAAGCTGGGCAGGGCTCTGTCTGGCCTCTCCACCTGCCAAAGTCTGTGCTGTCTGACTGGGATGCTGCAGGGGGATGCTGAGCGGGATCAGAGGGGAAATTAATCCTTCTGAGAGCTCAGAGCTAAGGGTTTAGTAACGGGGATGCACTTCCCCTCTTCTGGAAACAGCTACAAGGAACCTAGTGCTGGTCATGTCTTTGCTGACTTTGGTAGATTTACATGAAAAACTAAATTCGACAGGTGGGTTGGAGCATGAGTTAAGCTTGAATTACACATGTGGTTGTTGGTTTTAGTTTTATACTGGATAAGTATTTCTCATGAAAGTCAGTTAAGATCAAAAGGTGACATTTTTGGACTTATTTGAGGGTGCTCTTTGAGAAAAAGCCCAGCTGTGTAGCTAGTGATGCTTGGTCAAAATGCTGGAGCCATAGGATTTGCAGGGCAGATCAGGTGTAATCTCAGGCTGCTAATCCACAGCTATTTGAAATTTTCAGCATGACAGACTCCTCCTGGCAGGTATTAAGCCAGAGCAGCCAGAGCAGTTTTCCCTCTGGTGGTCACGCTCTTGCTCTGATTCAGCAGAAGCGGGGCTGTGTGTTCACACCCTACCTGGGCTGGATGTGTTTCTGTGAGATCAGGAATTGCCCAAATGTGGCATTAGTGATTGTGAAATCAGAGGTTTAATCTCTGTGGAAATCAGCGAGACAGGGAGCTGTTGCACAGAAGCTGAAGGCAGCAAGCTCTGGCAGTGAACCTGTCCGTCTGGAGAGGCTGTGATGCCCAGCCTGGACACCAAGAGCCAGGCACACCAAATTCCTTGCTGTCCCAAACACAGACATCACACCAGGTCCTCCACCAGGGTACTTAGAATAACAGAAGAAAAATGAACAAAGTATTAACATTAGCACCAGGGTACTTAGAATTAAAAAAAAAACAAACAACAAAAAAAAAAAAACCCAACACAACAAAGTAAGCATCTGTGAGCCAAAACCTGAACTGTGAGGTTGCAGGAAGCAGGAGGAGGGGAAAGGCTTTGTGCCCTCATTTCTGTGTTGCTGCCTGATAACCTCTGTTAACCTATGAAATGTTTTTCATTCCTGTTATTAACTGATCAGTTAATGGAACTTGTAAGCACTGTCTGACCACATCTCAGAGGAAAACCCACCCAAGTTTTACTCTGAGAGATTTGAGCACTGACAGCAAGCTGGAAGATCAGAATTTTTATGGTGTTAGATTCTTCTGCAGGTTCCTCACTGCACTGTATCCAAACGTTTCTTCAGTGTTGAGTGCATGTCTTCTACTTCACATATTTTCTCTAGCAGTGTATTTATTATAGCTGTTGCCAGGGAGGAAAAAAAAATTTAATCCCTCTTCATAAACATTTAGCTCTAGTACAAGATACACATGATATAACCACTGGGCTTTTTGTTTTCCTCGTAAGAGTATTTTACACTACAATGTTTTTCCCCTCTGCTGTGGTTATTTATAAGTAGAGATTTTTCAGGTCTTGAAAAGGGATTTGCAAAATGTGGAGTGTGAAGCAGAAGAGAATGTAATTTGAACACAGGAGGGAGAACTTAAGAGATGGCAGAGCATTGAGAAGTTGTATTTACTGGAACACTAATTGCTGGATCGAGCATGGAAAAGCTCGTTTTCGGGAGGCTCTTCTGACGTTCACCAGGCTAAAGTTTCTCACCCATAACAAACTAAAAATGTGCTCTTTCTAATAAAAGTACATTCACCAGACTCCAGAAACTTCTAAATCACCTTAAAAATAATAAAACCATGAGATTCAGCAGATCTACAATTGCTAGAATGGTAACAAATATTCCTAATTTGGAGAAAGCATTGTGAGGCTGTGGTGAGCAAAAGGTAGAACATTTATGACTATGCTAACAGTGGCAAGTGTCAGTCTGCAAATAAGATCAAGGAGAGATTGTAAGGAAGTAGAGTATGGAGTAGACTGAGTATGGAATAGAGTATGGAGCAGTTTGGAGTTGAGGGAAAGGGCAAGTATGTATTTGAACCAAGAACTCACTTGGTATTGGATGCAGCTACACAAACACGAGTATTTATTCATTAATGGTGTTTCTAAAGAAAGGGTGAGGTTCAGGTGCTGTGTGCCTTCACCAGGGGTGTCCTGCCTCTGTCAACACCTGTAGCATTTTGTCCTGGAGGCTGGGAACCCTGAGTCCTGGTGCTCTGGGCAGAGGTGTGTGCTCCAGGGCTCTGTGCTGCTGTTTTCTCTCAGAACAGCTTCCAGATACCGCAGTGGAGACCCATGACTCTTGTACTGCAAAGCAGGTGTGCCCCTTGCTCAGGGCTTGCTTGTTTGAGGGCTGGTCTCTGTCTTTAGCCTTTTCCTGCCCTGCCCAGCACTGGGGTGGGAGGAAGGGTCATGGGGTGCCACGGAAAAATGCAGTTGCAGGCCTAAAAATAGATTCCCTGAGAATGACTTGAGAACCAACCAAACCCAAGGAATTTGCGGTATGTTGATACCACCTGTGTAATTCCAGTCTAAATCACTGGCTTCGGAGGAGGATTTCACTGTGACTCCCCTGGGAGTGTCAGTGACTCCCATCCCTGCACGTGTGATGGAGGATAAGCAGCTTGGGGCTGCTCTAACCATATAGAGATGTTCTCTTTTTCCTTTCTTTGCGCCTTTCCTTCCCTGCTGTTCCCTTGTTCACGGTGTGGTTTGGGCACTGGTGCAGTTATTTGGCACAAGGTTTGGAGGCAGCCACTGTGAAGCTGCTGGCATGGGCCATGAGATTGCTGAAGGTGCAGTGAACTCGCTCTCATCCCTCAGCCTGCTTCTCAGAGAGAGCAGGAGCCAGGGTTTTGTGTATCAGGAGGTTCTTTGATTTGGTTTGACACTGCAGTGTCAAACTTTGATATCCCCTTTGATAGAATCAGGGAATGTTTGGGGTTGGAAAGGACCTTGAGGCCCACCTTGTTCCACGCCCTGCCATGGGCAGGGACACCTTCCACTAGACCACGCTTCTGTGTCCCATCCATGGACCTGAGGAACGTGCTGCACGAGTACAAGAGACATTTGGAAGTAAGGTGCGAAACTGCAGAGCACAGCACAGGCACCCAAAGGCTGGGTACCCACCCTCCCCACTATCCCACTTCCTCATGCTCTCCTGAACATACTCCTCTAGGAAAAGTTTGAGCTCAGGTCAGTAGGTTTTTATTGCTTCAAGCCCTGGATGGAATCTGGGAGCAGAGCTATTAGGATGGGTAAAATCTGAACTTCAGAAAACTATTTTTCTGTGGAATGAAATACATTAACCTTCTGAGATGCCTCCCTTGTGTGAGATACCTTGTCAAACCATTATTTACCACTGATAGTGCTGGGACAGACCACAGAATCACAGAATGGTTTGGGTTGGCAGGGACTTTTAAAGGACACCAGCCCAACGCCCTGCAGTGAGTTGGGACACCTGCCTCTAGATCAGGCAGGTCAGAGCCCCATCCATCCTGGCCTTGGATGTTTCCAGGGATGGGCCATCACGGGTGTACCAAATGCCTGGTACAAAGCTAGAGCACACTGCAGGCAATGGATGTCAGAATATGGTAGACTGCAGATAATGAACCAAAACCTGACTTTCAAGTTCATGGCCCTGATTTCATGTTCCACCCCAACCCCTGAGCTTATTCCAGCACCAGCCTGGCTACAGGGCCCTTTCCCAAAGTGCTCCCGAGCAGCTGAGCTCTCCTGTTGGCCTTAGCCACTGCCAGGCTGCAGGTGGCAGCTCCGTGGCATGACTCAGCCCCTGACATTCCAACCAGTCACTTGCAGCATCCACAGCTGAAGCAGCTCCTGATCTGCATCTGACAGAGGGTTCTGGGCTGCCAAAAGGGCTGTTCAGTGCCCAGGTTCCTCATGCCCCAGGAATGGGGCTGGGGCTGTGCCAGGCAGGTTCGGGGCTGTGTGTAGCTCCTGTAGCTCTTTGCTGTTCTGTGTTTGACTCATCCCTGAAGAACCTGGCACCTGAGCACCACGGTGGCTCTGGAGGAGCACAGCTGCTGTGTGAGCACATAGTCTGAGTCCCAGATGAGGGGAGATAAGGTTAAATTGGTGTGTGCCGCATCCACAGGGCCCGATTAGGAAATTAGTGTTCTCAGCAGTTGCTGAACGAGTGCATTTTACAGTCTGTTGTTTGTCCTAGGGGAAGTTTTATTTATTACATAAATTTATGATTTGTGAGCTCCGTTGAGGCCAGAACGGGTCAGTCTGACATGTTTTGAAGTGACTATCAGCTGTTTAAAGCATGGATTTCATATAAATAAAATCCTTTAGGACATCAGCCACCAGAAATATGCTGCAGCTCATGAAGGTTTTTGTTAATCTGCTAGTAAACTTCCAACTGGAGCTGCCTGTGAGAGTTTGAGATAGGAAATCAAAGGAAGTACTCTTCACAGAGAATATAACATTCTAGTGATGGCAACTGTATTTCTAAAAATGTTTTATGTGACTTATACAGCTGCCTGTTGCAGGTGTGTGCACGGTGCTGATAGCTTGGTGGCCATGTAGTGTGAGCTGAGGCATCACTGGCTTTTGCAGGCTTCTTGGTGGTGTTCTCCAAGCTCTCTTTGTGCTGAGGAGAAGAGATCTCTCTCCTCCCATTTCAGGTCTTGATGCCTGAATGATAGAAGTTTCTGCAACTGCTATTGCACAATTATGCACCTGTGTGAATGTAGCTGCCGAATGGGGTGGGACTCCTCCAGTTTCAACCCTGAGGTTGTGTGGTAGCTGTGCAGCTCAGTGCTAGAATAAAGAAAATTAGATGTGATTTTGAAGGGCAGTTTAAGCTGAGCACCCTGCTCTTCCTGCCCTCCAGGGAGGTGTCAGAGATGGTGGTTGTACTGCTGGAAGAAACCCCTTCCAGCCCACAGCTTCCCTGTGGTACTGGGTTACACCTGCTCATCTTCCTGTAGGACAGACAGGAAACCATTAGTAGTGAGGTTTGTACCCTTCTTGAGGAGCGGGGAGAGAAAAACCTGCATTCCTTTTCCTTGTGAGATGGAGTTACATCACTGTCAGTGCTCAGCTGGATTTGTGTCAGTCCCTCCTCCCCGCGTGTGAGTGCTGAAGACAATCAGAGCAAACATGTGGAACTCGGGATCAGCCTGTGGCACAAGGCAGGCCCTTCTCTCAGTTTTGACCTCATTCCATTTTCCAGGTGTGCTCCAAGCCCTTGAGTGTGCACAGCAGCAGAGGTGCCTGCCAGGACAGGGCTGCTCTGCTGTAATGCCCTCGAGGTTTCAACAGCATGGACAAGCTGTTCCTTGGAGGAGTGGTTTCTCCTGCTGTTTGTTTTGGACTGTGCCCCTGGTCTTGCTCAGCAGCAAGCTCCCTGGCAGGTGGGGAGCACTGGTTCTACCTGCTCTGTTCCTCCCACAGCTCCTGTGCTTGCCTCAGCTGAGGTCTGCAGGCTGGAGGGATGGGATGGAGCGTGTTCCTCCAGGCTCAGCGCCCTGGGGATGCTGCCCTCGCCCTAGCAGGGCAGCAGGAGTGCACTGTGCTGTTGTCACAGCTGGCAGAGGTTCTCTGGGGTGACCTGGGAGAGGTGACACCTCAGTTGTATCCCTCAAGGTGCCCCAAATTGCCTGTGTGGCTGCTCTGGCAGGGCTGTTCATGTGGGCACCTGAGGTGAGGCTGTTCGTACCCATAATTGTGTGCAAGGCTGTTCATACCCATGTTTGTCCACATTAGCACTTTCCAGGCTGCCTCTGAAGAGGCCCAGCTGTATTTGCAGAGGAGATGAGTATCTTGGGTGTGCTTTGAGCTGAGGAACATGCCACATCTTGCATGGGCTGTGGCGACGTGCAGCACACATGAGACCTGTGCGTCCCTGCAGTCACACCACATGGCTGATCACTGATGTTGGCCTGATGATGATGGCCTGAGACCCTGTTTAGGAGGGCTCCAGCATCTCCTCCAACAAAGAGGTGGCTCTTTGTGGCTCTCAAAGTCAGGCTGAGCTTTGCCCGAGGTCTTGGGCAGCCAGGGACCATGCAGAAAACCATCCTTGGATGAGGCCATCCATCTCCTGAAGGCGAGGGATGGGGATACCTCGCAAATAAAGTTTATAAGCCATGGCTTTACAGTGTTCTGCAGCACTTGTGGTCTGGAGTTATTTTTTCTGCACTCAGTGAGACTGGGGTCAGGTCCTTAGGCAGCTTTTGGAGTGAGTAGTGCCTGGTGGGGCCTCAGGGTTCACGAAGGCTCATCCAAGAGATGTATTTACATTTGTTCCTAATTCCTTTTGAACAAGTTATGCAACAAATTCTGCAAATTTCATTTCCACTAACAGGAGGTCTCAGGAAGTGGAAATGAGGGTGACAAATGGGTCTTCAGGGACAGCGCTGTTAGGAGCAGGAAGACTCTGTAGCAATGTTGCAAGTAATAGTCCTGAGGGTGTGGTGCAAAGTAAGGTGATAAGGGATTTTTACTCCCTGAAAAACTGTGTTGTACAAGCCTGTTTTAAGTTTTGCAGACAAGGAGTTTAGTACTTGCATCAGGAAGTGGTAATACTGAAAGAACCCGTACTTATAAATGGCACTTATTTTAGTATTCATGTCATTTATGCTGCAGCTCCCCTCTTTTTGTCCTTGCTTGTAGTTAAAGCAAAATCTTGGGGTGGGGAGGAGGAGGACAAGAGACAAAGAGAAATGTAAAGATTAAAGGATGTTACAGATCTTGCCAGTACCACAGAGTGTCTCTACCAAATCATACTTAATGCTTTACTCATCAAAGGCAAACTTGTCAGCTTTTTTCCAGCTGGCTCGCTGTGCTTGGGCAGTGACATACCCACCCAGAGTGGGATTTTTTGTGGATTACACCTCTCAGAAGACTGGACTGTGGTATTGTTGTCTGGCTTGGACTCTCTCCATCTGGGAGGACATGTCTGAGTTGTGGATTCAGCTCACAGCCTCCTTGCGACACGCAGCCAGCGCTCTCCAAGCCTGTCACTTTTGGTATGATTTCAATTCGACTGGATTTATTCTGAAACACTGGCTGACAGGAAGGAGTTCCCTTTATGCTGCTGGTTGTATTGCACCAAGCTCAAACCTGCGTTGGGAAATTCGACGCTGCTCTTGTACAACAGCTTCCACTTGCCTCCGATTACAGCAGAAGATAAACCACGCGGGCAACAGGAAACACAAAAAACTCTTGTTACCGGAGGGGAGAGAAGCAAAAACAAGTGTAAGTCATTAAGAATTTAAAAAAA
>VZTH01015012.1:28829-60564 GCA_013397815.1 Aleadryas rufinucha | reverse complement strand
TTGGTCCCCTCCGTGCTCCCACTCTGCTCCCCATGCACCTTCCCCTGACTGCTGGATGCTCAAAATGCGCCGATAAAGGACAAAGCCTTTGATCACGAGCCTTGTGTTGGGTTTGCAGTGCAAGACTCCAGCAACAAAAATTGCAGCTCCTTTCCAGGATGCTCCTTTCCAGGACTCTCCTTCCCCTGTCTTGGATCTCTAAGGGTCTCCTGGTGGTGCCTTTTGGGCAGCTGGGGGCTTGTCCTGCTGCTCTCCCACTCCCGGAGTGCCCCGTGCGCACCCACGCTGCCACACCACGGCTCCGGGGCTGCTGGAGGGACACCCTTGGCCTCGGGCACCCAGCTGCGAGGGCAGGGGTCGTGTGGGGTGCTGCTCGGGAGGAGGAGCTGGTTTGGTCAGGCTCTGTTCCCTCCTGGTCCGGTGCATGCACACAGGCACGAACACGTTCGCCTGCTTGCGTGGTTGGTGCAGCACAGTGAAAAAGGGAGGCCACGGGCACCTTTAAATCCTTTATATTTTCTCTTTCTTCTCCCTGTTAGACCCTTTTTGAGGATTTTACTGCAGTTCCTGCCCTTGCACCGCAGAGATGCTCATTCTGACGCTTTGGGAGTGATGCTGCCCTGGTAGGGCTCAGGATATCTGACAGTGAAAATATCCCGAGCAATCAGTCTCAGCAGAGAGGTTGGGAGCACGAGCACCTTCTTTGCTTCCACTTCTGCCTTGCCATTGGAACCCAAGCCAATGGACAGGGGGGTGCTGTCCTGAAGGGTGCTGGATGCTGGGCGTGCTGGCAGCCAGCAGGGCAGGGCGCTCCCAGGGGCTGACACAGCGCCTCAGGTCATCCTGACCTCCCCGAATCTCTGAGCAGCAGCAGAGGACTGAAACGCCCTTCCAGGATTACAGCCGTGATTTTTCCAGGGATTCCAGTGTGCTTTGGATACAAGGCTGTGCATTCAGGACTTGTGCTGAGGGTGGGATACCTCTGATTTAATTTCAACCCCCTATTTAAGTTTGGCACTTGAGTGCTTTCTGTAATCTCTGGGGAGAGAGCAGGGCAGACCTGCACATAGCAGCTATTTTAATCTGGGTTTAAAAAGAATCCAAGATGACTATCAGCATTTAATTTTTAGATGGCTTATGTTAGGGGAAATGAATCTCTTCCTTTGCATCTGCCACTTGCAGAATATAGATGCAAATGTCTGCTAAATGCCTTCAGCTTCTCCTCTCTCCTCTGCAGGGGTGGGAATGTGGGATGAGCTGTGCCTTTTGGAAATGTGAAATTCTAGAGTTAAAAATGAGCATTCTGGAGGGTTTTTTTTCTGGTATTGTGTCTTATTTCCTCAACTATACATTCCAGGATTTAATTTTTTTTTTCTTTTCTACATATAATTCCAATGGGGTTGGTTTGCTGCAAGCTTTTGTTTTCTTTCTAAAATTTTGTAAGTGTGGAATATCAGCTCATGTGCTGTTTCCCACTTAATAACGTCTGGCTTGCTTAAAGAGAAATGATTCATGGATGTTTGCAGACTCCAGTGAGGGTGTCCAGGGTTAATGTCTCCCTAAAACTGTGGCTCCCATTGGAAAGCAACTGGAAAGGGGTGGATGTTGAGGCAGCCTGCTGGAATGAGAGCAGTGACAGACGCTGGAGTGGCTGTGTGTGAGTGGGAGCAGGTGGCAATCTGGGATCTGTGGCTTTGGTGTTGGAGCATCAGCGTGGTTCCATTAGTGCAGCTCACCCCCCCCTTCCACTCCTTAACCTTCACCAGTTCTCCTTCCCGGCCTTGGAGAACCCTCAAGGACTTCCACAGGGCAGCAGGACAGCAGTGAGAAATGCGTTTTCGACCAGCTGAGGGGTAATCAACACATTCCCCTGGAAAAATAGCATATTAAAAGACAGATATATCTTGTGCATCAACACTCTCCCTGGGAACATGAAATTCTGGGGCTGCGCCTTGAGATCCCAGCAAATTTATCAACCTAAGCCGGCAGAGAGTGTGGAATTTGTATTTGGCCTCCAGCTTTAAGAGTATCAGAGCTAGTTTCCTTCCCTGCAGTGTTCTTCTTGCCTTCAGAGTCTGCTTATTCAGGGAAAAAAAAAAAAAGGCAAAGATTGGTGAAATCTAAGGGAGCTTTTACACAGAAAAAAAGTGTTGCAATTGGCAATGTAAATAACACGTTGTGTTTCTGGAAATTCAAGTACAAACTGCTTGCACAGGGCTGCCAAATGATGCATGAAGTGTCCTTGTTTCAAGAAATCAAGAGAAAATAACAATATTTCTGTTTTATTGGAAGAAAAAAAAAAATTAAGATGTGACAGAGAGAGGTTGCAAAAATTATCCAGCTCTAATCTTTAAAAATGAGGTATTTCATATGTGTAAAGTAGGGACATGATGGTGCATCCACAACTTTTTTAGTGTAGAAATACTTTCTGCATCCTTTCGGGGAAGTGACAGATCCTTTGGAACAACAGCAGTGACTTTTTCAGCAGGTTTAGAAATGTGGAGCAAACTTTCCAAAATGGATTGCACCTTTCCCTAAGACATTTTAAAGTTCTTAAATAAGTAAAAAGATATTTCTAAAAGCACTTAGCAGCGCTGATAAATGCTACATTTAATACTAGGAAGTTTGGGGTTTTTTAAAATGTTATGTACACAAGCGCTTACAGAGGTGTGTGGCTTCTGATAACAGGTGGACGTGACTTCTTGAGTGTTCTGGGATTCATTTACTCAAGGCAAGGTTTTCCAGATAGTTTCTGGAATCTGATTGTTTCTGTTGATAGCAAAATAATTGGTCCTCAAGAAATTCTGCAATAATCTGAGTAATTTTTTTTAAGTTATTTTTAAAAATATTGTCCTTGAAATCCCTTTTTGGAGAGTGGGGAGGATTATTTTTGGTGAAAACAGTACAAATATAACCTGTTTGATGCCGTGATCCCATAAAACATCCAGGGGCAGCTACCCTGATGGGATATGACTGTCTTGTGGCTTTTTAAAGAGGGTTTTGGATACACCAAACACAGCTTCTGCCGAGACAGGAAACACTGGGGAGTGTTCAGCATGAATAAATGGGAACACACGGAGGAAAAAATAAGCTGTTCATTTTCCATAGGTGCTCCAGCAGGAAACCTCCAAGTTTCTTGGCACCGCTGCCAGCCAGGGCTTGTCCGTGCAGTTTGGCTTCCTCTGCCTCCAGGAGTGTGGGGCATAGGGCTGGTGGGAAGGGCAGGCCTTGGGAGGCTCTGAATGGGGCTTGGGGGACCGTGGTGAAGCCTGAGGCACCAGTAAGAAATTAGATTTTATGTTGGGAGGGAGGACAGAGGAACACTGAGCTCTGGTTACCAGCAGTCACGGTTACACAGCTGAGTTACACCTGAGAGCAAGGAGCTAAATTAATGGGCTTGTGGCATTCTGGAGCAGGAGCTCTTGGAGGTGACAGAGGCAGTGGTGGGTAAAGGGGAGGGAGGGAAAATGTCTCGAACAGAGGGAAGGTGGAGAAATGGAGTCTGCATTTTAAAAGCTGAGAGAGCTGGGGGTGTTCACCTGAGAAGAGAAGGCTCCAGAGAGACCTGAGAGCCCCTGGCAGTGCCTAAAGGGGCTCCAGGAGAGCTGCAGAGGGACTTGGGACAAGGCATGGAGGGACAGGACACAGGGAATGGCTTCCCAGTGCCAGAGGGCAGGGTCAGATGGGATATTGGGAAGGAATTTGTGTCTGTGAGGGTGGGCAGGCCCTGGCACAGGGTGCCCAGAGCAGCTGTGGCTGCCCCTGGATCCCTGGAAGTGTCCCAGGCCAGGCTGAATGGGGCTTGGAGCAACCTGGGCCAGTGGAAGGTGTCCCTGCCCATGGCAGGGGTGGAGTTGGATGACCATTACATTCCCTTCCAACCCAAATTCTTCTATGGTTCTGTGGTTCTATGATTTTAGTATTGAGCCCCCTTGCTGTGAGCATCACAGTTCTTACTCCATGGAGGAAGAATCTCCACCAGCCCAGGGAATGAGGGGGAGAGGAGCTGGGAGGCGCTGAACACAAAAATGGGATTGGTGACCATTCAGTTTTGTAGTGCCAGGTACCTGAGACAAGCACCTGAATCAGCAACTGTACCACAGGTACTTCCATAGCTCTGGTGGGAGGAAGGGTCTTGCAGCACGGCCCAGAGCAAGTGCAAAGTGCTGAGCTGGTCCAGATGCCTCGTGCCACCAGGGCCGTGTTTTTGTGTGCAGGAAAGGAGCGGAGGGTTACAGCTGGGGGAAATGATGCAGAGACATGCAGCAGGGCTGTGCTTGTTACCCTGCTCTGGTCTCACCGAGATGTGCCCGTGCTCTGACAGTGACAGCCCAGGAGTTATGAAAGTTAAGGCTAAGCAACACATCCCAGCTGCCACAGGTTCAGATCACAGATAAATAGGGAGTTATTTTGAGCGTCAACCCCCGAAACTCGGTCTAGAAACTGAGAGTCATTCTGGGCTCCTTCCTGTTCACTCATTAACAAGAATAATCCCATGGATGGGTCTTCATCCCTGCCTCTGGCAGAGGGAAATGAGGCCGTGAATAAAACAGGAGTGAAGATCAGTACTGATTCCATCCCACCAATACATGTTGCACTTGTATCTTCACAGGAAGAAGTTGCTGCTTGTACAAAACCACCTTCTTTTTCTAAATCCTATCAAAGTTTTAGCACCTGGGCTTGCTCCCGTTTTGGAGCAGAGCTGAACCTCACCATTGGTTTCAGAAAGCGCTTTGAGACAGCCAGGGATACAATAACAGTGTGGTCACAGGTTTTTCCACTTTGGATCAGGATCTAAACTGCTCAATTCCTGCTGCCTGCAGCCTACTGCATCAGGCGTGCATCACGTTGTGGGAAACGGGCCCTAGTCATGCAGGAAAGCAGGGGATAAGAATGCAAATATATCTGTAAGGTAGGAAATCTTGTGTAAAAATACCTGAGCTGGGCTAACTGAGACCAGCCCTTATCTGTGTTGGGCTGTAACCTCACATACCTGCATTCACGGACTCATCCAGCTGTTTCCTAGCAGTATTTGGGGACTAGCTCTTTCTGGGCCTAATAGCCACTCTTCAGGCACATTTGGGCTCTGCCAAAGATTTTCCAGGGCTCGGCTGTGTCACGGGGTGTGAAGCTGGCCTCGGCGTGGGCTGTGACCCGCACCCGTCACACCTCGCACCCGCTGAACCTGCCTGTGCTCCGCTCCTCCCCGGGGCCATTCCCGAGCGTTATTCCCACAAAAGGCAACCAACCGAGCACTGTGATTGCCGAGGAGCAGCCCCAGGCTATGCCAGGAATCCTCCTCTTCGGCGGCTGAAAATACCCAGGTTACTTTCCCAATGACAGCTGATTTCCTAGTTTAAATTTAGGGCTTGAGATCACCGTGGGCAGGCAATGGGTGGATTTTTCCTGATGCAGCTGCAGGGGGAGAGGTTGTGCTCCGTGCTTTCCCCGGAGAACTTGGTTTTGCAGGGGTGTTCTTCGTTAATAGGGGTTTTACTACGGACTCTGCCAAAACTGTTGGTCCTCCTGGTGTTAATAGGTGTTGATAAGACGAGGAACCCCGAGAGGGAGATCAGTTGGCGCTCTCTGACTGTGACCTTTCTGTGCTTCCCTTGCCACTGACCGGTACCTTCTTGTCCCTGATCCTGTCCTGGATCTGCAGGAGAAGCTCTGCCCAGAGAGGCTGCACGGTCTCCATCCTTGGAGACTCCTGTGGCTCAGCTGGATCAAGCCCTGAGCAAGCTGGTGTGAATTCATAGCTGACCTTGCTTGGAGCAGGGGTTTGGGCTGCAGACCTCCCCCCGAGGCCCATTCCAACCTGAGTCATCCTACGAGCCTCATGACGAGGTTGCTAGATGACCTTGGTAATTAGCTCTGGGTCTTTCCCTGGTGAACAGCTGCTCACTTCAAATTTGCACGGTTTGGAAACGAGCTTTTTATTTCTTGTACCTTGTCCAAAAGAAAGGGGAGGAAAAACCCCCATACTCCTGTGAGCATTGCAGCTAGGATGCCTGATTTACCACGAGTTTGTGCCTTGATGTTGATTGACTTTGGTGTTGAAGAAATTACGAGCTCTGATTAACAGCTCTCTGATGGCCAAAGCCTTTTAAGAGGTCTCTGGTGTGTGTGTTTCTCCAATATTTAACAGGACATGAACCCACAGATTGATTCTTGCTCTGAATGGTTACACTTAGAGGGTCTTTTTTTTCTCTCTCTGTTCTTCCCAACATAAACCTTCAGAAGCCTTGTAGAAAAACTGGTTCCTTGAGATCTCTCCTTCTTTGTCCAATTTGCTTAAAAACTTGCCAGCCTGGGGCATGGTGGAAGGAGCTGGATCCTAAAGTGCTCATCTACATTCACACAGAAAGCAGAGCTGCAGACAAACCCCAGACCTTCTAGGCTCTCTTGTGTCCTTGGCTGAGGACAGAATAGATGCTGACCTCTTTGAAAATGCGACCCTTGCTCAGGTTTGTTCATGAGAGCCAATATCTGCCATTTTCTGGTGTTGTGTTTCTTTTTGTTGAGAAAAAAAGCGCCATAATATGACCTGTGACTGTGCAGAAATGGGATGGACCTTCATGATCAAGGACAAGATCAAAAGCAAAGTGTTTTGTATGAGGCTCTGGGTGCCCTTTAACCTCTGATCCTACTCCCCCTCTGTCTCCTCCTCTTCCTTTTTTTCTTCTCTTTGCTGTCTTTGTTGCCTGGTAGCCCTGGTGTTTGCTACCCAAAGCAAAACTACAGTTTTCTGCAGTGAAATGGGGACATGTAGAACAAAATCCCACCTTGCCTTTCCTCTGGTGGCTCCACTCAGCTGCACTCTGCCACAGGATAGACTCTTAGCCACTAAAACACCACTGCAGGAAGCTCTGATGTCTGTCTTGGAGCTCCCCTCATGTGTGCTTGAAAGATTTGGGTGTCCCTCAGCCAAACCTTGGGGTTTTTTTCTGTTTATTGTCTACATGGACCAAAACATGAGACGGGTCCTGGACTTCAAGTGACAGTTCTGTGGCTGAATTCCCTGCTCCTGGGCCCATGAAGCTCCAGCCTGGACCTGATAGGAGCAGTCTGTGTCTGGAAGGAGTATTTTACCTCCCACTTCAGACACCAGGAAGTGTCCAGACATCAGTTTAGTGCCCCAAATTGTGATGAGATAATGACCTGTCACCTTCTTGTGGAGGTTGCCAGCCCATTGTCATCCAGGACTACATCCACACTAGAGGTAAAGGGCAAAAGAATGTCAGGAAAGCAAGGACAACGAGCAGGATCAGCTGAGGTCTGAAGGAGCTGCCAGCTTGCACTGTGGGGTGTTGTGTCCTGTCCCAGACCCCTAAACCAGCTGAGTGGCAGTAATCTGTCAGCAAGAGGAGATGGCAAGAAAACCCTCTCCTGGAGTGGAGAAGTGCATTCTTGTCCTGTGAAATATCAAATGTTGGGTGGTTTTATCTGAGGCATTCATGTTTCTCTGCTGGGAAGGCTGGGAAGGAGGAATGCAGCTTGTGTTTCACCCAGGAACGTGGGCTTGGCTGGGCTCTGGCTTCTGCCACGGGGGGCAGGTCCCTACCTGCTGGTGGGCGCAGGGGCTGGAACAGCAACCTGCCCCATTTACATGTATCAGAAGAAGTATTTCAACAAAGGAGGCTGTGTTCTGGCTAATTCCCCATTCAGTGCCCTGGTCAGCCCCGAAATGCCATCGAGAAGATTGGCCTCGCCAGGGAGAGGTCACGACTACAAAGAGGCAGAGGCAAGGGAGAAGGAGCGAGCGCAACGGGATTTGTCTGAGTGCTGCACATCAAGGGCCCGGTCCCTCCGTGCTTCCCACGCTCTCTGTGTTGCATTCCCGAAAGAAATATGGTGCAGGAGGGTGGTGTGAGTCCAGTGACGTGGCCTGGGACAGCAGTGGTGTGAGCAGGGCTCCTCTTGCCATGCTCCACCTCCTGCAAGCCGGCAGGGAAAGGTCTCGGTGGAGAAGAAGAAGCCACATTTAATAAAGGAAATTATTGTAATTACATTGCGATGGTACTTAGGTCTTACATGTGGTATGAGTCTCACTGTGAGAGACTTCAAAGCACTGCTGGGTAAGTGCTGCTGGGCTGCTGTAGCAGGTGGGGAAACTGAGGCACATGGGTTTGGTCCTCTCTGGAGGTGAGGAAACAGCTCAGTGCTAGAGATGGAGACAGATTTTTTGCCTTTGAGAGCCCTAGAGAGCAGCCCAGGCACTGTGAGAGCCAGAGGGGTTGTTCTGCTCTGCAGTGTGACCCCACACAGAACTCAGGTGCTTGACGTGAGATTTCGGTGGAGTTCAGACCTGAACTTTAACATTTGAATTCCCCCTTCCAGTAGCTGCCGAGTGCTGTCTCCTGGCAGGGCCCTTGCTACAGTGCATAGGGATTCGTGGAGCCCCTTCAGAGGTATTCCCAACCCATTTGCCATGGCAAAGCTCTGTCTCCAGACTGGGCTTGCAGGAAGCTTTTGGTGCCTGGCAGAAAGCCCAGGCTGAGATCTGAGCACCTCTGAGCTAAATCCAGTGAAATTCTCGCTTCTTCCGGGGCTGGACCCACACTCAAGCTGGATTTTTCCCCTGGTTTTATGGGCTTGCTTGAATTTTATTGCAAACATAATGACTGCAAAAGGGCAGTCACCAAGGTCTCTTGGAGAAGGTGGTGGCTTTCCAAAGCGGGCAGGAATTGGCCCCACCTTGCAGAGCAAATAAACATATGGATCACGGAGTGCAGGGGGTGGGGGAAGTAAAAGGAGGGCAAAAGGACCTATCTGACATCTCCTACCTGGGGTGGGTCTGGGTCTTCCAGCCTGAATCCCACCAAAGCTTGCTAAGGTTCTTCCTGCTCTGAGTCAACAGGGAGACCTGAGGCCAGACAGATCAGTCCTCTGAGCTGGAAGATCTCTACCTGCTGCTCTCCTGACAAAGAAACCATCTGTGCTGCTTGCTGCTAGCTGGATCGCTGCTTCTAAATTTGATCTGGACTATGGAAAAACTTGTCAACTCCTAAAGCAGCTGGCTGGAGAAGCTGGTTGGCAGCCTGCAGCGGGGAGCGGTGTCCAGCGCGCATCATGTTTTGGCATGTCCATCTCTCTTTCGAGCTGCCTTGGAAGGCTTCCCGAGATATTAGCTCTTCATGGAGAAGAAAAAAAGAAAGAGAGAAAGAAAAAAGGCAAACCCCAGTGGCTGCATTGCAGCACATCCATAACCATCTCCCTGCAGATCATGGGAGCAGGCGAGCAGCCACGGCACCGCGTCGCAGCGCACTCGCCCTGGATTTCATCCAGCCTGTGCTTTCCTGCTCAGCCATGATTATCCCTCTCTGCCTTCTACAAACACCTTTAAAAAGAAGTGCTCTGACAACAAAATTACTGGAGCAGGCTTCTAGGAAAGCCTGCTGTGCACAGTGCCCTGGGGAGCCCCACGGCCTTACGGGGCAGGCAGCCTCGAGCGCTGGGAAGCCTGACCTCAGTCAAGACATCTGTGTGTGCCAAGTTTTCTAAAGGGAGTACAGTGGTCTGTTCTTCTACCTTATATCTGATGCAGCTGATTGAACACTTTATCTCACGGGTGAATTGCAGGAAATCAAAGCCATGACTTGGGTTCAGTGAATCCAGATGCTGGCGCTGGCAATCGCTGACTGGCGTTGGGGTTTTTTGAGGCTTTCATGGCAGCTGGAGCCTGGTCCCGTTGTCAGGTTGGCTTTGCACCTCTTTGCTTCTGCTATCAGCTCCGGAAAGGCTGTCAGAGAGGTTACAGGGATGTCTGGCAGCATCTCCCATTGGTATGGAATAGGGGATGCTGGCCGGGGATCCAGGCTCAGGGAGTGCGATGGATGAGGCACAGGGATGTGTCCCTGAGTTGCCTGATGCTGGCTGGGGATCCAGGCTCGGGGAGTGCGATGGATGAGGCACAGGGATGTGTCCCTGAGTTGCCCAACGCTGGCCACACAGAGGTGGCTGCAATCGCAGCAGTCCGTGGGCACTGGATGACAAAGCTCCTGACGAGAGAGCAGCGCTGACCTCAGCGACCAAACAAGTGTGTTTGTTTCTATTTCGGGCTGCTGCGCTTTTTTTAGCCTTTTGACAGAGGAGGTCTGCTAATCTGTGGTAAATAAGGATTTTCTCCTAGTCCATGAGCACGTCGGTAAAATATCCATGTGCGTATTATTCCGCTCTGCTGACACCTCAAGTATTTTAATGTGCATTTTAGTGCTGTTTGTTGAACGAAGCGGGTGTTTGCAAAAGATGTCAACATTGGAGTGGAGTTTGCCAATGTTGACGTGGTCACAGCTCACTGGGAAGCCAAATGTACTGTGCAAATACGGAAGAAGTGGTGATATCAGTGACCTTTTGTGTGTGATATGAATTCTATGTTATCGCATCAAGTGGATGGAGAAGGGACCTCCATCCATCCATTCATCCATCCTTAGGACTTTCCTCTCCTCTCCCACCTCTAGTACCGGTTTCCTTGTGCAAAATGGAGGAAAATACTCCGCAGAGATGTTTGTTCTGGGAAAAAACGTTTTGGTAACTGGAGTAACCAGCAGGATACACCAGGATACCGAAGGCTTTTGAGAAACACGTAAAGCAAAAACTGTGTTTTAAAAATTAAAATTTAAAATTTAAATTGAATTTGAAATTAAAATGGGCAACAGAGTTCAGTGCTTTTTATCCAGCCTTCTAGTGTGTCTGGAATAAATCGGGAGGGAGAGGGGAAATAAGTGCCTTTCAATAAAAGGAGGGTTGCTGAATATAATCAGCCTAGTCTTATTTGGGGAACACCCCGGGGACGTGTAATTGGAAGGTAAGATAGCCCTGTATATAATGTTATGGTAGGCTGTCAGCAAGTGGCTGTGTTCCAGACAGACGTCCAAGGCATTTTCTTCAGTGTGTGAGCCAGTGCTCAGTTTTGGGGAGGACGAGCTGTGGTGATGTTAGCTTTTCGTTGAGTCCTGCTCTGCAGAGAACCCAGCGCCCTGGAGAAGATGTTTAAGAATGCGTTTACCTCTCGCTTGCCTGCTTTGCTGTGCTTTAGTTTTGCTTTTTATTTTTCCAGCTGTAACGGGTGTAAACGTGTGAGGCTAGTGAGCAGGCCCAGATCTGGGGGCTGATTTTTGTTCTGCTGGAAGGGCAGCCCGGGGGGTTACCTGAGGGGCAGCCCTGGGTGGGAGATGGTCTGGACAGTGCCGAGAATGCAGATGTACAAATAAACACGCGCCAAGGAGGTGCCCCCTGGGCCCGTGTGAGTTGGTGACCTCGACAAACAGATGCTTGTTAAGGGGGTCAAACCTACAGGTCTCTGTAATGCCCCCCCTGTGAATAGTTTCCTCTTTAGCAGCTGAGCCCATCACCTGTGTTGAGGGCTTGAGTTTCACACCTCTGCCAAGCTGGACATTTCCTGGCTCTTTGTGAGCAGGAAATCTCTGCTTTCCGTTTTTCTGCACCAGCAGAGATATGTGATGATGTTCATGAGCCTCTAATTGGCTCCGTGGATTATGTGTGCAGCACAGAGCCCCTGAGCCTGACCTGGGATCCCCCATCCATCTGCAGCTCAGGGGAACAGGAACTCGAGAGATCTTTGCACAATACAGACATTCAAAGGGTTTAATATTGCAGGAACCCCAGCTCAGCATAAATTGCCAGTGCTGAACTCTGCATCCATACTTATCAACTTTCTTCTTTATGATTCACTCTCAAAGCTCATATTTGACTCTAAAAATATTACTAAAATTCATTCATCTCTGGCTGTACTGCATTTCTCTGCAGCTCCTAAGTGGGATCTGATACTGATTCAAAACACATTGAGGTTTTTCATCCAAATCCTTTTCTTTAAGTGCACCATGGCAAATCTGGATGTTTAATACATTTGAGGAGAAAAGTAAATTGTGTTTTTTCTTTTTCTTTCAGTCCTGCAGATAGTCTTACCTTGTAAAATGTGTTGCAAAAGTAGGAAGTGTATCTGCACACAGGGTAATTTCTGCTGAAGGAGGGGGGGGTCAGTGTTTATTGTGAGGCTGCTCTGGGATGAATGAATGAGTATCAAACCATGTAATACAAGTATCTGGGGTTACTGTGAGTCAGTGAACTTCAATTGCAGCATAGGTAACACCTCAGGCCCTCTCTTCCAATAGGAAAAAGAATTTCACAGGGCAAAATCAGGAGAGTCTGTCGACCAATGAACGTGTGCTCTGGGAGTGAGTCACATTCATAAAGAGTTTCAAGTTTGTGGTCTGGCCGATCCTGAGAGATGATTAAACCCACATAAAAGACCTTTATTAATACAGTTTCTACAGTTCTGCACCAATCTTAGTGCAGATGGAGACAGAGAAGAAGGATGGAGGGGGGGGAAATACTTACCCATGCTGGCAGCCTGAGTCACTGCCACGCTGGGTGAAAGAAAATCCTAATGCTCTGTGGGCTCTGCATACACTCTTATCTCAAAATTCCTGTCTGTGACAGAAGCTTTGGTAGCTGCAGTGATTGGCCCACAGGATTTTTAGCTGCAGTGTTTATCCTGGATTGCTTTGAAGCAGGTTTCCACCTCCTGCTCCCTTGTACCCACTGCCCCAGCAGTGCTGCCTGGCCGGGGTGGTGACCCCAGGACCCCATCACTGTTCAGCACTGGGATAAAACAGAGGGGCAGGTCAGCCCCAACTGCTTATCCAGGGTTTTCCTGCAGTGGTACCCACCTCTGCATGAACTCCTGACAAGATTCTTGCTGGCTCTCTCTTCCCACCACTGGGACCAATTCACGGATTTATAGAATCCTTGTCCTGTGTTTGGAGTAATTTGTCTTCATTTTTAACACTGATATGGTTTCTTCTTAACGTTTCTGTGCCTGGAAGTCTTCTGTTAAAGGAAGTGTTTCTCATTATCAGCTGTGAGATTGCCAGGTCTGGGAAATATTTCTGGTTTATATTACTGTCCTGGTGTACATGAGACATCCCAGAAGCAAAGATGATGAGATCCCTGTTTTATCTGTAGGGACAAGATGTTACCGGGCACAGGGGGCTGCAGCTCCATCCATGGTACCCCCACCGAAATCCTGTAGTCTTGTCATCAGACCTTGTTCCCCCTTGGACACCCAGCATGGGGGTGCCTGGGGGTGCCTGGGGATGCCTGGAGGTGCCTGGGGGTGCCTGGGGGTGCCTGTCCCTGCAGTCCGTGTTCTGCCTCCCTCCTGACCTGCCCGGCTCATCGCAGGGGGAAAATGGGTCTGGTTCTGACACACCTTTGGTACTGCAGCAGCAGCTGACAGGAAAAGTGCCAGAGTAATGATGGGGAGGGTGGGAAGAGGGGCAAATTATGGAATGATGACCTCCCGACAGCAGATCAGAAGTGGCTTTGTGGTAAAGGAGAGAGGGACCCACTCAGTGTTGGGCCGAACCAGGCGACTTCTGGGGTGGGAGCTGTGTCTCTCATCTTGGGAAAACTGCTTGTGACAATTTACCAGCAGAATTTGACCAAAACTTTGTCAGGGAGTGAAGGCATTTACCAAGGTTTGTCCTGGTCCCTGTGTGTTTTTGAGGGGCTGTAAAATAGATTTACTCAACGGCGTCTGTTTAGGTCCTTCAGGTGGGCTCTTCTCCACCTAAGGTGGGTCTCCAGAAGGCAGGAGATGTCTGTGGCCCTCACACACTTCTGTTAGAGCTGTGAGTAGGACAACTTTTCTCTTCCATAGCCTTTGACCTGCTAACAGCTCTTGCCTTTGCCTGAAATCAGTGTTTTTCCCCCAGTCCCACCCATCCCACCACAGGCTGAGCAGCACAGGGGGATGCCACAGGACACTGGGCCCTTGCATGCGTGGAGGAAAATGTGTCCTCTTCAGCTGCTCATGCTGCTCAGGGGCTCCTCAAGGAGATGCAATAACTTTGCTTTCACATTTCCTCCTCCTCTGGGGCAGGAGAGAGAAGGACCCTTTTATCACCTGTCCCCACAGGAAACAAGTGGCAGGAGCAGATCCCAGCTCGGGTCACACTATTCCTACCTGAGTACACCCTGCAATTTTCTGCCTACATAAATAATCCCACACCAGCTTCAGGAAGGGCAGTCCCAGACTGAACTGAATATTTCTGTAAGCAAACACTGCTCTAGTATTTTTGGCATGAGACTTAATAAATAAACAAATTTACTGTTCCTCAGGATCGTGTCCACCTCTCTTCTGCTGCTGTGCCAGGCTGGATGTTATCCTGAGCTTTACTAAGTCATTTCCCATCAAATTTGTGTGTTGAGAAAGATGTTCTCAGCTCTTTAGCTTCCTGCTGAAGAATCAAAGTGCAACTGGTCTCAGCCGTACCTGCTGGCTCCTTCGCATTTCCAGGACTTTTCATATGGAAAGGAGCTAGAAAATAACTTTCCCAGATCTGCCTTGGAGGGACAGCTGGTAGCAATGACTGCTCATGGCCCTCCTAAAATTTAAAATTCAATCCAGCTCATCCCACATCCAAGTGGATCCAAGTGGAGCTCTGTGCTGGTACCCTTCAAGGCACATGATCCCCTCCCTGGATTAGGGGTCTCCTGCATAAAGAGCTCCTTGGATGGGGCCAGATCAGTTGATGCAGCTCATCATCAAAGCAAATGCTGCATCCAACTCCGCTGCAAAGTGCCTGGGTGGAGGAAGCCCTCTCTAATTACTGCTTGTGAGTAACAACAGCAATTTTTGTGCTGAGCTTGCTCTGCTCTGATGGCATCGCTACGGCGGGGGCTGCTCCTCGTGTGCCGAGGAGAGAGGAGAAGGGGGCTCAAGTCAGCTGCTGACAGCTTCCCTGCGTGGCTGGGGGAGCTGGAAGCACCTATGCAGGCATGGATCAGCCAGAAATTCAGCCAATCCCCCGTTATTTATCCCACTCTTCACACAGGATGGTGAAGGAGAGAGGCAGGGCCCGGCTGTTCCCTGCAGGGCTGGCGGGAAGGGGCCGCAGGGGCTGGGAATGACCACCAGGCACATCAGGACCTCACTGGGCAACAGCTTGTCCTGTGGCCCATGGACAGATCACTCCCCATGGCTAAAAACAGCACATTGGCTAAAACCCTGCTGCTGTGTCCAAGGGAAGGAAAGGATTGCCCAGTGGGGTGGTGGATGCCCCATCCCAGGAAAGAGAATCCCAGAATCACTTGGATTGGAAAAGCTCTCTGAGACCATTGAGTCCAGGCTGTGCCCAATCCCCACCTTGTCACCAGCACAGAGCACTGAGTGCCACGTCCAGTCCTTCCTTGGACACCTCCAGGAGTGAGGACTCCAACACCTCCCTGGGCAGCCCCTTCCAGCGTTAAATCACTTTCTGTCAAGAAATTCCTCTGAATGTTCAACCTGATCCTCCCCTGGTGCAGCTTGAAGCCATGAAGCATTCAAGACCAGGTTGAACGGAGCTTGGAGCACCTTGGGATAGTGGAAGGTGTCCCTGCCCAAGGCAGGGGGTGGCATAAGGTGGGCTTTAAGGTCCCTTCCAACCCAAACCATCCTGTGACCCTGTAGAGGAGGGTGGCTGTCGAGGCACCCAGGAAGCCCCACAGGATAGGGAGGGTCCCAGTGAGACCATGAACCAAATGTGCCATGTGGGAGACAGGACCTGCCTGTCCCAGGCCAGGACAAGCCGTGTTTCACCCAGCAGGTTGCTGCTGTTTGCCTAAGGCGGGTGTGATGGGAACGCACCAGGTGCCATTAAAGCATCCTGCCTTGCGAGCTGGGAAAGGCTGGTGAGTCCCCACTGCCTCTCCAGATCTTTGACTGGAGTTTATCTCCAGATCTTGGACTTTGACTTTATCATTGCACAGGTATTTAAAGGACAACCCCACCATGACGCTTTCCCTAAGTAAATTCCGATAAAATACATAATTTTTTTATTTCCTGGTAAATTTGCGCTGCTGACAGAGAGAAATTTCTCACTGCAGAGAAATTTGCAGGGTTTCACCTTCTGAGAAGGTTTCAGAGCCCTCATTCGGGAGGGGGATTTTTGCAGTGTGAACTCAGCAGATAAGGTCATGCTACGCAGGGACAGAAGAGGCCTTCAAAAAGGGCTGAGACACTTCTCATTTCCTTGAAATGTTAGCTGGGGAATTCGCTTTGCTGCCTTCAGCTGCTGCTCTTTAAAGGAAATCCCCAGCGCAATACCATATCAGTAAAACATGAAAAACAAATCTCTCCTGGGCCCTAGTCCCATGCCTGGGCAGTTTGCTGTGAGCTGGGATGTGTGGCCTTGAGGAGAACCAGTCCTTCACATGCGTGTTCAGAAAACACATTTCTAAAAACCTGTTAATGTAATTTAGTTTCGCTGATTGAAGCCTATTAAACACAACTTTGGGTTTGCCATTATGAAGAAATCCACATCCTCAATCATGATTTTTCCTCATTTTTCTTTCTTTTTTTCCTTTTTTGTCCCTCTCCACTCAAGTCCCTGTAGATGGACCACGTTCCTGGGTAGATGCTTTTTGCTTTTCAGCTGTAGCTGATGTTCATGGTCTGACAACACAAAATTGTCCATTCTAATGATCTACCTTGGAATTATTCCATTATCTGATTAGAAACTCCGTAGCCTGATCTTCAATTAACATGGCATCGGGAGCTAGTACTTTTGCTGAAATAGATACTTTGCAACAATTTTGGCCCCCCAAAAATTGGGAAATTGATTTGTTTTGACACTTTGAAGAGGCAGAACCATTTTATGGGTGCTGGTGCTATTACTCTCTGATTTTCTGTAGTTAGGAGAATTTAGTCTTTAAAAAAAAAAAAAATCCCTGGAAAAAAAAGTTATTTTGATCCTGATTTGCTGGCCAGTTGTTTCCCAGGCAGGTAACTGTTGCATGAGAGAATTCAGAAGAGAAACTGAAAATGTTCCTTCCCCGTAGTTCCTTCTGGTTTTTTACAATTCTATTATGGAAAAGTACAGTAGAATGAGGACTACAGGAGCTATGGAGAAGGCAATTCATTGTAGCAGTGCTTAGAGATCTTGAACTCGGCCAGGACCCAGTTCCAGAAATGAAGGTGCCACCTGGAACCGTCCCTCCTCACCTCTGCCTTGTAGAGACGTTTCAGCTGTGTGTCAGCTCTAGCCCTGGCTGTCTCACTTATTAAATTAATTAAAAGTTAATCACTTCCCTATCTCTTCATCCCAACACAGAAAGCTGTTTGAAGTCACTATGGCCTGTTTGAAATCGTGGGTTTGGGGAGTCTTGTTTAACATTTCGCTCCTGAGCTGTTTGATCACTGTTTCCCCAGCGTCCACTGGAAACAGCTTTTGGTTTTATGCTGGGGACAGCCAGGTTTCTCCTGTAAGAACAGAAGCCCAAGGGCTGAATTTTTAAAGAAACCACTTTATGCCATAAGAAACCATTCCTAAAGAACACCAGGAACCAGAGGGGGTGTTAAGAGTGAAGAAGAGCGAGTCAACCCTGACTCGATTTATTTTGCCGTCATGAAAGGTGCCAGCCTGCTCTGGACGTGCACGGCTCAGCTCGTGTGTGGTTCCACCACCTGGCTGTGCTTTCAGTTTACAAAGATGCACAGGGGAAACAGAGGTGTCTTCTCTGCTGTTTGATACCTGCTAAGTGATTGTGGAGGCTCCTTGGGCTTGCTTCCAGCTCTGCAGGGGGATATGCTGGTGCTGATGATTTTTAGCATGTGAAGCTGTAATGGGTGGTTTCTGTGTGGAATGGGAACATTGCTGACATCCTGCTCAGGAGGGGAAAACCCCAGCCCCACACAGAGCAGCTGTTCAGTGGTCCTGCACCACCTTTGTTGAACAAATATGGAATAATTTTGAGGTTTAGTACATTTTATTACTTTTAAAGGGAGNGGACTTGGAGCACCCTGGGACGGTGGAAGGTGTCCCTGCCCATGGCAAGGGGTGTTAGAACAATATGGACTTTAAGCTTCCTTCCAACCCAAACTGTTTTAGACTTCTATGATAAAGTGCCCAAAGCTATAATTTAGCTATAGTTTGACTTCTAGACAACATTGAAAATGTTAATGTGTAAAATCACTTTTTACCCAGTCAATACTCAAGGAATAATGTTATTCTCTTACAACTCACTGATTCACACAGCTTGAACCCAGATATTGAGAAAGGAGAGGTGGAGGGATGAAGGTATCATGGAGGAGGGATGTTATTGAATATGAATCTCTGGAGAACATGGAGCAATTTGGAAATGGGCCAGTGACTTCTCTGTGTTGCCCACTCCCATTGTGGGCTCTTGACCCAACAAGTAAACAGAAAAGGTGAGGGGCAGGTTGCAGCCCTGAGGTGTAGTTGTTGAAGGCTAAGGGATTTTTCTGGGCAGGAAATGAAGAATAGACCCAACAGGTGACATCCTAAGAGCATGCTGCTTCCTGGAGTTGCAAGTGAAAATGCAATGTTATTTTGACTGTGTGATAAATTAGGTATTTCTGCATAAAATTGTCCGTTGGGGCTTGGAGGAGCTGAAAGGCCTTTTGTGGGATAGGTGGTTCACATCAAGACAGATGGCAAGGGGTGAACTGAAACAAAAATAGCATTTAAAAGCTGAAAACCAGCTCTGAACAGCATCAGCTGGTGCCACACACAACATTAGCTGTTATTTGACACAGACTCAACCATTTCAGGGAGGTCCTTGGTCCCAGGAGCGTGTGGGGGCACAGGTGGGCATGGGTGATGTTCCTGCTGAGCAGTGTGAAGCACAGCACCTTTATGAGGCTCATGTGCACATTCAACTGCGTTCCTGCAGGTCAGAGACCTCTCTTGAGCTTTTGGTCACTGGAGAGACCTTTTTCACTCCCACACCTGATCTGCAGCAGCTCATGACCCAAGTGGTGTCTGACATGTATCACAGAATCTCCTGAGCTGGAAGGGACCCACAGGGATCATCCAGCCCAGCCCCTGGCCCTGCACAGACACCCCAACAATCCCACTCTGTGCATCCCTGGGAGCGCTGTCCAAATGCTCCTGGAGCTCTGGCAGCCTCGGGGCCGTGCCCATTCCCTGAGGAGCCTGGGCAGTGCCCAGCACCCTCTGGGGGAGGAACCTTTCCCTGATATCCAACCTAAATCCCCCCTGGCACAACTCCAGCCGTTCTCTGGGTCCTGTCCCAGTCACAAAGAGCAGAGATCTGAGCTGCCCCTCAGGGACCTGGTGCAGACCTTATTGAAGCCAATCTCAGTGCCCATCACAGCAGTATTTTGGGAAGGTAGCACAGTGATTTCAAGCCCCCATGGCCCAGTTTGAAGAGCCTCCAACCCTGGGGGCAGGAGAGCACCTTGTTGTGTCTCAGCTCACGCTCACACAGCTGTACCACTAGACAAGACAGATGAAAGGGTACATGAGGCTGAAAAAATAGATTTGCAGTAAAGGAATGAAGATAAAAGAAGAAAACCCAAGAAAGTATCTTATTATGTCTTATAGCATATCTATGTTATGCTTAATTACACAGATGGTGCTTAGCTGACTCAGCTCTTTGACTGACACATGTTGCTCTTTTTCTGGAAAGAAGCTGGAATCGGCCTCTCCTTCCTCCAGTTACTAAGACAGATCCCACATCTTTGTTTCCTCTCCCCTGGAAGAGGAAAAACCTCCAGAGGAAAATTTGTGACCCTTCCCATTAGGAAGACCAAGTTCAAGTCCCCCTGGTTGTGTGTGTTTGTTCAAAAAAAGCTTCACTCCTTATTCTCCCTGACAGGTTGGTGGGACCATGTGTGGATTTGGGAGAGGTGAAATCCTGTCCTTCTCAAAGCTTTCTGTGAGCATTTCCATCCTTGTTAACTCTTCACTGGCCTCTGGCTGCTTTATCCCTTTTCAACTGTGTGCAGATGTGTCAGTAAAACTCTTTACAACTTGAGAATATCCCATCTTTTCCAGCTGAGCTATAACTTTTTTTGGTTGGAAGCGCTGTATGGTGAAGTCCATGGGTGCTTTGTTGGGGGTCTGTGCAAGGTAAGGAGAGGAAAAAAGCTGTTACAGCACACGAGGCCAAACCTCCCGTGGGAAGAAGTCACAGGCTCAGGAAATCAAGAGAGTTGAAAATGCTGGCCGTAGGGTTCAGCCCCATGAGGCTAAAAATTAACGGAGACGTGTGAAAACCTCAGGCCCCCTCCGTGGTAAGTGAAGGTTTACAGCTGAACAAATCCCTGCCGAGGTCTGGAGACTCCATGGATGGGCTGGAGCTCCGCTAGGTCTGTTCAGGGCTGCTTTTCAGCACTTCCCCACATCACGTGAGACAAGCAACAACCTCAGTGTCCCGTGGAAATGCAGCCTTGTCCTGTCCTGACATCCTTGTGGTCAGCAAAACACACGGCGCAGCCAGCCAGGGAGCCAAGGCATGAACTGTGAGGGTAAACTACTTGACTTGAAGAGCAGTGAGGTTTAAGATGGTAAACTCAGCGCTGGTGATGCGGGTAGAGGCCAGCACTGGAACAGAAGTGCCTGGGATAACCTCCTGGTGATGGCTGTGTGCATCTGCTGGTGTTTACTCTGCATCCAAAAGCGAGCGCTCGTGGCTGCGTGCTGAGGGCCGTGCGCTCCCAGGAGATGGCCGCTCAGCTGTCAGGTGGAGATGATGTGAAAAAAAACCCCAGGAGCTTGTTTATAAGGCCTCATCTGAAGTTTTTCCAGCAGAGTAAACACAGACAGGATGTCCTCAAAAGTCTTGACCCAGCCGTCCCCAAGGGCTGTGCCTTTGGGGTGGCTGAACCCAACGTCCCCGTGCTGGAAGATGGGGCTGGTCTGGGGAGGGAGGACCATGGCACCAGAGTGGATTTTTTTTCCATGTGAGAGGAAAAGTTTCACCCTTCCAATTTTTTGGTCATTAATCTGAAGAGGATTTTTTTTGGTTTTTTTGGTACCACCTGCATTTCTAGAGCATTCCCAGAAGCATTCCAGTTTGCTGGAATCTGCCTAGCACCCAGAGCCGTACTCACATCATGCCAGCTCCATTCTTTCCTCCTGCAATCCATTATCCTGTACGTGCCTAGCTGCCTTCATGCTTTGCCTCCCAAGATCATTCACATAAGAGGAAAATTAGCAGCTTGAGTAATTATGAATAACTCGCATTAGACAAAGGGGCCTTGAGGCTGAATGTAGGCAGCCGGAACGTCTGGCATCGCAGACCTTCTATGGCCAGGAAAGGATCCTTTTTCTTTCACTTGGAGTTTCCCAGAAATGCCCAGGGACCCACATCTCATCCTGATGTTCAGCAGGAGGCAGGGGGATCTGCTGGGAGTGCAGATCTTCCAGGTGACCGTGCTGGAATTTGGTCTGGCTCAGGCCTGTGAACCCTTTTTTGGTGGGTTGGCCATGGGCAGAGCCCAGCCGTGAGCTCACTGCCCACATCTCCAAGATATCCTGAGAGCAGGGAGCCGGATTCAGGCCCTGCTCATCCCTGCTCGAGGGCTGGACATCCCTTGGCTTAAAAGAAAAAAGATCAGAGCTGGTGTTGGTGTTTCCCAGATTGAAGGGAAACCTCCCACATCTGATGAGGAGATCAGGTGCTGCTGAGCTGAGCCCAGGACAGCAGCTGCTGCTAGTAAAAATAATGGTTGTTTTTACTAGGAAAAAACTACTCACAGACAGCAGAAAAAGGAGCTCTACTTGAGCAGAAGCTGCAGAGCCTGCCTCTGGATACCCACACATAAAAATAAATCTTAAAAGGACAGCCTGTAAACAGTCAGTGGTGCTGTCTGCAAGGCCCAATGAAAATAAAGGAATCTATTCCAGTTTTTGCATGTATTTGCATGCCTACTTGCATAAAAAGAACCTTGCTGTTGCTTACAAATATTAAAATACATGTAAAATACGTTAGGCTTGTGGACAGTTTTCCAAAGGGTGTCACCACAATGTCCCAGGAATAACCACACCTGTGCTGTGGCAAACTCCTGTGCTGAAAAGCCTCAAGTAACAGAGCTAATCTGGGGTTTTTTAGGAGGTTCAGTTTTGAAATGGAACACCCAGAGATCACATCAGGACATGCACGCTGGCCCATGCAGAGTCATTGTCCAGGGTCCCAGCAGAGCCAGGCTGATAGGAACCCACATCTGACCACCACACTTTAACTGCAGCCCAAGACAGCCTTCACAGTCTCTTCCTTTTCCTCTTGTTCCATGTCATAATAACAACGAAGTGCTTCTCCCACCATTTATGCATGGAAAAGATCTGGTTCTGAAATTGTGCACTTCCCACTTGGAAACAGATGACTGCTTAGCAGCCTGCTGCTTTTCAGAGCTACTCCCCCAAAACGTGTCACGGGATGACACATTTCAGGAGCGTGATTTTTTTTTCCCTGCACCACAAGGCCTATTTGCATTTCATTTTCTCACATCTGGCCTCTGATTTTTGACTGGTCCTTAAAAAAAAAAATTTTTTTTATTATTTTGTATCATTTTGATACATTTCAAGGCCAGGTTGGATGGGGCTTGGAGCAGCCTGGGGTAGTGGAAGGTGTCCCTGTCCATGGCAGGGGTGAAATGAGAGGATCTTTAAGGTCCCTTCCAACACAGGCCATTCTGTGATTATGTTTGCTATCCCAGGATCTCTATCTTATTGCAGCTGTCACATTTTTGGGGGGATTTTGGTCAGTCTGGCTGACTACAGCATGCAGAGGCCAGAATAAATGCTTCATTTGGCTGAGGTGTTGAATGGCTTCTCGGTGAGCACAGTTTACTGTACACAAAGACATCAGGGAGAGGAGATTTCCTTCTGTCTTTCTCTTTATTTCTTCCTAATTCATCCTCTTCTTCCATTAGCTCCTGTATCCCAGTGCTGCTGCTCGATGTGTGTTTGCCCAAAGATTTATTTTCCCATCTCTAATCTGCTGGTTCTTCCATCCTTTTATGAGCTTGCTTCCTAACAAGAGGTTTTAAACTGTTTTTCTGAGGAGTTTTTTTATTGCTTCTAAGAAAGTGAAGGGGGTTCCAGTATTTCATCACTGCTGCTTCGTTTTTACTTGCTAGTTTGAGATATTATAAGAGGGCAGGGAGTTCCCCAGGTTATGCTCCATGAAGCACTGTATGAAATCACTGCTGAACCCTTTGACTCACTTTCATTTTGTTCTTCAATATTCCCACTTGATCCCTGTGAGTTTTGCCCTCCTCATACCAGCTGCATAAAATCACCAAAAAAATCTTCCTGTAATATTTGGGCTCCTTAACAAGTAGTTGTTTGTCTGCTATAAATCCGTTGGTATATTTTACATTGTTTTCCCAGCAAAGATAATTTTAAGAAAAGTTGCAGTATTGCGGATACTGAAAGGTCATGGGAACTTCTCGCTAAGATTAGTCCAACTTCTTCCTATCAATGGCTGTAAGTGGCATTGGCATTGTAAAAGGAGTACTGTGGGAGCATTAAAAGACATTTTTTTTCTCAAGTACACATTGAAAAGCACTTTTATCCCATGTCTAGGGCTGGGCACTAACAGGAGCTCTATCACTATGGGCTGATGTTTTCTATTCAGGGGCTCACAGAGAATGCATTGTTCCAAGGGGAGCTGAGCTGCAGAGGTTGGAACAATTTCATAAGCACAAAATTCCTGCAAGGTGTCTAGGAGGAGCCTTCAGATGGAAGGGAAACCCTACCACAGGGGCAGCTAAGCAAATGAACTTTACACTGTACAACTCCAAGAAAAGAAAAAATAAAACAAAAACCAAAGTTGGCGTTTCCTTCACTCTGCTCAGTTTATCATTACCAGGAGCCAAGCAGAAACATCGTGTTGTACAGAGCCAAGTCCGGTGAGGAGCAGCTGAGGGAGCTGGGGAAGGGGCTGGAACCCCAGGAGCGGCTGAGGGAGCTGGGAAAGGGGCTGAGCCTGGAGAAAAGGAGGCTCAGGGGGGACCTTGTGGCTCTGCACAACTCCCTGACAGGAGGGGGCAGCCGGGGGGTGGTTGGGCTCTGCTCCCAGGGAACAGGGACAGGAGGAGAGGGAACAGCCTCAGGCTGGGCCAGGGCAGGGTCAGGGTGGACATCAGGAACAATTTCTTCATGGAAAGGGTTGTCCAGCCCTGTCACAGCTGCCCAGGGCAGTGGTGGAGTCCCCCATCCCTGCAGGGGTTTAAAAGCCATGTGGATGTGGCACTTGGGGACATGGGTCAGTGGTGGCCTGGGCAGTGCTGGGGAACAATTGGACTTGATGACTTCTGAAGGGTTTTCCAACCCAAATGATTCTGTGATTCCATAAATTTCTCCAAGGATTTACGAACACCTTCCAGCTGGGACCATCCCTCTCTGGCATGCTGGCCACTAGCAGCTGGCCACAGCAGTGACACTGCAGGGACCTGGACACGTGCTTTTCTAAACCTTGAGAGACACAACTCTAATTTGAGACCCCTGCCCAAATGCATTTAATTTCTCAAAGGGCTGCTTCTCTTCATTTTTTGCAGCATCTAGAGCCTTTACAGAGGGAGGGCTGTAGGCTGGGAGCCTTTAAATCCAGGGGCTGCATCCAGGAGTGGCTGGGGGCCATCTCTTTAGATCATCATGGATTGTCCTGGGCACAGACACTCCACACTGAACAACCTGAGCACCTCTGGCAGATTATTCCAATTAAGTGCATTTCTCCTGATACTGAGGGGCAAATGTGTTGCTTGGTGGCTTTTCTGCTCCCTCTGCGTCGTTGCTGGCAGCCCAGGCCACGTCTCTCATGCTTCCTCAGCCCTTACAAAGAGGAGGAAGAAAGAACTTGGAAGGACATGGACTTGTGCAGGGGAAGGATGAGAACACCAGGCAGTTACTGAGCACTCTCCTGTGCAGTGATGACAAAAGTCCTGACGCAACTGCAGGCAGACAAAGCCGTCCCCCCGAGCAGCACCGGGGCTGGCTGGTGCAGCAGGAAGAACGAGTTGTGCTTTTGGAGAGTTTTCTCTCCTGCAAAGGACAGATCATTCTTCAGGGAATTCTTCTCATCTTGCTTCCCAAGAAAGGCTGGTTCGTGGTGCCAAAGGGTTTCTTCAACAGAAGAAAAGCTTCCAGTTCCTCCTTGTTTCCCTTTCTTCCCCCCCATCCCCCCTTACCATGCACACACAGTAACTTGTGTTTGGCTGAAGGACACTATTGAGAAAGGTGACGTCTGGAGCTGAGGACACCAAGAAATGCAGGTCTATTTCCTCCCATGAGGATTCTCCCACGTGGTTAATCAAACCCTTGGAGAAAGGGAGGTTTGCTCTTATTTTCAATTGTCTGGCTTCAGCTGCCAGTTGTTGATTAATTATTTTCCCAGTCCAGGCTCTCATAAGCAGTGATCAAAGCCCTCTTCAACCCTCCTTTGGCTGAAAGAGAGAGAATGGTGCCTTTGGAGCACGGGATGGATGGAATCTGGTGTGGGCAAGGATCCCAGCTGGCAAATGCCCTCACTCAATATCTAAAATCTTATGCAATATCTAAAAATCTTATGCAATATCTAAAAATCTTACCACCCTCTCTGCTGTGGGGATGCCCCAGCCCCAGCCAGAGCTGTGAACTCAGAGTGGATATGGTGGATTGAATATGGTTTTGTTCTTCTTTTGCTACAGAGACCTGAAAATACTTCTCCTACCTTAAAATAACTTCTCCAGTCCTTTTATTTTTTCAGCATTGCTACCAGCTTCTTCAGTGTCACTGCAGTTGTATCATCAGTGCAATACCAATACAATATCATTGCATCTGCGGTTTTTTTCAGCTGAAACCCTCCAGAACACATTTTCTCACCACAGAAATAACAACTACAGCTGCAACTTTCTGTGCAGCTCCTTGAAAATGGGGTTTGCCAGAACACCTCTGGCTGGCTGAAGGATCCCAGTGCAGCTGCCCTGCCCTCAGTGATAGCTGCCAGTGCTGGTGCTGCCCACAGATTCTATCAGCAGTGCCATGTAGATGTTTTTCAAAGGATCAGTGATTGAAAATGTCAATTAGCATTGTAATATTTCCCACCTACAAGGTAAAAAAAAAAAAGGAGGGGGGTGTGGGGGGTTGGGGGTGTTTTATTCTAAATTCTTGAGATTCCAAAGCAGTGAGTGTCTTTCTTCAAAAGGAGCAGGGGGATGATGCTGCATGAAGGAAACTGCCTCTCGAGTTGGAAATTTTTATAATTTCCACCCACTCTGATATCTACAGGTATATTCTCTCTCATCACAGTGCCTGTGGGCTAGAGGCAGCCAGGGATGTGGATGTTTTGGTTGCAGTGTTTCCTTTCTGCAGCATTTTTTTTCCCTGGGAAAAGCATGCCAGCCTCTGTAAGTGCTCTTCAGTGGGAGTTCAACAGCTTTGTTGGTTTTGAGAATGTGTCAAAGGGCAAGAACAGACAAATTCATGCTGCAACACAAATACAAAAACTCTGGGAAATTCAAAGGCGGGTAGATCTGAGGTTCTGCCCCAGGTCCATTCCTAAGTCCTAAGAGTTCATCCATCAGCACCATGGCTTCTCTTTGGAAAGCCTCCTGCTCCAGCACCCAGAGTGTGCGTGCAAGGCTTGGGTGCTCTCAGGAGGGTTGTGCTGTCAGCAGGAATATTTTCCACCCCAGGAGCCCAGGGTTGGCAGTGGGATATCTTCCAGCTGAGGCTGATATGAAGTAACAAACCAGAGCAAATATTTCATTTATATTTAATGTACACCCTCAGTGAAACTGTTGTGGGGTGTGTGGCTGCTTGAAACATAAACCTGAATTTCATTCTTCAGTAATTTCATGCAAAGAAGTTAGGAAATCACTCACAGTGTGATGTGTGTGGCAAAAATGTGGCCCACAACAGGGCTGATATAGAATGGTACCCTGCAATGCTGTATTTTTTTCCCCCATTAACTTCAGAGACTGAACACTGCACAGTTTTGGCAGTCTTGTTAGGAACCACCAATGAAACACCACTGGAACTGGTGTGGAACACTTCTCATAAGTATTTCTTAAATGGACACTAACAGGCTAAGTAAATTCACTCATCCTTATCAGTAAAAACAAGTTGGTGGCAGCAACGAACAATCTGATGTTGTCTTGAGCTTTTATGGTGAGAGGATAAGATCATTTGTATGGAAAACACAATGGATGAGGTTAGATGAGATGAAGTTGAATAGAACTCTTTTTCCATGAAGAGCAGGACACAGAAATCACTTGATTGCATTTTCTAACCCAACATTCTGCTTGGTTTTCTTTGCTTGTCTAGAGAAGATGAGAGAACTATGACAAAACCAAGTGATTCTTCTGTCCTTGGAGGCAAACAGACAGCTCTTCATCAAGAGGCTGATATTGCAAATCAGTGGGCATGGTCTATCTGTTAAAGTTATCACAGGATCCCAGGACAATCTCACCTGGGCACCTTCTCAGTGCCTTCGGGAAGTGTACATGGAGCAGGGTAGGAAAGGCCAGCTCCAAGACACTGGTGTAGCCCAGCCTGTGGAAACACCAGCCCCCAGGGAAGCTTCTGGTCATTGCTGGCATCTTGGGTGGTTTGGGAGCTGCAAACCCCAACAAACCCTGAACAGCAGTGAAAACTCTGCTTTGATTGAGGGGCACTGAAATGGTTGCGTTCTTAGTGTGGCTGTGGCCCTCCAGGTTAACAATCCTGCTGTTTCAGCCTTTTTGGAGGATCAAGGCAGTGCTCCCCAGGTAACAAAGCTGTGTTTGCCTACAGGAGCAAACAGGATCCTTGTAGCTCCCACATGGCTGTGAAACAACAGTCCTGAATGTCCTGTGCTGAACCCAGGGCTCCATTTCTGTCCCGAGGAGTGCAGAAAATGCCAGCAGTCACCAGTGTTTAAGGCTTTGGCACAGCCAAGGGGTAAGAAACTTGATGGTCCTCACCAAGCAAAAAAGTCCAATAGCAGAGGATTGGGATCCCGTGGGGAGTTAGTTTGGACATTAGGAAAAATTTCTTCCCCAGAAGGGTTGTTCATCCCTGGCACAGCTGCCCAGGGCAGTGGTGGAGTCCCCATCCCTGCAGGGATTTCAAAGCCGTGTGGATGTGGCACTTGGGGACATGGGTCAGTAGTGGCCTTGGCCGTGCTGGGGAACGGTTGGACTCGATGGCCTCTGAGGGATTTTCCAACACAAGTAATTCCGTGATTTTATGATCTGTAAATATATCCTGTTACTTCATTGTCATGCAAACCTTTCAGCCTAAATGCTGGATGTTTGAATACTTTAAGGACTCACAGGGTGCAGAGGCTGTGTCCACACTTGCAAAGTCACAGCACTCCTTCAGCGCTCCTTCCAGGAGGGGGGGAGCTGGATGGCACCAGGCTGGAGCACCTGGAGCCTGGAGGGAGCAGGGACCATTCAGACAGGTCCCCAGAGCCATGGTCCTGAGTGAAACCAAAGCTCTGATGAGGACCAGGGGCCAGGCTGTGGTGGATGCAGATCAAATGTGGGTGCCCTGGCTCCCCCAGGTACTTGTCCCCCCTGGCCCGGGATCCCCAGCTCTGCTGCACGGGTGGTTAAGCTCCCGCGCAGCAGCTGCTCAACAGCTGCAGGTTACACTTCGTATATGAAAGAAACCCTAAATCTGTGTGAAATTTCCAGTGGTTTAACAGCTGCTGCCTGAGCCAGGCTGTCTGTGTCACACACACGGTGACACTGGAGGGGAAGGAGGCAGGACAGACAGCTGGGAGCAGTCATTTCTCCAGGCGCTTAGTTTTAATATGCTTTTGCTCATGTCAGAGCTTTTTCAGTGAAAATTTGAGAATGGAGAAGCCTTTGGATTTATTTTCCCCCCCTTTTCTCACCCCGTGCCCCACAGTTGCAGTGAGTTGAGTATGAGTCAAACTCTGTCACTACAGGATTTTTTTCTAGGGGGACTTTCTAGTGGGATTCATTGCAACCTTAAATTCTCATTCTTGTGAATGGAGAGGAGTGGTTTCTCCATCCAGGAATGGGCGGTTCAGCTGAATTAGCTATTTGGTTTAGACAAAGACAATTTGCTTTGAAACTTCTCTCACTCTAAAATTACTTTTTTTGGGGGCAGCAGTGCTAGGGGTACATCCCACAAAGTGCTGGGTCTTTGGAGGGGAGAAGGTGCTCTGGACAGATGAGAAACTTTTGAAGAAGTGCCACTAAAAACCAGGAAATTAGTTGTGTGCTTTGAAAAAGCCATACGGAGCAATTTGTGAGAGGATCTGGAGGGTGATTAAAATATCTACATATTAATAGGCTGTGGTGTGACCAACTGACTAACCTTGTTTGCCTGTGGAGAGGGAGGGTTTTATGCCCAGGAAGTAGCAGGGAAAAGTCTGGGTCACCAGAAGGGCTCCATTCACCTCAGTCAACAATAAAGTGCAGGATAAAATCTGTGGTGTTGCTGGGATTTATTTTAAAAACACCTGGTGCAAACAGTTGTTTTTATTTCCCAGCATTTTGTGCACTCTCTGCGTTTACAAAAATAAAACGACCCATTAATTCATAACCAAAACCAGTCCTTAATTCTAGTTTTCACTGAAATTATATTTATGCCAGGAGCCCCTTATTTGCTCTCAAATGCAAATTCAGGTTAACCAAAAATGATGTGATTTTTAGCTGTGGGAAGCCCTGCTCTCAGCAGAGGTGATGCCGCAGAGTTAAAGCACTTGTAGCGCACGCTGAGGAGCTCCTGTCTTCCCAACCCTCCTTGCCTGGATTCTGGCTGGATTTCTCTGCTTCATTCCTTGTCCCATGAACCTTCTGTGATGAGACATCAGTCTCTGCTCAGATAATAACTACATGAAGGAATTACCTCTGGCTGGAAGAGGGTCTCCAACAAGGCGGTGGACAGCTCACTTCAGTCTTGGTTATGCTGGTGGAAGCCGTAACTGGAGTTGTAGTTCTGGTGTAAGATCAAAAGGGTTTGGGCCAGAGTGTTCCTGCACCCCAAGTCTCCCTGCACATCTGATGGGTCATTAGGAAGGGAGAGGCACAGGGGAGACCTTGAGGTGGATATTGTAGAATGGTTTGAGTTGGATGGGACCGTATGGATCAAGGCCCCCCAAAGGGCTGGCAGGTTCTCGTGGGTGAAGAGCAGGACGTGAGCCAACAGTGTGCACTCACAGCCCACAGGGCCAAACACACCCTGGGCTGCCTCGAAACAGGCATGGGCAGGTCAAGGGAGGTGATTCCCTCCCCTCTGCCCTGCCCCATGAGGGCCCACCTGGAGCACTGCACCCAGCTTGGGGGCCCTCAGCACAAGAAAGACGTGGGCATGTGAGAGAAGGTCCAGAGGAGGCCACGGAGATGCTCCCAGGCCTGGAGCCCCTCTGCTCTGGAGCCAGCCTGGGACAGCTACGGGTGTTCAGCTGCACAACAGAAGGCTCCAGGGAGAGCTGAGAGCCCCTGGCAGTGCCTAAAGGGGCTCCAGGAGAGCTGCAGAGGGACTTGGGACAAGGCATGGAGGCACAGGACACAGGGAATGGCTTCCCAGTGTTGGAGGGCAGGGTTAGATGGGATATTGGGAAGGAATTGCTGTCTGTGAGGGTGGGGAGGCCCTGGCACAGGGTGCCCAGAGCAGCTGTGGCTGCCCCTGGATCCCTGGCAGTGTCCCAGGCCAGGCTGGATGGGGCTTGGAGCCACCTGGGCTAGTGGAAGGTGTCCCTGCCCATGGCAGGGGGTAGCACTGGATGACTTTTAAGGTCCCTTCCCATCAAAACCATTCTGTGGTTCCATGATCATCTCATTCCACTCCCCTGCCATGGGCAGGGACACCTTCCACGACACCAGGCTGCTCAGTGTTGCACCAGGAGAAGCCCTGCATCCCCTGTGTCCTCCCCAGCAGCTTGAACACAGCTTTTAGTGACCACCAAATTCCCCACCAGTAGCACAAACTCGAGTTCCCTGGTGGTGGCTGTGGGCTATGAGCTCCAGAGTTCCTACCCAAGGGTGGCTGGAGGGGGCCAGGACAGCTGGAGGCCCCCAAAGTGGTGAGAGTTGTGCTGGTGCCCTGCTGCTGTTGGACCCATGGACATGTGCCCCATGGAAGGGACTGCAGAAAACAGAGCTGATCCTCCCAGACCGGGACAGAGCTGGCAGGGGGCCTCTTTTTCCCTTCCCCAGCCCCTGCATGGGCTCTGGCAAGCCAAAACCCTCTCCTTTGCACAACAGGGTAGAAAATAAGTTCCCCCCATTGTCCTCTGCTTCCATGACATGGTCACTGTCACTGTCCCACCAGGGAGCTGGAGGGGTACAGGACACTCCACCCCTGAGATGGGTCCTGTTGAGGGACACGAGTGGGATGCCCCCAGGGATGGCAAGGGACAAAACAAGGTGTTCACCCCTTCCCTTCCCCATCCCTGGGTTATCCCTGCCCAGAAAACTCCGAGCAGAAAATGCCAGGGCTGGATGGGCGATGGTTTGGTTTTGTTGTCTTGTTTTAAACAGCCCCTGTGAACAACTGTTGTGCTCGAGGGGCGGGAAGGGGGGTTACCATGGCAAAATGGGATTTGCTGGGAATGAATAGCTTTCTTTTTCTCCCCTGAAATGAATGGGGTTGCTGAGACCTCCCTGCATACGAAGGCTGTAGGTGCTACACTCTGTGGAATGGACGGCGAGCAATTATCCCCCCACAGCTTCACGTTATCCACAGGCTCCTTAATACAACTCAGCGTTATTACACACAAAAAAATGTGATCTCAAGTGTGGATTGAGAGAGACAAAATGTTCCCAGTGGGATCTATCCGTGTCTCTTCCCCAGTCCCCTCTGACAACAGGGATTAGCAGCAATGTTTGCACTGACTGTAACTAGGACATAAAGACCATGGTTCATTTCTTCCCATTCAGCTAATTCTTTACATTGCAGACACTACAGGATCCATTTAGGGGTTGGTTTTTTTGTTGTCTTTTTTTTTTTTTTTTTGT